>JAOXOE010000256.1:65105590-65138781 GCA_028565055.1 Phoeniculus purpureus | reverse complement strand
AAAAAAATCTTATGAGGAGAGATTGAGAGAGTTTGGGGCTGTTTAGTTTGAGGAAGGGGAGTCAAAGGGGAGACCTCATCAACTGAGATGTTGGTGCTGGTCTTTTCTCGCGGGGAACTAGTGACAGAACCAGAGGGAAGGGTTTCAAGCTTCAACAGGGAAGGTTTAGACTAGACATCAGGAAAAAAATTCTTCCTGGAGAGAGTGGTCAGGCACTGGAATGGGCTGCCCAGGGTGGTGGCTGAGTCGCCATCTCTGGATGAGTTTAAAAGTCACTTAGATGTAGTGTTGGAGGATGTGATTTAGGAGTGAGCTTGTGGAGAAGGTTGGGTGGTTGGACTCGATGATCCAAAGGGCCTTTTTCCACCTGAATGATTCTATGAGATACAGTGGGAACTGATTGTATTCATAACCTCATCAAGAGTTGCATTCATGATGATTTTGGAGTAACGTGATCTTCTACTGGACGGTGACACGTGTTCTGTCTGTGCTGGAAGCCCACGTGAAACGTTCGCTAGCTGAACTGCTTCGTTTACTTTCTCTTTGCCTAAAGACTTCCAAGACGTATTTTTAGCTAACTTTTCACTTCAGTAGTCCTTCTGAAAGGAATGACAGATCATTAGTTCATGTTGACCAGAAAAGAGGACCCATGAAGGATTTTGTGTTTCATCTCATCCTACGGCTTCCTTGGTTGTGGAGTCCTGCCTTCAGTGTAGCCTTTCTTCTAACGGGTTTTATGTGTTTGATCTTTGGAGCAGGGGAAAACTACTTGGCATTCGGTGTGCACATCCATTTCTATAGATGATCAGCTTTGATATTTACTGCTTTTATGCTTCATTAGGTACTTGATAGCAGATGTGCAGAGAACATTACATCTTCCCATCTCCTGTGGAATATGTGTCTCCAAGCATGGTGAACGGTTGGCTGATGTCTTTTACAGTGGATTCCTATGCTGTACGACAACAGTAGAGAGTTTTAACAGAAGCTGTGTCAAACAGAAGCCTCATGTTTGTGCTAGGAACTTTCTGCCAACCCATGCAATGTGCTGCACCACCAGGACAGCATCTGAGAGGCTGCAGTGACCTCAGCGGATTTGCTTTGTAACAGCAAGGCACCTGACACCTTCACATGCAATTTCTGATGGGAGTTTCCTGAGCACTTGCAAGTGCTCTAATGCACTGATGAAATCAGTGGTGAAGGTGACCCTTGTTAGGCTGGGCTAAAAGACCGAGAGACCTTTGGGGTTATGTCTGCAAGGCTTTGTGGCCGCACGAAGGTGAAGCTGTGCTTGTATTTGCAGGCTGTTTCTAGGTGAACTGAATGAAGGTGTGCTGTAGCTGTAACAGCTGAGGATACCCAGGAGGTCTCTAGGAAGCCTAAGATCAGGAGTAGAGATGCCAAGTGGCAGTGTTCAGGCTCTAAAAGTACAGGAGTGGAGTTCTGCAGCACTCTCTGCCCTGTGGTCTCCACTGAGGAGCTGCAATTTGTGCTGTAGCCCATCCCTGCTCAGAGGTGGGTTGTGTTTCCAGGCAGGGCTGCACAAAGCTGTGTGTATGAATCCCCAGAAGGCAATATCTGAGGGTTAGCTCTCTTTAGCCCCTGAACCTTGCCTTCCAGGGGAGGATAAACTTCACCCTGTGGAATGCAGCATCATTCTCCTCATGGTCAAGTTTTATGGCAAGCCCCAAAGGAAAACAGATGCTGGGCTGAGCCTTGGGAGATCTGTGAGCCTAATTCCTGGTCTTTATACAGCATCTCTTTGATTCACCACGCTCAGTTCTCAGCATCCTTTTATTGGCAGAGGAGTGAATTGCGATGAACGTCCTAAGCTTGTGAAACTCTTTGCAGTTTGAGCCTGGAAAATGAGTTGTGCAAGTAGAACTGTCTGTCCTGACAGCAGGGACACCGGATCCAGTAGCACTACTTATCTCCTAGGACTGTAGCTCTTGACTTGATGAACAGCCTCGCTTTGCTGCAAACTGGTTGTATCTAGGTGTAGATTTGGATGTTGTTCCGTGTTTCCACTACACTGGTGCAGGTGACTGTTCCCAGCTGTGTCCAGTACCGGCCAGTGCTGCTTAATATCGGAAGAAGTCCAGCCTGGTTCTTCAGGAAACGTGTGGCAGTGATTTTCTTCTGCTGTAACCACTGTAGTGCATAATATTAGGCAAAACTCTCCAGGGTGTGGTGTGTTAAAGCAGCGTGAAACCCCCTGAATCCCTCTCCTCAAAAGTGTAGTAATAGCTGCTGCTCTGGAAGCACTTTTTACCAGTACAGACAGACATGGAATGTAAGGGACCTGCACTGCAAAACGTTCTGCACAGCATTCAGTGACCAGCAGTCGTTCCTGTGCTGCTCTGTCCCTCTCTAGGAACATTGCCAGTTGCTCTTGAATTTTGCAGCTGAATGTTAGTTGCCTCTGTAGCAGCTTTCAGGGCTTGGAGGGAGCAGCAATGAAGCTTCCACTGGGATGGGATACACGTGCCTGATTGCCACGACCAACGAAGAATAGCTGGGCAAGAAGATGTCATTTATCAGATGCCGTCAATGTAAGAAGCATTTTCTGCTCTGGGTGCTTGCGTTACATCTTCAGCAATGCACTGGGGAGGCTGCACAATGCAAAGCAGTTGAGAACACTTAAAACTTTATCTGACAAAGGCCTTTCCCAACAAAAACAAATGCAAAGAGCATTTCTGTGAGCCTTATTCATTAAAACAAATAATATTCATCTCTTTTAAGAGCCACAGGAGAACGTGCTCTTTGCTGGTGGGGACTGTCTCCTTCTCCCTGCACGCAGCTGTGCTGTCGAGATGTGACTGTTCCTTCAGCATCCTCAGCATTACAAGAGGTTATCCAGCACCTGACGAGCTTTCCCTGCTCAAAGCCAAACTATGAAAGGGCTGTTGTACAAAATTGTCAGTTACTATTTTATTAAGCATTTAAATTCTAGTGTTAAGCCTTTTTATTGTTGTGTTTTTATTATCAGAAACCTCACAGATTGTCACCTGGGAGTAAGAGAATAGATATAAACCCTTAAGAAGCTGAAGAGGTACTGTAGGGGATGTAGGACAGTTCTTAGTAATGACACAGCATGCACTCTCTGGAGTTCGTACAGTAAAAGATCAATCTGTACTGGCATTTAATTTAAATGCCTTTTAAATGGCACTTAACATAAAAAGTTGAAGTTTAACTTAAAAATAGATTTGTCTTTGCACAGGGGAAAAAAAAAACTCAGGTGTTTTTTCTCAGAACTGTCACGACGAGAGAGGTGGGGGCTAAAACTATTAAAACACCTCGTCACTAGAACATTGCTACCAGAAAGTGGGTTCAAGAGGATCGACTGGAGTCAGGGCTAAAAGAAGGGTGTTAGCAAGACTGGTGTGAGTGAAGTTCACGTTCTCTGCACAAAGGTTCTGCGGTCGAGGCGGTGAGTGCGTTTGACACCAGCGCTTACACGCACACCGGTGGTGAGCGACTGGATGCGGTTAAGTATCGCTGGGCTAGGCGGTGCTGGGAACATGAACATCAAGAAGTTACTTCATAAATTCGGTTATGCAATGTGGCTTTTCTCAATTTTGATGTTTGATGGCACAGACTGAAATAGACACCTTATGTAACCGCAAGGTTGAAGTAGAGTTGAGAATCTAGCCACCCCCACAACGTAGGTGTCTGCGAGTCTGGGGTTGCATCTAAATCAGATGATCAAAGCCTCGAAGTTTTCCAAAATGTCAGTAGCCGAAGTACAAAATTAAATGCAGTCATGCAAAAAGGGACTAAAACTGAGCATGTGGGGGAGATGTGATCCTGGAAACGGCCTTGCAGCCTCTGCCCAACTCAGAGGTGGAAGAGTAGAACTGTAAAGCTGTTCAGGTGGAAAGGAAGCAGATGCTTGCTAGAGTCCCAGTGGGCACCTGTTTGCAGATAACTACTTTTGCAAGTGACCCAAAGTCACTTCAGAAGATGTTTGGTAATTATTCTATAAATGAGAAATACTCACGTGCATGAAGCCCGTATCTGACCGGTCATCTGGATTTCAGTGCATGAATCCACCTGAATTTGAGAAAGAAAAAGCTGGCAGAAGGTGGGAGCTGAAGGAGTTTGACTAAAAAGGCCAGGGTTTGCTTTTCTGGTTGGTTTTTGTTTGCGTCTCGCCTTGCTTTTCCCCAGTCGCTCTTTTTTTTGTCTCTTAATTGAGAGAGAATTGTCTCCTAATTCTTGCACAGAATGAAGATGTTTTACCAATTAATTAATTACTCAGGCAGCCAATTAGCAGCGGTGACTAGCCTTAAAATCAGGTCCACAGTGCAGGAGCTGGTGCTGTGCAGGGCTGAACAGAAGCACTGTATCCCAAGTGAAAAACACGAACGTACGTCCTGTGCCCAGCAGGAGGACGTCGCCAAAGTGGAGGCAGATGTGACTGCTGTGCAGAGGAGATGTGCACAAGCAAACTCATTAGGACAGCTCCATCTTGTAAGAGGAAGAAAACTGCATTGCTTGTGTGTTGTGTTTGCTGAGGCATCTTCTTTCAGCTTCAGCCAGAGTCGTCTTCAGTGCAAATTCAGTCCAGTGTCAGTGTGGCTGCCCAGGTAGTGAGCTGGCGTTTTTCCTGCCGCGTTCTCCTGGAGGCAGTGGCTACCTACTCCTCTTCCGATGAATGTCTGATCCTGGGTGTTGAGTTCAGCCTGACGTTGAGGTCTCGATCCCTTGTCTGAGCTTTGAAGGGCGGAGGTTGCACAGCTAGCCGTGTGTGCTCTGGGGTCTCCTGCCTCCTGAAGCCTGGCAGCAGTTCAGCACCTGACATAAATTAGACCCATGTTTTAGTGCTGCTGTGACTAGAAAACATCTCTGTCCTCAGCTTGTTTAAAACTTGTTCCAGTACATCTCGTTGGTGTCTAAGTAGTAACACACAGGGTGAGCATTGCACCTAGGATGGCTGGACCTTCCCTCTGATCCCGCTGAGATCTTCAGGCATTGCTTCTAGCCTCAGAGTGGTTCCTCCTGAGTTTGCTTTTCAGTCAGCAGTGGGATTTTACTTGACTACAGTCTTCAGGATTGTTTGATATGTATGCCTGGACTAGATACTGAACTGCTGTTTCACACATCGCTACAAGTCTCTGCATCAGACTTACACCTCATCACTAAACCCCCGTGTACCAGGGCACTGGTATTCAGCACAAACATTTAAAATGCGTGCAGAAAGGGTAATAGTTCATTTCAGATGTCACCAAATAATTCCATGTCATTGCTCTGTTGGTGTTGACCCGTGCCAGCTTCCATTGGGTAGTTGTATCAGCCTGATTCAGAGCTGATGCTCCGAAGCCTTCACTGATTTACAGCAACAAGAGCAGTTAAGTAATCCTAATCCACTTATATGACAACCAATTTCTGTAATTAACTATCGCTGTCACTCACTTAGTTGCTCCCAATTGCATCTTGGCTGTGAGCCTCCTTTTGCTGTCTCCTGCCTTTCCTAGGAAAAGTGAGCAAGGTGCTGTTGCCCCATGTGCACATGTCCAGCATCATCCTCTGTTGGTACTTGCACTGCAGTCTGAGTTCCTGCGAGAAGCTCTGCAGATGTCTTCTAAAGGATGAAAGAAAAGCGACCTGATGGGATTGCAGCACCCTCCCCAGTCCACCTGCCCTCCTGCAGCAGGAGCAGTTTGTACAGCAAGCCGCAGCATTATGCTTTTAAATCTCAGCTGTGGGAGCCAGGAGGATGTCTCAGCTCCCCAGAGGAGCCCAGACATGCACCACTCGCGTCTCCTGGATTTTGCTGGGCAGAAAGCAAGGGGTGTATGCAGGAAGGTGGCCACCCATTGCTCCATGCTGGAGCCACAACTGCCCAGGCACCCTCAATGTGAAGGGCCAAGGGTGCCAGAGCTGAGTACCTCACTGCCCCCGGGGTGCTTTGCTCCGTAGGGAAGGTTCTTCTACTGCGGGTGCAGAGCTGCAGCTGCTATCCCAGACACAGTCCTGGTTCTAGAGATTTTGGAACTCAGTTGTTCGCTGAAGTGCCTGCTAGTTGCAAAACGCAATCGCTCTGGTTTATTGGTTCCCTCAGGGGTCTCTGCTGCTTATCGTTCCTGCTCCCATTTCTCTTCCAAGATTAATCACTCTTTGTCGAGAGAAGCCATAAGCAACTTGTCAGATCAATGTCTGGATTTCACCTGCTTTCCCTTGGGCTTTTGGTAAGGAAGGGTCTCACCCACCCTGGGTGGATTACCAGAGTGGATTAGACTGCTGTGGGTGTGTGCTCTGGGTTTTTTCTGCCACTATCAGTAAGAAGAATCTGATTTGACAGCTGCAGGTCATTTCATGCTTTATATTAAGCTTCTAGGGAATGAACTGTGCTGCTAAAAGGAACACCAGAGTTTGTGAGCACAACGGGAGTCTGAAAAGCATCTGAGGTTCAAAGTGCTGCTCTGAACACTGTAGGTGTGCACTTGGGGGTGCTGGTGGATGAGAAGCTCAACGTGAGCCGGCAGTGTGCACTTGTGGCCTAGAGGGCAAACCAGGTTCTGGGCTGCATCAGGAGAAGTGTGGCCAGCAGGTGGAGGGAGGTGATTCTCCCCCTCTACTCAGCTCTGGTGAGACCCCACCTGGAGCACTGCGTCCAGTTCTGGAGCCCTTATTACAACAAGGATGTGGACATGCTGGAGCATGTCCAGAGGAGGGCCACGAGGATTATCAGAGGGCTGGAGCACCTCTCCTATGAGGACAGACTGAGGGAGTTGGGGCTGTTTAGTCTGGAGACGAGGAGGCTGCAAGGTGACCTTCTTGTGGCCTTCCAGTATCTGAAGGGGACCTACAGAAGAGCTGGGAAAGGACCTTTTAGGATCTCAGGTAGTCTAGGTGATCCTGCTGTGGCCAGGGGATTGGACTAGATGATCTTTTGAGGTCCATTCCAATCCCTGGTGTTCTGTGATTCTGTGATTCTGTGAACTACCTGAAAGTAAGTTGGAATGAGGAGAAGGACAGCCACTTCTCCCTGTTGGCAAACAATAGGACTGGAGGAGATTGTTGCGGGCTGCACTAGGGGAGGTTTAGACTTGGGTGTTAGGAAAAATGTATTCGCTGGAAGGTTTATCAAGCATTGAAACAGGCTGCCCAGGGTAGGGTCACCACTCCTGAAGGTATTTAAAACGAATATAGACATAGTGTTGAGGGACATTGTTTAGGGATGACCTGGCAGTGCTGGGTCAAATGTTTGGCTTGATGACCTTAAATGCGTTTTCTGACTTAACATATGTGATTCCATGAGAATCCAGAGAGCAGTTGTGGGAATATGAAAGGTGCATGTCTTTTCTCCAGAATTAGGGAAGGAAGTCACGGAAGGAAGGAAGGTAAATGTTCTCTATGATGATGGAGAGCCACAGCAGTATCTGATGCAGCAGCATTCTCCTTTCTCAGTTTGTGCCACAGGTCATCTAAGAGCTGCTGATAAAGCTCTTCCATTGTGTTAGTACACAAGTAGCTGCAGAAAACCTGATCAGTTGGGTCCATTTCCTAGAGGCTGTCCATCTGATAACTTTCATGGACCAAGGAGAGAAGGTGATTTTTGCAAATTTCACTTTTGGCTCTATACAACTTGGAATGAGTAGTGCCTCAGCATCTAGCACAGGCTGTGTGGGTCTCAATAGGTATGTTATTTTCAAACACACGCGTAGTCTGGATCTCAGCCTGGAAACCCACCGCGTTTGATTTAGGAGGAGCAAATTTCAGGGTACTTGCTAGCTCTTCAGTAAACTCAGTGCTCTCAGCCAGAGCTCTGCTGAGTCTTTGCAATCTGCTTATCAGAAACCCAACTGCCCAAGCAACACTGAGGGTTCTGCTCCTGTGGTATATAGCCATGAGTAGATATTTTGTGCGAGCCTGACCAAGAGAGATGGAGAGCATAGATGGGACTTTGTCCTGGACCAACTACTTCTGCTAGCTGCACATCACAGGTCACTGCTCAGGGAGCTCCAAGAGTGAAAAGCATCTGTAGAGAGACCGAAAACAGAATGTCAATAGAACTTTCTGAAAAGAAAAACAGAATATAAAATAAATTAATCAATTAGGCCACTATTTTCCTCTCCTCCAGCTCCAGTACTGCCCTCAATACCTTTACTGCTTCCCCATTCTCTGCACTCAGGCACAGAAGTTTCTCATCTGCTTGAACCAGATTTTTCACCTTCTTGTTATTGAAGATACACCAGCTGTTCAGTCTCTGTTCTCATGTGCATGGAAGGCAATTAATCAAAAGTAAAAATATAAAAATCACTTCCCTTTTTTCTGCTCATTATTAAAAACAGAGTCTCTGGTTGAGAATAACTATGGACAATTTCAGCTTGAAAAGTTACCCTCTCACAAAGGTATAAGCCAATTCTGAATGTGACCTTTCAAATGGAAAGCTATACAACTTTAACCAGGTTTCATGCTGGGGCCCTGGAATATTTCAAAGACATTTCTTTCAGTCTAGCCCATTTTTCCATAAGTCTGTGCTATGATAAGTTTGGTTTCATACTTTTTTGATCCGTGAGGCAAATACTTTACATAGTTTAAAAATAGATCCGCGGAAGCGTTGGCTGTACTCTTTAGTGCTGAAAGGAAAGCAAGTTAATAACGAGTGTAAGAGTCTAACAGTAGTGTACTCCTTATGATACTCTCATTGGAACAAATTCATTCCCACTGTAGCTCTGCTGACATTAACAGAGCTACCAGCTGAGATGAATTTGCCGTGTTTTTGTAAAGTGCTTCAGAATTTGATGTCATAATTCTCGAAAGACACGCTAGGAAAGACGTCTCTGCCTTTCTTGGTGTGTGTTCGTGCACATGGCAGTCCTCTCAGCTTCTTCTCTTCCTTACATTTCTTTTCACGCCACCTCCCCACACTTTTTGATAATCCCCTGTGGAGCAGGTACGATGACCACGTACTGCGTTGAGATAATTATAACTCAGTTCTTATTTTCTGTATGTGAAGGTGAATTCTGTAGCAGATTGAAACCTGTTTGAGGGAGCTTTATGAAGAACTGCCCCTTTTCAAAACGGTTATGTCTCCCATCGTTGAAGGCATTTTCTCACTGCACAGTCTGTACTGAAATGACATTTTTCAAAACAGCCATTTCCTGGACATTGCTAAAACACTGGTGGTATGAAATGAAGTTATGGACTCACAGAGCAGAGCACGTAATTGAAGCAGGTTACAGAATTTTAAAGAAATCATTATTTGCAGGAAATGGTCAGTTTCCTGGAACTGAGCATACTTCTGAAAACCCGTTAGATTTAATTTCTTCTTAAAAAACCATGCTGTGTGCTTCTGATGTCTCAACTATTTCGATGTAAATTTGCTCTTTGGGTTTTTACAATCCAAAGAATACTTACAAGTGTTCTTGTGAGCTTTCGTGTCAAACTGAATGTTAATTTACATTTCGGGGTTTTAGTGTTTGTTTGTTTCTGCTTTGTAATTCTGGTCTGGGAACGGAGAGTAATTCCATCTAAAATACTTAAATAAGATGAGGAAAGTGTTTCCACGCGAGGTCTTTATGCAAGTTAGCCGTTAAAATTGAGTAATATTTTTATGTCTTAGGAGCAGCCACAGATTTTTGTTGAATTTTCAGCTGTGGCTCCCATCACGCGACTGTGGTTGCAGCACACAAAATGTCTGCTCAAACAACTGTAAAGGTCAGTAACATCTGAAATGCCACTTACAGCATGTGTTGTTTATGTGATTGTGTTTTTTATTAACGAGACCATTTGATGTGTAAAAACGATGCTGAAGACATAGCGTTCCTTCCGAATCACTAAATAATGATTTGGAATAGTGGAAGGGTCTAATTTTTAGCCTCAGAGGACTGTGCAGTAGTTCCCTTAAGCAGCATAGATGAATACAGGCTATGTATTTCAAATCCTGCGGGCCTGAAGCAAATATTTTCTGACACTATCCAATAAATCATGTTTTCTTCAACAGCAAATAATAGAACTGTACAGTACATTATATCTGCAGCAGCAACAATTAATCATCTCTGACCTTTCCATAATGACAACAATCTGAAGAATAGAGACTAATTTAAAGTTTTATATAATGTTTAAAATTTAAGGACTAAATTTCCTTTCTACTAGATCTCTTTACACTGCTCTGGTAATAAAAAAATTACTTAAATTGCACAGAAATGACATTTTAAAGGGTTTTTTTTTTCCTCTCTCTCTTCGGACTCGTACAAATTAACAGCAGAAGTTTCTCAGCGGGCTCGACCTAAAGGCAGCTCAGGTGGACACATCCAAGCTAATTTTCAAATGATCACAGGGTAACAAGTACAGAGCAGCCTGTGGACTTTTGAAGGACCCTGAAGTCATCTATGCTGTTTCTCTCACGTATCTACGATATAAAAACAATCCTCACACTACCAGTGAACTCCTTTCATCTGCTCACACATAACCTATGTGCTGCTGTCTTTACTCCTCAGAAAGGGAGGTTGGCTCTCAGCTGGCAGACTACCCAAAAATTGTATTAAAGTGTTGGATATCAAAAAGAAAATGCTTGCAGCATGCAAATCCATTTCACTGTCTTATTATGTTACACAGCTGTTTATATGAAGGGTGGGTGTCAGGAGGATGGAGCCAGGCTCTTCTCAATGTCATCTAATGACGGGACAAGAGGCAATGGGTGTAAGCTGGGACATAGCAGATTCCATGTAAATATGAGAAGGAACTTCTTCCTAGTGAGGGTGACAGAGCACTGGAACAGGCTGCCCAGGGGGGTTATGGAGTCTCCTTCTCTGGAGACATTTAAAACGTGCCTGGATACGTTCCTGTGCAACCTGGTCTAGATGATCTTGCTCTAGCAGGGGGATTGGACTACATGATCTTTCAAAGTCCCTTCCAATCCCTAATGTGCTGTGTGATCCTATGTGTGATTCTGTGTGACTTGTTACTATTTGCACAGAAGCCTAATGAAAAAGGCACTAAAGCTTCAAGTTTGAGATGTAGAAATAATTTAAGTACATAAATTTGGTAAAACACTTCATTTTCCCCTGACCCTTGACACCAAATCCAAGCAAGCAGTGGTATTCGCCAGAACAAAATAATAAGCTACATCACCCATCCTTCTGGATGCAAATCACCTCTGCCCTTTCCAAAAGCTTGGGTTTATCCTGAACAATAGACAGATATGCCTCATGCTCTTTGTGGCAACTGATGGAGAGCCCACAGAAATGTATCATAAGGGATGTTTTGCAGTATTCTAGTTTTATAAACATTTCTGTGGAAAGATGAGACTATCTCCGTAACAACATGCTTAATCAGGACTAGCTACTGCAGGACTGGAAACATTACTGTTGCTTCTGATCACTCAAAAATTGCCTGTTCAATACTAAAGTGAAAGGGTGATGACTGCTTTGCCCCTCAGTGCAACAGCAGTCAGTGTGGCATCTTGCCCTGCCACTTCTTTCACCCCATGAAAGAGCCACAAGCATGCAAGTGAGCAATCTGCCCTGTTTAGAGTAGATTTGAAGCTATTTAATGTTTTAGCCTGGTTTAAGGTCAAATGAGATGCTTCTTACCCTTAAAACAGAAAGAAAAACTTCTGGCAGCCTGAATAAATTAGTATTTTTAATATATCTTTTAAAGTTATCACCTCAGGATATTGTATGGATGCTCTCTACAGATGGTGATGCACATGGCACTAGCTCGATTAGCTCAAACTCTTTCAAGTATTCTACACAAATAATACCCCCAAAAAGCATCTGATGCCTGTATCTTATCTGTAATGAAAGCTCTACTGCTTCTACCCCTCATTATTGTATGCATCCTTGTGCAAAAGTTAGCTTCTTTGCCTGCTGTAGAAATAACCTCAGATACTGAAGCCAAATATTTAATTGTCTGTATTGTTGTGAGAAAACAAAGATCAAACCCACAGTTATTCAGAGGGCTTTTTTTCTGCAGAAAGCATTCAAAAAAATGAGGAAAAAAACATCATCCTTGATTGTTGTATCTGTAAAATCATTTGGAATGTATACGGTGTAATTAAGACTGATTATCAGCTTAAATTTCTTGGCTTTGCTTTTTGAGAATACTCTCTTCTGTGGACATGGGGTTACTGAGACTGCACACTGGTGAGGGACCAAAACAAAACAGATGGTGCATTAATAATGGAAGTATTAGAGAAAGGGTACTCTTCCAGATTTCAATGTATTCATTAATACATTTTAGACAATTTAATTGCTTCCTGAAATGCTAATTGAAAGAGTTTCATTTGCAAAACCCTAGTCGTGGTAATATAAACTAGGCTCAGTGCCACAAAGATCTTGAATGCTGTAATAAGGAAATGAATAGAAGGGGTCTGTTTTTTTTTTTGAATGTGGGTATGTTTATTTCTTTTAATGAAATTTGATTAAGGCATACAAAGCACTGAGAAAAGAAAGATGTACAAAGTGAAACAATAGTGAACTTTCAGAAAATATTAGAGCTTCTTTTGTTTTCAAAAGTCAGCCCAGAGCAAGGAAATAGGAGTTGGACTTACGAACACAAGAGTATAACTCAGCATGATCTTAACACCATGTACACCTATACTTTGCATATCTATTAGTCTATGTAGAAGATATTTTCAAAATATTTTCCTCTGAAGGCATCTGCTTCAACTGTTTCAGTGTTCCGTCTAAACCTGGATGGTCAGGCGTGTTTTGCCTCATTTTGAACCCCCTCACCTGTTGCATGCTTGGAAATTTGAGTCAAACTTTACTGTGATCCTTCTCTCCTCCATCTCCAGCCTCCTGGAGATGAAGAACTGACAGAAAGGTAGAAGAAAACAAACTAAATGTACTGAAAAAAACCGCTGCATTCTGTCAAAGAGAATATATAAAGAAAAAGACCAACAAACACTCAGAGAAATGGGAAAGAAAAGATCAATAATAATAAAAAAAAAATCCAAACAGAAAAACACCGAGCAGCTGCTTTATTCAAGTGGTGGTCAAAGTCCCAAATGATGCTGAAGATGGTAGAAAGTAGTTCCTCTTAGGAAATTTGTCTTTTGTCCACAAGAATCTCTGCAGGTGGAAGGAACCTGCAAAGTCATCTAGCCCAACTGGCTCGCAGGGAGCACGGCCAGTATCAGCTATCATCAGGTTCCCATCCAACTTGACCTTGAATGTTTCAGGTATCTCTGCCAGCGTAACCATTTGTAACCATTCTCTGGATCTTCCCAAAGGCTAACGTCCTTCTTGTGTTCAGGAGTCCAGAGCTGGACATAGATTCCTTAGGTGAAGTCTTCCTACAGTAAAGAGGGAGAATCGCCTCCTTCTATGTGCTGGACACACTTCTGCTGATGCAGTCCAGGACTTACTTGATTTCCTGGGAAATCAAGTGTACATTGCCAGGTCATGTGGACATCCTTGTCAGACAACACCCTCAAATTCTCTTCTGTGGTGCAGCTCTTTCTCTGCAGGACTGCTTGCTCTCTACAGGGGTGCTCTCAATACATGGGGGCTATTTTAGTTCCCAGTTACCTAGTACTCACAGCTGCTGGGAGGGATCTCATTTGTCTAGTTTGAAGGGAGTCCAATACTTCTTCAGAAATTCCCCATGTATCAGTAAGCTGGAGGATACTCACATTCTAATGTGGTGGACAGGTGATTGCTGAGGAAGCGAGGGACCAGTGACAACATCTAAATGCAACTTCATGCTTCAGCGAACCCTGCCCCTCATTGTGCATTAGTATAACAAAATTGGTTAGTAGTGTCATTTTTGTCTCGCTACGTAGTTATGAAGGAGCAACCCCCTTTATGGATGTAATTATATCAATGCAAAAGTGCCTCATGCCATAACAGATGGTAGAGCTGTATGAACATGCCACAAGGCAGAAGAGGGTTTGGACTTACCTAGGGGGTACCTGTCCTTTCTTCTCTCAAATACCAGGAAATATTTGTGGAAAGCTTAGAAAAAGGTTCATGCTTAAGCAAACAATCTCTGGCATCCTGAGTACTCATATACATATGATTATAAAATAAAGAGGTCTATAGATATGTTACAGAGATGCCATACATGAAAATGTCTTTCTATGCTAGAGTGAAACTCAACATGAAGACATGACATTATTTTGGGGAAATGATTTTGAAAACTATTTCAGGGATAACAAATAACAAAATATCTATTACACATTTTTTAAAAAGATGAAATATTTTTGTTTTCTGAAATTGAGTGCCCCGGTGTGTTGTATGAGTTCTAGCCAACAGAGTGGAAGACCTGTGGAGAGAAAAGCATTGTGGAGAGCATTATAAACTCAGGAACATAACACTGATGACCAGTTTAAAGAGATTTAGCCTGATTCCATTTCAAAATATCTTTGAGGATTACAGTAGGATAAACATACAAATCTTGTTCTATTTTTTCATTCATAAGGATGCTTTTTTCATCTACCAGAATTATCATATGTAAGTAAACAGAGGAACCTTCACCATAGTTTAAGTGCCCACAAAAGGCAACAAAGTTACTAGAAACTTTAATATTTTTGATTTGGTGATATCTATAGATATCACCTGATATAGCCCTTAATTTCTGCCTCAACTAGAAGAAATCACAAAACACGTGCAAAAACACATCTACGACCTCCAGAGCTTTAGTAGCAGCGTGGTTTATGAATCACCAGTGTCCTTTCCGAATTAACAAGGAACACAGCACCATGTTTGACAAATGTGGCATTTTATAATCACAGGAAAGAAATTTAAGAATTGAATAATTTACTTGAGTTACATTTACAGTAAAGACAAGTCTCAGTTCAGCCAGAAAACTTACGATTCTATGAGTCATCTTTCTTTTAATTTCTACTTGTTATTCACATTTGCTTAGTCTCTGATCAGAAAAATAACAATAATAATCCCACAAGAATGAAACTTGGGTTGACAGTTTGGGTGAACCCCAGCTGGCAGTGAAGCTCCACATGGACTTTTGCTCAGTGATCCACTCACTGTTAACATCCCTGTGCTATCAAGACTGCTTTGGTCACCAATCTGAGATAAGAGCACCACACAATCCATTCTGAAGAAAATTAACTGTATCCCAGCCAGACTCAGCAGAACTGAGCATACACAGGTTATTTACTTAGCATTGTCTCTGTGTCTAGTTGGCTGTCTCTAAGGATGGTAACTGAGTTGCTGTCTGACAAAGATTGGGGTTTTTTTATTTTCAGAAAGATTAGAAGTTAGCTTAAATTAGAATTTAAAACATTAGAAAACAGAGTACTTTAACAGATATTCGTTTAACCGTTAATGAAAAATTTCCTCTTTCTTATCCTCTGCTGAAGTTTGGTCATTGTAATTAATGAATGAAAAATAACTGGGTGACATATATTGTTGTCACTGCTTAGCCTTTTGAAGTGTTAATTTATCAGTCTGGCTATTCACATTTCTTTTATTATGAACCTCGTTGAGAAGAGGTAGAACGTTTTGATAATAGCTTTACTGAATTTTACATTTAAATACTTTTATTCTAAAAAGGAAAATATTGGCAGTGTTAATGACTTGGAAGACATAGATTTTATTTGTAAGGAAAGGGCAATTGAGAATGAGAAAAGACTTAACTCAGAAAACACTGCCTGGATTTACTGGCATTCTAAATATAACTGTAACTTAAGGGGATAAAAAAATGCTGCAGAACTTGAAAACCCTATAAGCTGTCACAAGAATCCAACAATGTGATATCTCTAACAATTCAGGGTTTTGTCAAATATCTTCAGAAAATTTGCTTGAGAATATGAAACAGATTAAACTGCAGTCTAAAGCTGATAGCCTTGTTTGGCTGATAGCACATAAATAGTATTCTTCTAATTTGTGGGAACTCATTTGTGGACACCTCATTTTAATTTAGATAGAACATGAGACAGTTGAAAACTGTCATGTATAGAGATAAAGACAGCTAAGTAGGCTGGCAGACAGTTCAGTGTAAGAAACTTCTACTCTCTTCTAGCTCACAACAGAGCAAAGTGGAACAGGTTATAGATGAATTGGGGCAAAACCCTCTTGAACTACAGCTCCCAGTGGGCTATACAGAGTCACAGGTGATGTTTGATGCTGACTTGGCTCAGAGCAAACATCTCACAATAAAATAAAATGTTCCACATTGAACACTTTGTTTTGCTGAGAATTTCTGTATTTCACCTTGTCACTGTCTTTCAGGCAAAATGAACAAAAACTCTTAAGTGATTTTATAATGCATTTTCTTCCAGTGAAGATATTCTTATTTAGCTCTGCCTGGCTTGGTCCATATAAACCCCCCCCCCTCAAGTTGAAAATTAAACTTTTTCTTCTCTTTCCTCTTTATTACAATGAAGTTTCTCTAGAACTAGCAGAATAACAATCATAATTTGATTTGTTCTGTCATATACTGTACTTTATGCTGATACCTATTTACTGTGCATATGTATGTCTTGACTCTTTCATATATCACTATCAGCATTAGATTTTTTTCTCTGTTTCCGGCATATAAAAGTGCCCTGAACACTGGGATCTCAGAACTGAGCAGTAGCTAAAGATTCTAGTGTATTCTGTGTTCCTAGAGCCCACCAGGGTTTTCTCCTGATAAATTATTGGTTATGGCAGGAATATGGATATGAGCAAAACTCTTGCTCTCTCCTTTTCTTTTCTGTGTCACTGACTTGGCTGTCATTTGTACTGCTTTCATGCTTTTCCTTATGCCCTGGAGTTATCACAAGATGCTGAGATGTGTATTAGTGGATGAGGATGTGTTTAGAGTCCTTGGAACTTGAGACTCCAAAACTAATCTTATTTCAGACTGCTTCCTCGCCGCAGTTTCCCATCTCTCTGTTTGCAGTAACTGTCCATAGACAAGTACTTTAGTTTGGAGTTATACCTGTGAGCAGGACGAAGTTGGATGAAGCACCAACTGTATGTGATTGTCAAAACAACACTTTAGCCCTTTATTTACTGATAATGGCTTTTATGCAGGATTCATTTATTTGGCAGGATTTTTTTTCCTCTCTTACAATCAGCTTATCAACACCCCAATGATCTGTGGCTCTTCAGCAGCTGTTGCCCCTTCCTGTTGAATAGTTTATTAATGTTCACTTTTAAGAGAGACTAGTGATGAAATTGGACAATGCAACAATAAATGAAAAGCAAAACCCCATGGTTTTGGTAAGTTTTCTCTTTACTGACTAAAATATACATTTAACTTGTAGCATTATGGGTTGATGTTGGATGCTGAAGTATTTGCTTTAAGGAGGAGCAATAAATTTTACATTTGTCACCTCGTTCCACACAGTAGCCTTGCACGACGCACTTCCTTAGGAAATGTCAATTTCTATCTATTATCTATGCAGACAGAGCAATAAAAATATGCACTCCAGTGTTCCAAGTCATTTTCTGCAATATGGAATCTCTGTATTGTAATTTATAAAGTGCACTCTAACATCACAAAGCTATCTTTGAAATTACTACATTGAAAATAATTAATAAAGAACTCGCAAGCCTTTCAATCTCTAACTACATTGGAATGAGCTCACAGCCACTAGAAATTAAAAACATTGAAAAAACCCCACCTGATATTGTGAGAAATTAAAAAAAAATCACATGAAACGGCAAGAAAATAAAAGCCAATAAAACAGCTAGACAAAATCTTCCTGATGTTAGCGATTATTCAGTTAGTTTAATCAGTGCTCAGTTCTAAAACATGCTGATTTTCCTGGTCCCGATTGAACAAATCAGATTCAGAGGCATAACTACAAACAAGAGAGTAATCCTCCTGAGTGTAACTGAACTAAACACTTGCTTAATATTGAGCCCCTTGAGACAGATCCAGAAGGATATATGTACATACACTCTGCAGTTGCTTTTCAACAAGAGCAGAGGGAACTTAGTAGGAACCTAGTGTCTAGATAAATTACTTCCATGCCTGACATGAGTTTGCATAGCACGTCTTCTGCTGCACATCAGGAATACCGCTTTTGCAGTTCAGACCCTCAGGCCTTATTTTTTCATAGCATTACATTTCTCTGTTGATCCAGTGACCAGTTCAAGCCATGAAACAGCGCTTCCTGCCACTCTGCAAAAACTACCATGTCAGGATTTTTTAAAAAAAATATTCTGTACTTTATTTCCTGCTATCGGTGCAGTAATTTTAAAATAGCCCTTGCTTGCTGCTTCTGCTCTTGAATGGAATCCAAACAAATACCTCAGCTATCATTCACACCCTTCATTACTTTAAGTCTGTGTGCTGACACTATTATTTCTGTCTAAGTGACCTATTTTGATATAGCTTAAAGTTGATTCCTTTGCAATTTGGCTAAATTTATATAAAGGCACTCTTATGTTGCGATAGAAATACGCACACAAAGCTTCAACCCGAAATAGGAAAAGCTGTGAATTACTATTGAGGCTGTTAATGCAGTTCCACTCGTGCTCTAGATAAACCCCAAATCACTGAACTGGGTATTAGTGACCAATAGGCACAAAACAGGAACTCACCTTACAAAGGTTTCACGTTTTGCATTCTGCTCTTTTCCTTATTGAACTTTCCCATCTACATGTAGCATCAATAAATTGCACCAGATCTCATCACATATTGATTTCTTTGAAAAAGTGTGAATTGCTACTGATAAGAGACTATTTTAGTCCTTTTGGGGCATCGACACAGTTATAAGACTTACCAGAGCATCGGGTGGAGTAATTTCTAACTGATAGAAAGTTTCTGATGTTATGTGGATTTGGGGATTACATGAATCCACACAGAGTAAGGCAGAGCATGTTTTATATTGGCAATACAGTTCTGTCTTTTGAAGAAGCACTAGCTGCTTTTTCTCATTACAATTAAGTATATGAATTTAGGCAACCTGAATAACCTCTAGTATATGAATTTTTCTGCTGTTGCCAATACAATTCTTGCTATTGAGAAGCAGAGCTAAAATAAGTGCTATGATGTTAATTCAGCCTTATTGCTACAAAAGTTCAATTTATCTTTTCCTCAAAGGACCTTATTTTCTAAGCATTATTAGAATTCCAGCTACGGATTTCAGTAAGTCCAAGATTTATCTGCAAAGGATTTCTGATAAGGTGCCCAGAAATTCTTTATGTGGGCAAAAGGGGGAAAATTATTCTTATATTTCAACTTTTGGAGTTGGATTGTAGGCTCAGAGTGAATGAGGAGGTGGTGTGAATTTCATGCTACTTCAAGTTGAGCATCGTGGATGCAGCAGTCAATAAAGCTGATCAGAAGTGGCATTAGACATGCTGATAAAGCTAGGTAAGAAATTGTACTGTATGGTGGCTATCCCTGAACTGTGTCAGAAGCAAATAGGTTAAAAGGCAAAAACTTCAGATGCTTTCATATTAGAACAAAAAAATAAAAAATCATAGAAGTTTAAAAAGGAAAATAGAAAAGAAGAAAAACAGTTAAAGAAATAATCCAGAGACCCAGTAGGGAATAACAAGATAGGATATTAAATTTGGTTTAGAAAACTGTACTCATGAGATTATGTGAAGGCAGAGATTTGAGGATCAAAAGAAATAGAGTTAAATGGCTCAAATGCTTTCACATGATTCTGAATGGACTCAGCACGAGCAGCTTGCGACTTCTGTCTGCCGGTCTTCCCTGGATATGTGCATTCTCTTCCTAAAGCCCTCATTGTTATCTTTGTAAAAGAAATTCACATACTAATGATGTCCCTTAGTGTACCTTATGAAACATTCAAAATGGGCTGTTATGGACATGGAGTTTAACAGGGAGCAACTAATTGTTTATGCTGGGCTAGCCTGAGGGGGTTTCATTTTACAACTTTAAAATTATAAGGCCTGAATTTCCAAGGTAAAGTTTCTCTAATAGATGGTTCAATAGCACATAGACAGTCAGCAAAAACCATACTGTGCATATATTTTTTTTTCATATGAAACTCTCTGTAGACTATATGCTGTTTATTTATGAGGCTGAGGTCTGGCTATGCTAATAGTGGGGGGAAAAAAATATCAGCCAGCCACCCTACCTGCTAGCATACTAGAATGCCTGTTGTGCCACCTTCCAAGCTGCTGTTTTATTAATGATCTCGAAACTGAAATAGTAGGGCATGAAGAAGTGTTAAAATGACTTACTGATATGTCACAGACATTTGCCAAGAAAATGAAATGCACCGAGAGGAAAAAGCACCAGGGAGGCCAATGAGGAACCAAATGTTCCATATTCTGATTTGTCTGACCTTCGCCTCCCTGAGCTCGAAAGAGAAACAAAGCTGCCATGCTTGTGCTGTGCAGACTTGTTACCCGTAAGCTACAGAACCGTGTGGATTATGTCCAGCATTTGCTTATTTACTTTAAAAACAAGCGCTTAAATTGAACACATCCCTTGTTTTGACAAAAAGAGAAAAGGAGCACAGATACATTGCTTCATACTCACTGAAGTTTCATGCTCATTTCTTAGCATCTTGAGTAAAAATTTGTAGACAGAAAAGAATTAGGGAAATGTTGATACGGAAGTTACAGGTGAAGAAACAAAAGTATAAAGACTTACGTAGTTTCAGACAACAGACACCACTTTTCACGTATTCCTTTGTCCATGCAGTACTTCTGGTGAAACTAATTCTGAGGTTTTTCTGGGTACCGTCAACCTTACGTCACAGCAGACAGTATAGTAAGTCTGTGTCCTTGACAGGAGTCCTTTGGTGGTAAATTGATATCCACTCTTCTAGCAGTATGGCAAACAAAGTCTTCCTCCCAGCTTGCTGGCATACCAAAAAGCAGTGCTAGCAAGTCATTTTCTATGTTAGCACTCTGATCTGCTCAGGCTGAGCTCAACCAAAAGGAATGGCAAATTTCACTACAATCTCTGTGGGGATAGAGCATCCAACTGGATCTGGGGGAAGACTTCCATCCATACACGTTGACCACCTACACTCTGAGGAATCCAAGACAAAGTCTGAACAGGACAGATTTTCTTGATGAAAGGGTAGTACCTTGTATAACTTAAAGAATCAGAAAGAAGACTGAGAAATATGCAAAACACACAGGCTTATCAGAGAGAACATAAACCTTGATGGATTTTTTTTGGGGGGGATGAATTTTCCCCATGCTATCAGAAGGCACTTGTAAGCAAGAACAGTTGTTATTGTCCTCTTTTGTAGCCCACAGTTTTCTTACCCCTCCCTTCACAGGTTTCCCTGTCTTCTTTTTAAAATTTTCCCTAAGAGATTAATGCAGTTGAAGTACAGAAGGGTATTTCAGGTAAATGGGTGGCTTAATTTTGCTAGTGAATAAAATAATGCTTGTCTACTCCTAAGATATGAAGTGCTTCAGGGAGCTTAATTGGCTTTGTATAAATATGGTCTCTGAAATTATTACATACCATAATGTCTATATGGCATTCTGTTACTTAAATGGGATCTGTAACTGTGAATCTTTGCAGTGAACAGATATTAGAGCCACTAAATGATTTTAAATTGGCTTAGACCCTCTTGTACGTCAGGCAGTCTTGGCACTTTTGGAGAGAGCTGGGTTCACTTTTGGAGAAAGAATTCCTTTTGTCATAGCTCACACAGAGGATGGATGGCAGCAGAACCACCTCACACTGTCTTCTGACAGGTTGTAACACCAGCTGGGCAGGTCTCTTTGTAGATGGGTAAGATGAAGTCTGCAGTCACAGCATCTCCACAGAGGTTGCTAGCAAATATGACTGCTACCACTTGCTGTGTGTCTGCGTGTCTAAACATCACAGGAACAGGGTTTAGAATCCAAATTCTCACCTAATTGTTTTTCAGTCTTAAGATCACATTTCAGATCCGCTGAATTCCTGCAAGCCTGCTTCTTTCCATGGGGCTCTTAAAGGTAACATTCAGTGCAGAATTCAGCCCTCTGTTATGCAAATATAATTAAGAAAATTTTAGACTATCAACTCAGAGGGCAAAGGTTCACTCTATTATCACAATATCACCAAGTCCTCTAGCCTTTCTCAGGCTTCTGATATTTAATTGTGTTTGCTTTCTGTTCGAGGCCCAGAATGCTTGTTAGATGCTAAAAAGGCATAAAACATAATCCAGTACTGTCTCCAAACTAGTACTCTGGCAAGCACAAACAGTGCATCTAAGACCATGTTAGTATTGATCTCAAGTCAGATCACATTAGCGCTTCCTATGCTACCTGGCTACAGCCTGCCAGGGAGTTAGCAATGCATAGAGAGACAGACCCAGGCAGTCAGATCGATGGATTAATGACGTCTGTCTCCTTTGTGCAATTTTACTCCCTACATATCTCTCTTGATCCCTCTGTGCCCCACCTGGGAATGAACTTTCTAAAGGTTCAGAAAGCACATAACAAAATTGTGTGCAAGCCATGCCTGTGTATTAACAAACATATTAAATAAAACAGCATGAAAATAATGCATGTCTGAATCTATGGATGCACCTTCACTCATATATAGATATAGATACACAGCGTTAATTTCATCAATGAGGTTTTGCTTTATGAATATATTGTGCACTAATACTTGGAGTTGTGTGCTAATACACTGATTCGTAAGGAAAGCAGGTTATTTTGGCAGATGGTCATGTTTGTATGATACAGAGAACTGTGTAAAACAGCTTGTAAAATATCCAGTGTGTGGATGATTAATAACTATAAACTTTCCTAAAGGATTTCTAGGTTTCTTCTAATATCTATCTTTCTCATTTATCTTACTTAGGATTATTAGCATTTTCGTAATCATCTATATGCATCCACCTTCACACACTCATGGGCGGTTTGTAAACAAGTCTCTTACACCATCAATAAATTATTCTGTCAATTTGGTCTAGCTTTTGCTTTACAATTTAACACACTGTTTACAAAAAATAGCATGCTGTAGCTAAGTGTTTCACTGTATATTACTCCATATGTCATTCTGCTCTTTGGTTCTGAAACAAATCTCCATTAGCAAATCTTCTATGTGTCTGTGTCTTTATTCTAACACTATTGTTAGGAAAAAACCCTTTTTTTTCCTAAAATGACAACTTTCTGGTTGAATTATTGACAAAGAAATATCAGGTCTTTGTAATTCATATTCTTTATTGGAAGGGATCTGTCAGGGAGAGATGTGTGTGAAGTTTTGTGTGTTCAAATATCATACTCTTGTAAGATTAATTATTTGGATTTTTATCAACCGATACCATTCTACCATCTCTACTTACTAAATTCTTCAGCATTTTCCTCACAGATTTTCAGTCTGCCTTATTGACGTTCTTTACATAAAGTCTAACTGCCTTAAACCTGTTTTCCAAAACCCTTCTGAGAATCTCAATCTTGTATTTGTGACTAGTTTTATTACAGCAAGATGAAACCAAAGCTTTATTTCATAAGCATGGATTCATGCTAAGAAACAATATTTACTCTGAAGACTGATGATAGTGGGATCCAGTCTTGGACACCCCAGAGGGATGTGTTTTTTAGCAAATAGTAATACAGTAAAGAAAGTATCTGGCTTCCTCACACAGTCAGTGGGAAGTACCACGAAGTCAGGAGCAACCTCCCCAGGGATGTGACAGAGAATCCATTGCCACAGGTTTTCAAGAAGTGATTGGGCAGAATTCTAGATAATGTAGGGTACTTTTTGCCCAAAAGTTTGGACCAGATGACCTTCCAAGGTCCCTTCCAGCCTGGGCTGATTATTACAAAATCTCTGCTGTTGGAACTTGCATTTGGAAGCATCTGAGGTCCTTCCTCTCCTCAGGTACACCAGGCTAAGTGCTTATATTCTTAGATTAGACTTGCCCTGAGACCAAAGCCTTATTTGTCTGTCTCTTGGATGCTAATCCGCTGCTGAGCTAAAAACCATAGCAGAGGTGGCCGATGGGTGTTACTGGACTGCTCTCCCAACCCAGGTGATTTAGTCTAAGACTGGGCCTTGAAACACCTCAGCAACTAAGGTGACATATGTTGTCACAGAATCATTTAGATTGGAAAAGACCTTTAAGTTCATCAAGTCTAACCATTAACTTAAATCTACTTAGTCCACTGTTAAATCATATCCTTAAGCTCCATACCTACACAACTTTTAAACTTGTCCAAGGATGGCAATTCAACATTACTGGGAAGGAAATCTTCATTAAAATGTTTTTTAAAAAGCACAGATTGGGCATTTCAGTTATGGATCTGATCAGAAATCAGTAAGTTAAAGACTAGAAAAGGAAACAGAATGGAAGTGATTCACCCAAAGCTGTGTGTCTGGTCATAGTCTAGCGCAGAGCTGGCTGGACTCCCTTGCCTCCTTCCAATCTGATGAGCAGTTGCTCAAAATTACTGAGCACAAGACAAAAATATATTCAGACTTTTTTTTTCCTCGCCATAGATTTTCCTGTTTGGATTTTTTTTATTCTGTGATCTAATTCCTTCTCTTCAAGATTCAGTCTGTTCTGTGAGCAGACACTTAAAGACTTTCTGAGCCGGCTGCAGTAGGCACCTGGGATTGCTTCAGCGTGTTCCCAGACTGTTCTCTGAAAGGGACATTAGGGCTAAGAGCTGGGGTAACATGCACAGGCAAAACCAAGGCCTCTGTGACTCAGAGGTCCTGCTTAGAGGTGCCATTAATGTTTTTCTAGCCTACATGGGAGCTGCATTGCAGTTTGATGACTGGTTCATAAATTCAAATAACAACTCTGCCATGCCACAGAGATTCTTGTGTTTTCGTTCCCCAGAAGAGCTTTGTGCAAGGAAGGATGGATTCTGTCCTCAGTTATGACCGTCGTTATCTATGGGTTCATTATATATGCAACAGATTCAGTTCTTTATCCTAAGAGAATGGGTTCCTTTAAGTGTAACTATAGGCTGAGTATTTTATGGAACTGTATTTTAGTTTGGAAGGGATCTGCTAGGAATGTATTGCTTTCTTCCCGTTGAACTCCCTGAACACTCTTAAAAACATGATAATGCTCCTGACAAACCTTTCAAGGCTAAGCAATTTCTTTCAAAACAGGAAATAAATTACGTATCTGAAAATTCTTCACACACTTGATCTATCCTGATCAAAACCCCCATCCCTCAAGCCTAGACAGATTTTCTTCAAGGCACTTTATATTGGGTTCAAGTTCGTCTTGTTAATTTAAGAAAAATGCTATAGGCCAACTATTTTTTATTATTTATGACTATTTTCAAAAACTCATTTCCCTTTTCCTGTCCTTCAATGAGAACACTGGTGGCATTCTGCTTTATGGAGTTCAGACTGACATTTCAGTTAACTCTGATCACTCTATAGGATTCAAAATTGCTGCCCATCAAAATAGTGTTTGAACACCTATTGCTCAGGGTCCTGTCCAACAGGCTGCTCCTGGTATCAATGTAGAGCTCCTCTGGCTTGTCTCTCTCCTTGTACCATAGTATACAATAGGAAGAAAGTTTTTGAAATTTAGAAATCTCAAAAAATCTATTAGACATCAAAAGTTAAGGACATTCCCTGGTAATTAGGCTCTTTGTGCAACATGTCCAAATATCCACATTTTAGAACTAGCTGAGCTCTTATATGAATCATAAATGTGACATTTTAGCAAGTGAAGGGGTGCACTTGCAGGTATAAAATATTCATCCTTGCTAGTACACATAAGTACAGACTGTCCTGAGAATAATGAATCATAAGAAATCTTTTATTTCTGTTCATCACGCAAGTATAACTGTGTGGTGTGTCCAGACCAAACATGATTAAATCATTTGGTTAGAAGGATAAATATATGTTTTTGCAAGCTATTTGCCATGAAATTCTTATTGTGCTAACTTCTGTGGAACCACAGAGTCAGTCCTCCTGGCCTTAAGCTTCGACAGAACAAACACAAATGATAATGTCTGAAAAAGGAAAGCAGAAGTAAGAAAATTTTGTGAAGATTACAGAGAAGGTCAACTGTGAAAGTAGTAATGAAATAGTTCCACACCAGTCTAGGCAAAATCTCTGTTCATCAAACCATGGTGTATTTTATGCAAAATAAATAAATAAATAAATAAAGGTCTTCAAAAGGCAATGTACTGGTTGCAAGGGCAATTTCACTAGGGTTATACAGTACTTAATGGAAACAAGAAAAGATTATATATTTGCTGAAGCTGAAAAACAACTGGCAGTACAGAATATCTATTAGATCTAAAAGAAAATGTCTGGTTTTTAAAATGAACAAATACTGTTTTAGTTCTCTGTTATTGCTTTGTATGGGTATTTTTCCCAAAGGATAAGAGAGTTTTGCTGGCTTAGGTGATATTTGCCTATTTACTCCATCTTTACTTTCCTGATCTGGAAATAGGATTTGGATCAGTATTACGATTTTCATGAATGAAACAGAAGGGTGTTATTTTGTTTGTTCAGATGAAATTGGGATGTATGTTCCCTTTGCAATACTGTACATTTTTTGATTGCAGTGCTACAGCTGTTACTTGAATCAAAATAAAAGGAAAAAGATAGTGACTTGTGGTGAGGAGGAGATTTCATTTTTCTTTCGCGTGGAGCTAAGCATAATTAAGGTGTATTATTAAGGATTTGCATTGTTTGTTGAGCTCATTATTCACATGTAAATGCCATAAGCCAAATAGATAATTTATGTAAACATAGCTCAATTGATGATGCTACATCATGGAAGAATTTGGCTCCTTCTTTCTTAAACTTGATGTACAAGGGAAACGAGAAATATATATGTAATTAAACTCAAAACTGACTATTTCAACATTGCAGTGCCCATCTTGAAGAACTTATCGTCTTGAAGAACTTATTGTCTTATTACGAGACTCCATTTAGATTAGAGACAAACAAGTGCAAGTTAGTGAAAATGAGAATGGTTTAGGTTTGTGAATAAAACTAGGCTTTTTCAAGGAAATGATTCTATTTTTGCAAGGATCAATATTTGAGGATAAAATTTTTGTTTCTTAATTTTATGTTTTAAAATTACATCATTAAAAGGTGTCTAGAAAATGGTCTTTGGCTTAAGATGAAATTACAATAAACTTTTCAATAATATTTTGTTTTCAAAAAAACACCGTGGTTTAACATCAGCTGACAACTAAGCCTCAAAGAGCTGCTCACTCACTTCCCTCACCCAGCGAGAAAAAAGAAACAAACTTTTTCAGAACAATCACAAGGAGGGCCTTCAAAAACATCACAGGCAATTCACTTTGAAACTCTTTAGGGAAAATATCCTTTTTCACCTACCAACTCAATGTCTGATAAGTGTTACTTATTTTTTATCTAAACCTGGTAGCACCATACGATTTCAGTCCAAGATAATAACTAGGATTTAATAGAAATTCTTTTCATCCTGACTTAGTGCAGGAAGGTCCATTGCAACTGGTAAAAAATGTGAGCACAGATTCAAGTTCTTATGCAATGGTGATAACATTTTTACTTTACAAGTCTCTAGCTGAAGCCCCAATTGTACACAGATCTTACCCAAAAGAAGTTTCACAATTCTAAGAACATAATGTTCCAGAACTGTGCCTAAAGCTTTTTGTAATTTAAACATTTACTTTAAGAGAAGAAAAAAAATATATTACATTGAATTCTGCAGATTGTCAAATCACTTGAGAGAATTTTGCTCTTACATTCCAAATTAATTCTCTAAGGTACATTTCAAACCAGAAGTGGGATGTTAGAGGGATTTCCAAGTTTCTGAAAAGGCAGGTTGCTATTAACTTATTTGTTAAACTCAGTTATAGCGCAAGGCTGACTTTTCAGTGGTGGTGGTAATTCAGACCAAGCAGTCTGGTAAGTTCTTAAGCTCAATTCAGTTAATACTAATAACATCTTCTCCCAGGCTTTGTGACCTGGGCTAACGATATTCTATAAAGGAAGACACTGTCATTATCTCTGTCTTACACAGAATGAGACAAAATAGCTTGCCCAAGATCTCCTTGGAGATGAGTGGCAGCCTTTGGAGGAAATATGGTCTGAGACTTTGCAGTCTGTTCTGGCAGACTTTACACAGCACTTAGCAGTTCTTCCACTGTGAACAACACAGCTTAGCACAGGGACAGAAAATTGGAGGTTTGTAAACATCGGAAGGAGATAGAGTGTACATTTTGTAAGGACAGGAACCTTCTTAGATTTTAACACTGAGGAAAAGAGACAGAAGCTCTCCTGTCCTGTTCTTAGTCTCCAGGCTTAAAGCTGAAAAATTTCTTCTATTTGCTGTTACAGCTTGCTTGTTGGTGCACTGTTAGGAGGGAACAAAAATAATGTCTTCTAAAAAAAAAAAAAGCAACCCATTCCTAAATATCACAGGCAAGATTAAACTCACATACCATGAATAATGATAACAATGATCACAGTAATGTAAAAACAAGGTAAAATGCTCTATACCTTTGGAAGAAGAAGTCTCATCTTTTTGTTAAGACATGGCTGTCAGTCAATTTCTTTACTTCAGAATACTGGTATAGAAATGAATAAAACAATACTTTCTGTTCAGCCAGGGAAGTGAAGGATAAATAAAATCTACTTTAAAGATATTTCAAGATCTTCATGTCAAAGCTAACAAAATACACTAATTTCAGTAGTTTAATCTTTGTAGGTTTACAGAAAGAAATCAACACAAAATAGAGTAGTTTTGGAGTAGTATTCAGATACCATCTGCAATTCTCTAATTTAAATTCTGGTTCGTATTTTGTGTGTTTGAATAACTCTCTATGTATATTCAGCTAAAACATTATTTAGATGTCTAGAATTAATTTGTAATTAGTGTACTAGTTAGGATGGAAACCTAATTGTGGAAAAAAAAAATAAAAAATGAAAGCAATGTATTCCCATAGTCCATATTATCCTTTCTTGAATATGTATTCCCAGACAATATTATGTATTCAAATTAAAAAGCTCAGCACTAAATCAGTCCAAGGTCATCACAGATTGTCTGTTACAGTCTCCCTCAATCTTGATGAGGGAACTACATTAATGAAAATGCATTAGATTAAAAAAAATAGCACACTGTTAAGTTCTTGTATTAGTGAAGATAATTTTGCATTTGACATAGAGTTAAAAAGAATTTCTCTATTTGATGGTGTATTAATATCTATAGTGACAAATCCTTCAGCACATTCTATAGCCACCATTGCCTGGAGGAAAACCTAAGGACATTCTAAAGAGCACTTTGGAGGGAAATTGTAAAGAAGTGATCGGTTTGGAGTTGTTAGACTGAAAATAAGCTGAATGGTTTGATGTACTGCCAGAAGGCTTTATCTTCTCAAAAAGTTTATAATCAAACACAAAGGAGAGCCTGCTGCATATTTTGTTGTTCAGTGAACATGAAAAGTTGTTTTCCTTTCATTAATGCATCTCTCTTTACACTTATCCAAAACAGCACATTCTGCAGATATTGTTACCACTTAAAGTCCAGGATTAATTCACTTCACTGAAACTTTGGTTCCTTTTTAAAATTGTTTTTAAGCTGACTTTGGCAGAAACACTTGAATCAAAAGTGAAAAAGGAAAATACAGGGTAATACTGTAACATGTTTTCCAAAAGTTCTGTGCAAAATCTCTGCAGTGTTTCACAGATAGTGTGAACAAGCTCCTTTAGAACATCTAGTTTAGAAAGGTAAGTATTGCTCTGTTTTCCATGGGGGAGAGGCAGAATAAGGCATTAGTTAAGGTCACATGCATACGCATATATACATCTTAGAGCTGAACTGCAAACTGAATCCATGTCCCATTGGTTCACCATCTACCTTCCACTAAAATTATAGAATGAAGTACCACTAGCCACACATACACACCTCCTCATGTATGTACCCATGTTAAGAGTGTTTCTAGATCATATCTTATAATATTGATGTCTACAGTGAGACATGTTCAACTTCAGAGCTCATTCCTAATTTCTCTTAATGAAGAAGAAAGTATTTTAAGACATGATTGATTTAATTTTACCCGGTGTCAACGTTAAGAAGTGTTAATCATACTCCCAAATGTCGATCTGTCTTTAGCAACGCTAAAGGGAACCTAGAAAACTAGTTCAAATATAAACACACACACTGCCCACAGTAAATACTAGAGCATTTCATAGCATGTTTCTGTGATTTTTCATTTAAAACAACTGACAAGTACATGGCTATGAATATTAAGGAACCTTTTAAAGTGCCCATTCTCTGCTCTGAATGCACATAATTCAGTTAGGGTTACAGTTTTAAAGTCATTTAGACATCTAAAGATGAGTTGGAAATTACATATTGCTTGTGTTTTCTTACTTTTTGACAATAAATACAAAATATTTATGATCATAATGATTTGGGAAGGAAATGTGACAACAAAGTATGAGAGAGTGGAACTACATTCATGTTATTTTAGAGATCTATTAGCCTCAAATGAGCTTTGCTGAATAATATCGCCTTAGTTGAGGGGTAAAATCTTTCCTATGGCCTTATTACAAATTACTGACTAACCTGCCATAAATATACAACTGGATTTAGGCTGCAGGGCTTATTGTTAAATGTCAACAGCATAATGTTGTGTTATGTGTAAAGTACAAATAATTCATCTCACATATACTCAGTGTTGATTAGAAAATTGAAGAATATGGCTAACTGTTGATATCGTGGTTACAGAAAAATTGATTTTAAAAGTTCTTTAGTGTTGAATGTCATGAGAATAATCTTCATAATAATATAATATTTCAGCTTCAATATCAAAGAGCAGCAAATATATTGGCCAATATAGTTAAAGAGAAAATTATACTCTGTATGGGCGAGGGGTGAAGAGGTGGGTGACAAAGTAAATAAACAAAACCGCCTAATTTGTTTTCTCATTTGTTTGAATATCTTCAGACTGAGAAGAAAGAGACCATTTTGTTAGTGTTTAAAGAATAGGAGGAAGAATGAGTAATAGATGTGTCCTGGGAGACAAAACTAAAACTGCAAAATCTGCAAAGAGGGTGTAAGAACCTCTATAGGATGAATGGAAAAACAGTAAGTCACTGATATAATTCAGGATTTTACCCTCAATATTTTAGTCTATAACCTATATCTTCTCTGAAACACAGACCATAGCCTGAGCAGAATCTCTTCTGCTCACTTCGAGCAGAGCATCATTTAAAGAATCTTAATGCAATTGTAAATCATGTTGTGAAGTAAAGCAAGGTTAGTTTCAAGCTAAGTATCAGGAAAAATTTTCAGAGAGGAAAATCTGTTCAAAGATGTTCTACTGTCATGCTGGAAAAGCATGAGGAATCATGTGACTGTTCCAGTACTGGCAGGTACCGTATGACCTTCCAGTCTCACCACTTATGATGCAATAAACGCTGTTGAGTCTAGCTTTTTCTCCTTGCTCCTGTTTCAGTTTGTGTTGCTATCTACTCAGCAGTTATACCTTTAAGCAACTTGCTGCCCAGAGAAATATTAGACTGAATTTGGTATTAATTTGCTAGATGCGTTACTCCTTCTTGTTAAGCTACATTTCCGTCCAGTGGGGCTTCATAGCCCTGATCCCGTTTGTGTGTAGGAGCCTTAAGCCCTGCTCTCAGAGCTCAAGATGGGATTCTTTACACATCAGAGTAGCAGTGAGAACACCAGCCTTACTTATACTCTTCTATAAATGAGCAGTAGTAAGAAAAGAACTTTCACACCCTTTGCTTCCCTGCATACATCCAAAAACTGCATACAGAAAAAATACTTTCAATTTAAGGGGTTCTATGTCTCAGCATCACTTTAGCTCATTACGGTTCCATTTCCAATAAAACCTCTAAGTTTTCGTATTTAATGCAAGAAGATCACAGGACCATAGTATGGCTTAGGTTGGAGGGGACTTTTAAAGATCATCTAGCTCGCCTGACACTAGACCAGGTTGCCCAGAGCCTCTGTCCAACCTAGCCATGAACACTTTTACACATGTTTGTTTTCATGTTTTCTTGGTATTCTTCCTGCCTGGGTAATAAGTCCATAATGCCCTCACATATTTGAAACATAAACTACTTAGTGTTCCTTATTTCAAAAGTATTGCTATTAGATGCATTTTTTGCAATATCTTCAGAGTTTCTTCTATCAATCAACTGTAATACTATTAAGGGGAAATGCAATCTATGAAGCTTTTTTTTTATAAACACACTGGATTTTGAGCAGTTGGGCTGTTTTCTTAAGCAGAACTAAAAGAAACTGAATGGACGTCACCAGAGACATAATGAACATCTTTCTTATTGGTGTCAGTCTCTTCTTTCTTCCTTAGTACTGATCTCCCTCCTTCCTGTCTGTGGCAGATGGCATTATGCTGATGAAGAAGAGAGATGTCTGGCCCTCAACAGCTTGTGCCATCAGACCAGCAATTTCTTTTCCTACAAAACTTATGTAGAGAAAAGAAAATAACTAATTTTTAAAAGGAAAAAAACTCAAAATTAATCAGTAAAACATGCTCATTAAGGATACGAGTACTGCCAAAACACTGACATGCCAACGTCCTTTTAAACAGGGTGGTGTAAAGAACTTAGTGATTCTGTGGAGTCTGAGTGGAATGTATTGTATACTGTAATTGTGTCACAATGTGGAAGAGTTATCCTGAGCCAACAGTCTAGACCAGAACTTTAAATTGTCAGTGTAATCACAGAAACACAGGATCACAGAATTATGGAATATTTTTGGTTGGAAGAGACCTTCAAAGGTCATCTAGACCAACCCTCCTGCAGTGAGCACGGATATCTTTACTAGATTTGGATGTCCAGAGCCCCATCCAATCTGATGTGAAATAGTCAGGGACGGGGTATCTACCACATCTCTGGGCAACCTGTTCCAGGGTTTCACCACCATCAGCAAAAAAAAAGTTCTCTTTATATCTGGTGTAAACATTTTATCTTTTTAAAACCATCACCCCTGTCCTGTTGCAACAGACCCTGTCAAAAACTCTGTTGCCATCTTCCCAACAAGCCCCCTTTAGCTACTGAAACGTTGAAATAAGGTCTTCTTGGAGACTTCCCTTCTTCAGTCTGAACTGTCATCCTGACCCCTGATCTGACTTAACATATTAAAAAGACAGTCCTACTTCACTTTTAATCACAGAACATTAGGGATTGGAAGGGACCTCAAAAGATCATCTGGTCCCATCCCCCTGACACAGCAGGATCCCCTACATCCAGTCATTCAGGAACAGTCCAAGCAGGTTTGAAACATCTCCAGAGAAGGAGACACCACAACCACCCTGGGCAGCCCCTGCCAGGGCTCTGGCACCCTCACCGGGAAGAAGATCCTTCTCACATTGATGGGGAACCTCCTCTGCTCCAGCTCACACCCGCTGCCCCTTGTCCTGTCACTGGGTGCCCCT
>JAOXOE010000256.1:65047926-65101536 GCA_028565055.1 Phoeniculus purpureus | reverse complement strand
CAATCCCCCTGCCACAGCAGGATCACCTAGACCAAGTCATACAGGAACACATCCAGGTGGGTCTTAAACGTCTCCAGTGAAGGAGATTCCACAGGTGGAAAAAGGACCTGCCCTTCTCTTCAGCTGGCTAAAATTAGCTGCCCAGTCTCAAAAAGCTGAAATAAGGTGGGATAAGCTCATCATAAAAGGAATTCAGTGGAAAATAATCCATAAAAAAGGGTATGTTTGTAAAAAATGCACTTACCATCATGAATTTGGTGTAATTTCACTTGGCTTTTCAAACTGTAATGTTTAGTGGGCACAGTAGCCTTGTTTGACTATTGGACTAGATGATCTTGGAGATCTCTTTCAACCTTATTGCCTCAATAATTCTATGCATTTTCAGTCATATCTCTGTTGTAACTTAGCCTTATCTGCATAAGGTAAATAACATACCTCAAATAAGCTATTTTCTCATTCCTGAGTCACATGATAATTTATCAGTCATTACTGTCTCACCAAGGAGAATCCCCAACATATTTTGGGAATATCTTCAGTGAGTGATTGGTGCTCTATTTCCTTTTCTTCAACATTCTGCACTTTTTCTGATTGCTTTAGGTTCATTCTTTACTTTTCAGGGTAAAGTGGAGTTAAACAAAAATCTCTCTTACATGATAAAGAAGGAAATAATTCTAGATGTTAAAATAGGTTGTCAGAAACATTGACAAGTGTAGATAGAATGTGATTTATGGACCTTTAACTTTTTAAATTAAAATCTTATATCCTTAGGTAATGCAGTAGTACTGGTGTGCATTGAATTCTTGCACTGCATTCCAAATTATCTGTAGTACATTAATTTACCATATATCTGTTTCAGTTGTTTGAGTAAAATGGACAAGATAAATTGAATTAGTCTGAAGTATAAGATTGCAGGGAAAATGAAAGTCCATGAAGACTGTCAGATGTAAGAAAACTGTTACCACTTTAAGTGTTACTTACAAGACAGAGACTCCAGAAGACATGTTTGAATTTGGATATTCTTGCTGGTTGATACCGTGGATATCCTGTTCAGGGACACACAGCATACTGGATATGCAGCAGAGTTTTTCTTTTCCTTTCAGCATATCTCAGGTTATGAATGGAAATTTCAGAACTTAATAGTCATATAAAGTTGGGCCAAAAGCTCACTAGATCCGTATCCTGCCAGCCTGATGACAGAAATCAGAGTTGCAGATTAGAAAACTCAAAGAATGAAAATTATGCCACAACCTACTAGCAGAGGGGCTTTTTTGTTCCACAACTGTTACAGATTTCCTTATATTCTGAAGCAAGGCCAATCCAAAAATCTAGAATTGTTGTGTTTTCAACTTATTCAAATTCAAACAAATAATTTAAGAATTTTAGTTTTGAATGTTCTGTGCCACAGAACACTGTGGACATAGGTATTGCAAAACACTTGGAGAGACTGTTTTCCCTATTTTTCCCTGCAATAAGGTCCACAGAAAGCACTTAAAGTACTTTGCAAAGTCATTTTTAGCTTGAGAGGATCGATAGTTTTGAAGGGATATTCATGGAAAGTAAAAGACCATTGAATATTATTTCAGGACCTGGTTTGATCTTCTCACTTTCTTCCATTTCGAACAACTACACTGGCAGTTTCTTTCATTAGAAGCCGAGATCTACCATGGTACATACTTCATTTTTGCCAAAGACTGGTATGAAAGACATGAAAATAGACTATTATTTCTGGTATTTCTGTATTTTTGTAGGAATTAAGCAGACCAACACTTCTAAGAGGGCAACAGAGAATTCAGGAAAAGAAGTCCTATCAAGCATTTAACATTTTTGCCACTCTTTTAGAAGCCAGATTGAAAGTGGTTCACCCTGAACATGTCATCCTCAGTTAACTCAATACGTGTTAGAGATCAGGAAGGAGATAGATTATAACTACAAGAATTAGTTCAGGAGTTTCTGATCTATGTAAGCTGAAAGAACATTTTTCTGTGATATTTGAATCCCTACACATATGTTATTTCGGTATCATGTACTAGGCAGGTGCTTCAATACATCAGTGTTTGTCTCCTTGAGATGGCTATAAGAGATCTGAGGGTGAAATGTTTGCAATATAAACTAACTACAGAGACTGCACTTTTTGGAGCCATGTAAGTTCATTTCACTGAGAAGAGTACCTAACTTATTCTCAGTAAATATCTCTCTCTACATTCCCATCTACATTTTCTGCAGTTAAATGGAGAGAACTCTGTCTTTTGGAGTTAGTTGGTATTTATAAAGGTCCAAAAGGTGAACATATATAGATCTCTGGATTTCTATGTTGCAAGCACACAGATTCACCCATGTTCATGTAAGAGCTGAATTCTGCCACAAATAAGCCCTCCTTCATGACTCAGGTGCCAGGGAAAAGAAATTTCAAGGTATGTGCAACAGCATGGAAACTGAAATACAATCCCACATTAAAGATTTCTGTTTAAATTTGGTGTGTTAAATAAGTGTACATACATAAAGACACAAGCACCCAAAACCAGGCATATGCACAGCAGGAGATGGACGCCTGTAGGAGGAATATCAGCAGGTTTGCTGTACAAACTTTTTGTTTAAGTGAAAATTTAAGCAAAAAGCTCCTCTTCTGGGGTCCTTCAGTGCATTGTTGTTTTTTTTTCTTTCCTGTTTTAAAGCAGCTTTAGAAATAGTGACTTATTGGAGGCTAAAATGTAGGTATAAATCTAAATTAAATGAATTGTATCTATATCGGCTACTGAAGACCTAACTATATATATCTTTCTGGGTAATCTGAAAGATAAAGCACCAGCCTCTGCTTTAGCAACCATGTAAACTGAACTGCAAGAATTGCTTCTTGTTATATCTCCATATTTTCTGAGGTTCTCCGTATATTTTATTTGCTTACAATATAAGCAATTAAATATCGTCTACTTCAGAAATCTCCTAACCTTACATTATTCTATTTCTTTTTCACTCATGTCTTCTCACATGAATCAATTTTCTAGGCTGAAAGGAAAACTTCATATTGGGAATTGTATTGGGATAGATTTCTTCTGGCAGCAAATGAGTTCTCTCACTATGAGAGATGTTTTACAAATCTAAGTGTTTGTTCCAAGGAGGTCTGGGCTGAGAGAGCAGGAAATGGGTTCGCAAGAACTCTGCTACTGCATCCTTCCTCCTAAATAATAACTTTTTTCAGTATGGTGGGAAGTACATCTTAATGCCTAGTCTACTGTCCCATCCCTTTATCAGCAATGGTAACTATGGGTGTTTAAATTCAGAATCTCCCTCTTTTATGTTGCCTGAAAGGAACAATAGAACCAGATCTCAATAGAGTATTTGGCTGCTTGTCTGCTCAGGTACCTCACACCTGTGTACATGTTCAGAATTTTAACATCTATTATCAGCCAGGATTAGGCACATTTTTCTCTTAGTCTAAATCTAAAAATGCTGAAAACATTTTGAGAAATGTTTTGCTGTTTTACTTTTGGTTCAGAAATCATGCATTGCCTGGATTTGTGTACCAACAGATAATGAAGGAACATCACACAATGTATGATAACAATAACACTTTAGTAATGTGAGAAAGTCATTTATCTTTCTGTTTCCACTCTGCCTGTGAGAATCTGAAAACCACTACCATTCCCATTTGAATAAATATTTTGGTGGGAAACATTCATTTGAATATAAAGGACTAGAGTTCAGCAATTGACGATACGTGCAGAAGTTAGATGGGGAGAGAAGAAAGAGATGGAGTACCACTACTTATCATCAATATAAACTGCATCTTTTGAATGCTCTGTCAGTACTAAAACAAGTTCTTCTTATTGATAATCTTTTTGCCAAACATATTTTCTAAATCTATTGCTCAGAAATGGGATCTCTTATTTTCCGTGTCTCTCTCTCTTTCGCTTCTCACTTCTAAATTGCCTAGGAGCTTGGAGGAATCTGTCAGAAATTTCATTAAAGTTTCAATATTTATCTGTACAGGTAGAACTAATTAAGTTTAGAATAATCATTGGAAAAATGTACTTTCCTTCTGCCTTTCCTAGTGTTGATACAAGAATTAATAGTAATTGATTATATTCCCAATTCCATTGAAAATCTCTAACTCCTGTAATGCATTTATACTCAAGTTCTTAAAGAATGTGGTAAGGTTAAAGGATCTTTGGATCCCTTATAAAAGATGAAAAGTCGTATATAAGTACGTCCGTCCCTTAAGGCTTCATGTGCTTAAGTTAGCATGGAATTAAGAGAGGTCTGGATTCGGCCAAATGCTTCTATGGATGTGTGGTGGGTTCAAGTCCACAATTTAAAAAAAGAAAGGAAAAGAAAACAAAAAAAGCAGCTAGATCTGGATGAGATCTCAGATAGAATTTGCCAGACAGTGGATAGCTTAGGGAAAATGAGAAGGGTTTATTATATCTAGAACTATATACAGAAAGAAGAAAGACAAAGTTAAGCAAGTTAGTGCTCACAAACCACAAACTCCGTCACAAATGCCATCATATTCTGAGGAAAATACAAGGGGAGATCACTACCGTATCGGTCCTTGGTATTCTCCTCTTGCCTCTCTCCCTCACTTCCTGCCTCAGCTACAAGGGAAAGGGGAGTATTCCTCAGCTCATCACTGGTCACTGGATGGTTGCTTCATGTGAGGAGGAATAGGAACTGAGTTTTTCCTTTGGTCCGTGGTGCCAGCTTGGAGCCGGGACTGGGCCCGGCTGGGTCAAAGCTGGGACCAGGCCGGGGCCTGCACTGTCGGGCCCCTACCTGAGGCAGAACAGGGGTCTGCGGTGGAGGGCAGCTGCCATCCACCCCACATGTCCGAGAGGGCAGCGGGGTCACGACAAGCCGCCACGTCCCCTCCTGTCCCGTCTCCCCCACTGTATCTGGAAGTGGGGGAGCAAGACGGATCCCCGTGCAGGTGTGCTGGGGCAAAGCGAAAAGGAGAGGGCTGGCTCATAAGGCCTCTTTTGTAGTGTCACCTAGTACCCAACCCCTCCAGGGCAGCTCACTAGGAGGATCCTTTTAAAGCAAAATGCACATTTTTCTTCACGAAAGCACAAACCTACACCTCTGAAAGTTGTGGTAATTTTCAAACTGCAACAATCATACAGGACGGAGGAGAAGAAAGGTGGGAATCTTGTATTGTATCTGGGATTGTTTGGAGCACTCAAGGAACTGGGTGACTTCTGGAGCCAACATTTTCCTCTTCTTACCTGATGTGGTTGATGAGAGAAACCCCAAAGCAATCAAAAAAGATTGAGTGCGTTATGGATGCCCCATCCCTGGAAGTGTTCATGGCCAGGTTGGATGGGGGTCTGGGCAACGTGCTCTGGTGACATGTGTCCCTTCCTATTGCAGGGGTGTTGGAACTAGATGATCTCTATTTCAGCATAAGCCATTCTGTGATTATCTATGATTACTTTGTATTGAAAGTAAGGGGGCGACCTAAACTCCAATAATTTCTTTGATTTGGACCTGATGGTACAAATTTGACAGCCTAGAGCATTTGACTACCATTTTTCCCCAAAATTTATAGGCTAAATGCATTACCTTCTGTTGAGTTGTGATCTGACAAGAAAACAATGCTTTCTGTAGCGATGTGATTCCAACTTGCCAAACACGATGCTATCTTGTCCAATCTGACATTGTTAGGATAGTACCACCAATTTGCTGTGGCTAGACAGTCCTAGAAAGCACAAAATGCTTTAAATTCAAGCAATCTCAAGTCACTAATATAAGTTTGACTTGCTAAATTTAACTGCACCCTTTGAGATTTATGTTGAATTTACAGTCTCAAAGTAAAAAAGCATAAAGACAAACATGAACTGCTAGACATTTCACTGTTATTTTGTAAAAACTTCTGATCTATTCCAGACTGAAGACCTTGCTGAACGTGGTTTACCTGATTTCTAAGGACACCTTGTGTTGTCACTGAGAGACACATTACTCTGCATGTATCTTGCCTAATTCATATATCACTCGACAACTGCAGATGCATAAACAAAATTATATTCTTAGATAAATTGATTTGCAACTCAAGCTGTAGCCAAAGTTTATATACATAGACACATAAATGAATTTTGAAAAAAACCCCTCACTTTCCCTTTTCATTGGAGAAGTAGGTTTACTTTCCTCTCCTAAATTCTGACTTTAGAGACAGTCTTCTCCTTGAGCAAAAGAATTTCCCATAAGGAGCAAAAATCGTTTTGAAATAAGCAGCTATCTCACAAGAAAATGCTAAAATCTTATAGTTGTTATGACTGTGTTCATGTTTGGATGCCTTTAAATGTGAAGTTTGACCTGGTGCTTGGAAACTCTTATGTCTCACAAAACAGTAAAGAAGTTGCTGTACTGGGACAAAAATCTAAATTAAGTGGTATTGGTAGTGCATAAATTAACACTTTCCTGACTAAATATGAACTTGTGACTTGGCATGAAGTGCTGTGTTTTAGCCAAAAGTAAAACAAGGTCCCTGACCATTTGGTTTCATTAAATGTGTGATGGTACTTTTAACCAGAGCAGAGGAAGTTAATTTCAATGCTCTTTCAAAATTCCTATCTGGGTAATTACATTCTGCTCCACTAAACTCCCCCTAGAGAAAATTTAATTAAAATGAGTTGATGTCTCTCTGGCACAGAGTAGACAGGTATCTGTAGCACAAAAGACACTAGCACAATGGACATAAATTGATGCTCTTCTATAACAGGGAAAGCAAGGTGAGAAGTATTACTTTCTTATCACCAGAAATGGACATTCCATTGTAGGCACTGTGTCTATCCACATTATACTGGTGAAAACAAAGTACTACATTTTTTTTTAATATCTGTTCAGAACATATTTTAAGCAGTAGAAACTGAATTTGTAGCTTACAGCTCTTTTAGCAGATAGCTAAGTTCTTAGTAGGTTTTATTACTGTTATAAGTAGTGATTAAACAGATATACACAGGAGAGAAGGATGAGGAAGGAACTTTTTCGGTGCAGCGTGGAGATAATACATAGACATCGAGAAAGTCTTTCTCATTACTAATCAAAGAATCACAGAATGACTGTTGCTGGAAGGCATCTCTGGAGATGACACAGTCAAACATTTCTACTCAGAGCAGGGTTAGCTAAAGCAGGTTGCCCAGAACAGCATCCAGTCATGTTTGGATATCTTCAGGGATAAAGAGTCCAAAACCTCTCTGGGCAACCTTTACCAGTGCTGGATCACCCTCACAGGAAAAAAAATTTTTCTTATGTTGAAACACAATTCCCTGTGTTTCAGTTTGGCTTGTTGCCTCCTGTCTTGTCATTGGGCACGACTGGGCCTGTCACTACCTTCTTTACTCCTTCAGCAGGTATTTCTACCCATTAATAAGGTCATCCACTGGACCTGTTCTCCAAGATGAACAGTGCCAGTTGTCTCAGCCTCCCTTTTTGGGAGAGATACTCCAGGCCCTTAATTATCTTTTGGCCCTTTGCTGCTCTTGCTTCAGCTCAGTATGTCTGCGTTTCTTTCCTGCTTGGGAGCCCAAAAGCAGACCCAGAGCTCCAGGTGTGTCTTGCTGGGGTTGAGTAGAGGCTGACTAAAAAATTTACTTTCTTCTACTGTCAGCTGGACAGATGATGATCCCCTGTATGCTAAATGCGTCAGTACCAGGTGGCAGCAGGCAGTTGAGGGGTATAGTGCCTTTTTAAAGCAAAAAAATGTGGAATATATTATGGGAGTATTCTCTGGACCTCATTTTTCTTGAAAATATTTTTTTCTTCAGATACACTTCCATATGACTGTCACTCCAGAAGTACTTCAATAGCTTAGCCTTTTAAGGCTTTAATTAAACTGTCTTACTAATGGACAGTTAATGATTTAAAAGGAAACAATTCACCAATGTCGTGTCCCTCCATTATACAGTACACATTGTAATGGTTTATATTGAATCAGTTGCTTATTAAGACCTTGACTATCTGAACAATCGTACTACATTTTCTCAAAAAAACATAACATGATACAATGTGGTTAAAGGAGAGTGACAGCAGGAGCGCTGGCTTGAATGTAAATGATGCATTGTACTATGGCAAAAAACATTCCACGAATCTAGTGAGTCAGTTCTAGCCTTGAGTTCGGATGATATTCAGCACAATGACATTGCTCAGAACTAATTTCTGAACAGTCCCTCATCACTCATGGAGCCTACTCAGTCACATAGAGCCTGTGCAAACAAAACTGCCAATGACTTTAACAAAGCAAAGTCTTAGAAATGAATCTGAGATAGTTCAGGGGGAAAAAAACTCAAGAAGCCCAAAGCAAATACAAAAACAATCTCTTTAGAAAGTATACAGCTTCCATCATCATAATATCTCTTCACTTCATGATCTATCCCAAAAATGCTATTAAAATATTCTTACAGTAGGTTTTTTATGATTGGGTGTATGATGTGTCTGAGGTTATGCAGAAGAACTGGCAAACAGCAATGCCACAGGCCATCCTCAGAGAAAAATCTTTGTCCCAGGACAGAGGAACATCCAGTAGAGTTGTGGTTGTATATTACTGACCAGGGTCTGATGAGAGGACATTTTCTGTACCAAATTTTAACATTAAAATGTACCCTAGAGAGTCTGAAACAATGTTGATATTCAGACTGATTTACTGTTATTCCATGAGTGTGAGATCACTTGCCATTCTTTTCTTGTTATTTGCTATCATTGTTTCTATACATCCTATGCTTTTTCTGTAAATGTTTGTGCATGGATAACTCAACAAGGTACAGCCAGAACCACTCATATCAGCAAAACCAAACTTACCATCCAAATAGAAGATAAACAAGGATTAAGAATAGAGTTATGTAAAGAAGAAGTTGATTCAGACTACATCCACTGGCAAAATAACTGTACTAAAACTTGTACTCTGGCCATATGTGGTTTGTTTGTCCCAACCAATAGCTAAGCACCACCCCACTACTTGCTCTTTCCCTGCCTTCTGCAGTAGGACAGGGAAAATGGTATGAGAGCAAAACTAAAAAGAACCCCACATGAATTAAGATAAAAAAATATCTTAATAAGTGAAGGGATGAGAATGATGAAACAAAAGAAGAAAAAGGCAAAATAAGGAAACAAGTGATGTTAAAATTTAGGACTGGGATGGCCACTGAATAAATGCTGGATGCTGTCTACTAACCCCTGTCCCCTCCCAAAGCAGGAAGAGAAGAGGAATAAGAGGAAGAGGGTTATGGACTGGAAAACTAAAATTGCTTTAATAACAATAATAAGAACAAAACTGAACATATACAAATGCATGCACAACCAATAGCAAACCCAGACCGCCTGATGGTAAATCTCAGACTGGACCCAGTAGCAGACAGGAACTGGATTTGGGAGCTGGATTCTGGAATTAGGTTCAGTAATGCATGTATTAGGATCAAAGGCAGAATAGACAGAATCCTCTATGGACACTGGCTGTTGAAGAAGTGAGCCTGACCCTTGTGATCCCTCAGCTTTATACCCAATATGAAGTATATGAGAGGAAACTCCTCATTGCTTAGTGTAGGGTCACCTGTCCTGTCCTCTCCTCCCCGCAGGTGCTGCCTGGTCTTCAGTGGAACAAGTATATGCAAAAGCAACTCAAAATCAACCTTTGGTAGTAACTGTAAATATCAAGTGCTATCACATGTAGAAGCAGACACTGTTTGCAAAAATATGCCTTTAACTTCATAAAATGCAGAAGAGCATGGGCAGAAAAATAAAGTCTTTGAATAGAATTAATTGTATTCTAACTCAAACCACGACAGAAGGCAATGACCTACAACTTCTCACCTGCCCAGCCAGTTTCTGAACAATACCTACATTCCCTCCTGAAACCTCCTCCCTATGCTTTTTTTTGCTGAGCATGATGTTATGTGGCATGGAATATTTCCATGATCAGCCTGAGTCAACTGATCTGATTGAGTCCCCTCCCAGATACTTGTTCCCCAAATCCTGCATGCTAAAGGGATGGAGCTGGAAGAACAGAAGCCTTGACACTGTGCAAGTGCTGCTCAGCCATAAGGAAAACACTAGCATGTTATCAACACTGCTTTAGTCACATAAGCAAAGCACAACATCATGTGGAAGAAAATTATCTCCATCCCAGCCAGACCCACTATACTATGAGATCTCATTCACAAAAGTAAATTGCCTTAAGATTTAAACCAAGATGGCCACATCAATACATCTGTTGGAAATAGTTGACCTGTGCCAACTCCAAGCCCTGTGCCTGGAAATTGTTTTGGATTATTGTACTGAAGTAGAAATAAGCTGAAGATTGCTCGAATATTTTGGCATTATGGATGATAAAGTTCCAGGGTCTATGGTCTGACATTGTTTAATATCTTGCTGTATGAGCCTGAGTCACGTAAGTGGTTTTTCAGAGAGAAAGATGAATGCGACCAAGTAAATATCAAGTAACATCCACAGTGGGGCATTTTGATTTTTCATTTGTTTTTCTGTCTTCCTACAGATACTAATGTAAACATACTTGGAAACTTTTTGACTAACCAGTAGATGCCTCATTTTGGGCTAGGTGATCCGTGTCTTTCAGTTTGTTTCCTTTTTTTTAAATGGAAATACTTTTATTTGATCATATCTTTATTTCCATTTAAATTGAGAGCTTGGGGCATTCACTATTTAGCATTTTTCTCTTGATTCTTTTAGATTATAGGAAAAGAAAATCTGATAGATTTTTAAAAAGTACAATATTTCACTAAAAATTACCAAGATATAATTTGTCCTCTGTTTCTAATACTTATCACAGGGTTTTATCAGTGTTTCTATGCTTTATTATTCTAAGGTGTTGCTGGGAATGGACTTTATTACAGGTCAGTCACATCCCTTGCTTTGTAAACAAATTGACTTTCTTCCTTGCTCCTGTTTTGTTTGGCAGAGTAATTGTCTGTTACTGTCTTGCAGCAGTTCTCCTGGTTGCAAAGCCTTGTTGCACTATTTTAAATAAAATTGGTGGACTGACCTTTTTGTGTATGACCACGTCTTTATTTCCTTTTAAATTGAGAGTGAACTCTCACATAGGTAAGAGTAATCAAGGAGCAGAGCTTTATTTATTATCATTGATTCTACAAATCGCCTGGTGCAGCAAACAAACTCTACAGGCAATACAACAATTTAGCAGTTCTCTCAAATCAGTCTGTCTTCTGACACTTGCTGGGGCTACAAGGAAAAGTGAAACAAAACAATGAGCAGCAATCATTGTTCTTAACCCTTTTGCTCCTTTATGGCTTATCACACAATAATGTAATTTACCACAAGCAGGGAAATCCTCAGGGAACACTTTCTAGAATGGGATATGGTCTTAGGCTTTTATGGGCTTTTTCAAGACTATTTTTTATGAGGCAAAAAAGTCCTGTTTTCCCCTCCTCCTCTCTCTTCTGATACCAAAGTAACAGGTTGGTACCAGAATCATAGGGCTAGTCTCACTTTGTAAGCTGTGGGGTAAATGTTAACAGAGGTATTAGAAATATGGCCTTAGGCTCACTGGACTCACTGCAGCTTAAGATTGGTTCAAATCCTCCTCTGATGATTTCCAGAAAAGTGACCTAGTGTTTTGTTTGCTGGGCCAACATCAACATAATTAGAAGTTTGTCTCCTTAAATGTGTCTGTTTGTTTGGGGTTTTAGTATGGATCAGAAAAGTGTATTATAAAAGAAAAGGAATTATTGATTCCTTTTGATAAATGTCAAGGGCACTAACCACAGCTGAAAACAAACCCTGAACACTTACAGATCCCTTTGAACAAGGTTTTGTCTTTGACACCAATCTGTACCCAGCCATGTTCTTCAAAGTTATGAATGTGCAATTAAACAAAACATAAATTTTAGGAATCCTTCTTTATGCCTACTAGTTTGAGAATTTAAAGATTTAAATGAACAAAGAATTTTTTACCATTTAACAGTCAGTAGAAATTACCTAGGACAACTGGTGAGGGGAAACGTGAGTTTTGAAAAAATAAATCTTTCTTTAAAAGAATCTAATGTCAGAAATGGTGACACAATGCTTTCTCCCCTTTACTAAGACAGGTTTTTAAATGATAAAAGTTGACTATGAAGAGTTTATTGGCCATGAAAGAGAAGGAAGAAACTAATTTTAAAACAGAGTCTGAAGACCAGAAGAAGATTAATAACTATGGTAGTAAAGAAAAGATGAGAAATAGTAAATTTAGTCACTGAACAGGAATGCACATGAGAAATATTCAGATTTGTTTGTGCAAAGTGCCAGAGAGAGAAGCACAAGGAACTGGAGTCATCATTCATGTATCTTGCAAAATCTAGTAGCAGATGAAAACTGTCTTACAAACAAGGTAAACACAGTCATCATGGCTTTGTTCCAGAGAGTCATTATGACTCTGTTTAAGAGAGTAAGAACAAATATTCATCTCTAGTAGGACCCTCAAAAAAGTGCAGAAGAACTACATTTGGGAAGGAATAATTCCAGGCCAGGGTTGAGGCATTCTTTTGAAAAGACAAAATATCCCAGAATCACTGAATCATTCTGGTTGGAAAAGACCTTTAATATCAAGTTCATTCATTAGTCTAGCAGTACCTGGTCACCACTAAATCATCTCCCAAAGCAGAAGATCCACAAGTCCCTTGATCACTTCCAGGGATGATGACTCCATCACTTCCCTAGATAGCCTGTTCCAATGTTTCACAACCCTTTCAGTGAGGAAATTCTTCCTAATATACACATCTCCCTGGCACAACCTGAGGTAATTTCCTCTTATCTTATTGATTGCTACTTTACAGAAGAGACACCTACACCCAGCTCCAGTGTCCTTTCCGGTCTTTTGAGAAACTGAGAAAGTCTCCCCTGAGCCTCCTTTTCAACTCCAGTTCTCTTAACCACTCCTTATATGACTTGTGCTTTAGGCCCTTCACTGGCTTTGTTGCCCTTGTCTGGACATGCTCCAAACATGGCTATTGAAGGACATAGTGTTGAAGGTGTGGCCTCACCAGTACTGAAAAAACGAGACAATCAGCTCCCTAGGCTTGTTGGCTACACTCTTTCTGATACAAGCCAGGATACCATTGGCTTTCTTAGCCACACTGCTGGCTCATATTTAGCTGCTGATCAATCAATACCTCCAGGGCTCTTTCTGACAGTCAGTTTCCTAGGTGCTCTCCCCCAAGCTTATATCATTGCATGGGGCTGTTGTGTTAAAAGTGTAGGACTAGGCACTTGGCATTGTTGAAGTTCACGTGCTTTGTTTTGACCATTCAGGTCCCTCTGTAGAGTCTCCCTACCCTCAAGCAGATATGTGCACCTGCCTAAATGGAACCAGACTCCTCAGAGTGAGGAATACTATGAGGATGGGAGGTAAGTTCTGATTATATACATGGAAAAACATTTTACTATCTTTTGCTCCTTTTTTTTCCTGAGATGTTTTTGCTGGGGAGTGGGTTGTTCAAGAAGCCTGTGCATTCTTCCTGCAGGTTTTCAGCCTAAAGCCCAGAGCAATATGTTCTGATCTTATAACTGATCTCCTCAATGTCTTTCTCCAAGCTGAACTATCTTGTGATTCCATGATTCTGCCACTATGGTTTATACAGAAGAATCAATGCTGGCTTTAATATTTTTTCTTCCTTTATAGAAAGTCCAAATCTCTATCTAGCACAAGTCAGTTCTTTACATACCTTAGCAAGTACGTTGTAAAAAGTGTAAAGAACAAGACATTTCTAAACAGTTTTGCTAACGAAAGTTTATTCTATATGTGGTTTCCTTTACAGGGAAAAGTCTGAACTAAGGGCTAAAGAGTCTAAACTGTTCAGGTAGTTTAACTCACCATGAGATGCTTGAAACTAGCACTGTGTAGAGTCATTTTTATCCCAATGGATTTGGTAATGTCAAATCAGGCAAATCTTCTGCCATGCTCTGCAATCCATGATAAAAGTGATGAGAGGAAAATACAGTGAGAAACTGTTTGGCGAAGTTTAACCAAAATGTTACGTCATGATCGCCCTCGTATTCTGAAATCACGGCATTGTTATCTTTTGGATTAGACAAGGAAAAATACAGACTGTTCTGAAATAACCTTTAGATTTAGTGACCTAGCTAATTCCTGACCCTCTTTTCTTAACCGACAGAGGTAACTTGCAGAAGCAGCATTCTGCTGGGCAGTTTGGCATTCTGAAAATGCCAGGTTTGTGTCATCTACAATACATGGTCAAAACTAAAGACAGGAAGGTAACAGGAATGCAGACAGATAAAGCTTAGTGGTGGGGGAAAGGAGAGATAAGGAAAAAGGGGAAAGGAGCTGAAGGAACACACAAGGAACTAAAAAGAGAGAAGGAAGGTACACAAAGTGAGCAATAGGGCTATGTGCTTCCAAATAAATATCAAATTACAAAATTGCAAGTGGCTTCAGAGAGCTTCAACTGTTGCACCTGTGCAGAAAATGAACAGGACAGCAGGTATTTCTACTCTGTGTAATCACTGTCTTAAGCCTAGAGCAGTATTATATAAAGGAGGGGAGTTAAAAATGCTCAACCTAGCATTTCAGGCAACTTTAAGAAGCATTTCTAAGTAGTGCCACTAACCTAAGGGCAAGCTAAGTAATACTAGACCAAAGATTTCCTGTGATTCACTATTGACTTAAATCTGGTAAAGTAGCATCCTGAAGGCAGTCTAAAATATAGCCAGCCACAAGCATGGGTTAAATTAAAATCTAGATCAGCTAAAACATAGTGGATGAAATAAGAGCCTGTCTAGTCAGTGTGTAAAAATTTATTATAAACTTTTATGACTTAAGATTACTGAACCTGAGTATAACTCATATGAGGAACCTCCAAGAGATTTTTCTTGCTCTAAGAAAAGTGACAGGAGCGTGACTTTTAGGCTTTAGCTGTAGTCTTCCTCCTGTTGCTTTTAAAATGAAAAGACCTTAACTCTTGGTTATTACTTTCTGACTGACAGTGAAGAAGTCGAATGAGCATCACTTTCCTCAGCATCACTTACATTCATGTGATGGCAGCAGCCTGCACATGGAGACTATCTCAGATCTCACAGAACAGGCATCTTCCATGTTCTGTTGCACACTCCTTCACACAGTGCTGGCCAATATTTTGATATGTAGCACTGCCACCTCACGTGCAAATGCACCACTGATGTCAGTGAGCATGATTAGAGCATGTCATGGTTACAGAGAAGTTTCAAATAAGGACAGAAAATCTTAGTGGCCTGAGGAAAGATTACTCCTTCATGAGGGAAAGTATTTCTCCTCCTACAACCTTCCAAAGAGACTTTCAGGGAGAAATGCACCATCTCCAAAAGCCAGATGCTTGATTTTTGCTTTCTTCTCATCTTTCCTGGGTTGTTCAGCCTGCAGCCTCTATTTCTAGAGTATCAGGAAACCACTGCTGTAATTCCAACTGTGAGAAAGAAAGCCAGCAGAGGGTGGAAGAGTAGCAGGTGTTTGTTTCTCCTCCAGGGAGAGCAAGAGGGAACAGAGGTTTTAGATCCACAATTTTTAATGGAGTGATTGTGTAATGGTGTGTTTGTGGGGGTGTTGCAACAGAGAGAAGTACAATTTCACATGGAGGTGGAACTTCAGAGCCCCAAGAGGAAAGCAACAGGCTGTGAGAAAGGAGGGACTGAAATGAAAACCATTTGTTCCATGAACTCCAATTTTACAGTGCTCCAAAATGCACTGAGCTGTACCGATTGGCATATCATCAAAACTGGGAATAACATAAAACTGCCCACCCTTGAAGCATGACATGAGGAAATTTTGCAATTATGGAATACTGAATATATTCCAACAAACAAAATGCCAGGCAGCTCATCTCCACCCACTTCCCTGCTCAGAATATAAATGGAAAAGGGAACATCAGCAATAATTGTGGTTGGATACTTAGTTGCTGAAGGTTTTTTAAGCAACTGAAGATTAATCATCCTTCTAATGAGAAGAAGATTGAGGACTTATCACCAAACAACTGACTTGGGCAAATTACTCAAAGCACCTAATAAAATTTATACACTGGTTTACCAGGATGTAAACTTTGAAGTCTGAAATCCTGTAAACAATATAAAGGTGCTTAACCACTATTTGTGATTCATTTCTCTGTTGGTGGAATGGGTAACAGTAACTTTGCAAAAGCACCATAAAAATTAGTGTAAAGAGTGTATCGGTCACATAAAGACCTTTTTCTTTCTCCCTTCACATAATAAATTGCCAGATAGGACAAGGATTTTTATTATACATGAAATGGTGAAATAATAGCAATATTTACAGCATTGCACATCTTCTTAAAAACGTGCCCTGAGCTCTCTGAAGCTCTGTAATAGTTATTATTGCTTAAGAAATAATTGTTTCTGCTTCAGTTTGCTCAGATCTATAAAAAAAAAAAGTAAAACATGAATAAGACCCTAAATCTGAGTTCATCTCACATAACTTTATTATATTCATGTTATTCTTTATATTCTTTCTTTGTAGGAGGATAAATCATAATGGTTTTCTTTCCTGCTGATGGAAAGCAACCGATTTAATGTCTCTCTGACACTACTGAAGAGGACTTAAAAGGTTAGGATCCTATCTCACGTCTTTCAGTGATCAAGTAATTTTGGATAGGATCCTTTTTTGATATCTCAAGCAGGGAATCTTAGGTCAGACTATAAAATTTATAAAATTAATACGTCTTCTCATCTTTCTCTGAGAAGGGGCTGAGCTGCTGTTGTTTCACGTAAGCACCAGTGATGTGGCCAGCAGCAAGCTGGGAGTATCAAGATGGAGTAAAGAGCTCTGACAACAGCCATGAAAGACTCAGGAAGGCAGGCAGTCTGTTCATCAATCTTTGCAGACAAACAGAATGATCTTGAAAGGGCCAATTGAATTGTGAAAGTCAATAAATTATTATGGGAGTAGTGTCATATTCAGAGCTTCAGCTACTTAGACCATGGGACTCACTTAGGGAAACCTGGTCTCCTGGGGTTATGCAGTCCATTTCTCAGAGAAGGAGAGTAGTTCTGTCTTGGGCTTACCAGGTTAGCAATGAGGGCTTAAAACTAGAGTTGCTGGGGAGGGGAATCTCAAACCATCTCACTTTTAGGCCATTGTCAGTAACAGATGCCCTGGGACCAAATCGGTCCTGAACATTCTTGAACACAAAGAGAATGGAAGCAAGGTCAGGTAGCTTGAGAATAACACAGAGAAATTTGGACAGCCAGCGATCAGATTAGGATTAAATCTGTCCAGGGATATGAACCATAGAATGGTTTAGATTGGAAGGAATCTTAAATAACATCTAGTTCTAATGCCCCTGCCATGGGCAGGGACACCTTACTAGACCAGGCTGTCCAGGGCCGTGTCCAGTCTGGCCTTTAACACTTTCAGAGAGGTATCATCCACAGCTTCCCTAGCCAACCTGTTCCAGTGCCTCACTGCCCTCATAGTGAGGAATTTCTTCCTAAGATCTAATCTAAATCTACCCTCTTATAGTTTGAAGACTTTTCCCCTTGTTTTACCACTAGAGTTTCTCATGAGAAGTCCCTCTCCAACCTTCTTATAGGTACCCACTTCAGGTACTGGAAAGTTGCTACAAGACACCCCTGGAGCTTCCTCCTCTCTAGGCTGATAAAACTGCCTCAACGTGCGTTCACAGGAGAGGTGTTCCAGCACGGGCAGGAAGAAAAATGTATATATGTGTATATATATATATCTTAACGTATATATGTTTACATATACACATGGCAACACTTTATTTCACAGGCTTTCTCTGGTGTATCTTTGTCCTTGCTGAACAGCAGGAGTTGCCAAGAGAAAAGTGTTGCTGTAGTTTCTGTTATCTGAGTTCTCGGTCTAAACAAACGTCTCAGGAGTCCATCACTTCTTGTGGCTACCCTAAGCAACCAAAGATACGATTCACACTTCTTGCAAGATACCTCACATATTGTGGATGTTATAAAATGAATAAAGATCAGTGACTATTTATAAGTATGATCCTAAGTCATATTTATCCAGTCAGATGTAAGTGAAATAAAGACAACTGTGCACAGACAAGCATAGCTGGATTGTGTGAATTTCAGACACAGAATATCAGTGAAGAAAAAGACTTGTGCTTACAGACAGCACGTTTGCGTGTTTGATTTTGTTTTTCACTTATTTGCTTTCACATTTGGAAGAAAAAAAATTGAAGGAAAAAAAAGAGGTCTAGACTAAATCAATAACAGAGAGAAATGCCTACTCTAAAATGGAAACTTGCTGAAGGCAATTTTAGGGAAAAATATCCCATTGAGCAAAAGAGGAATAAGAAGATTTTCCTGCCTATGATGTTTCCTGGCCTAATACCAGATCCATTACCAGAAATTGAATATTATCTACAGCTTTGGACAACTGGACTGGAAAGTTAATTGGATAAAATATTTCAGAAAAAGTTTATCATAGGGAGAATAGGTTACAGTAGGTTTATTCTAGTCCTAACTTGTAAGATACTGGATTAATATAAAACGTGGTGACTTCATTCTGGATTGTCTAATTCTATGTAGCAGAGTATTGAGTTTTGTTAGTTTTGTTATGACCTCTAGCTATGAAGATAGATTCTAAAGTTGTTTTATCATTGCATGTTTCTCTACCTGGCTTAAACTTACCTTAAACAGGGGAGAAGTTACTATACATAATTCATGACTTGCTGCTATCACCTGGGAAGGGAAGAAAGCAATATTTACGTTGTTTTCCTACATGAGAGAGAAAGAAGACACAGGCCTATTAACAATTATGATACAAAACTGGGAGGACTGGCTGACACACCGTAAGAATGGACTGCCTTTCACTGAGACCTGAGCAAGCTAGAGACCTGAGTGAAGAGGAATATGATGAATTTCAACAAGGGCAAATGTAGCGTCCTACACCTGGCAAGGGATAACCCCATGCATCATAAGAAGTCAGGGTTTGCCTTGCTGGGAAGCAGCTCTGTGAAGGTCCTGGAAGTCCTGGTGAACAAGTTACCCGTGCACCAGGAATGTCCTCTTGTAGCCAAGATCAACGGTATTCTAGGCTGCATTAAAAAAGAGTGAAAAGAGTGGCAAGCAGGTTGAGAGAGTTTCTCCTCCCCCTTTTCTCTGTCCTAGTGAGGTCACATCTGGAGAACTGTGTTCAGTTACAGACTCGACTCACCAGTTTGAGAGAAAGGAAACTACTGGAGAGGAGAGTCCAGCACAGGGTTCTGTAGGAGTATGATTGGGGAAGTGGAGCATCTGTCTTATAAGCAGAGACTGAGAGACTTGGATCTGTTTAGCCTGGAGAAGACAGACTGAGAGGGAATATTATCAATGGTCGTAAATATTGAAAGGATGGTCATCGAGATGATGGGACCAGACTTTTTTCAGTTCACTAGATCATGATCACTAGAGGTCTCTTCCAATTCCCAGCATTCTGTTAAATTACTATTTTTCCACACAGACAACAAAATGCTATGATTGTAAATGGATGCAGAGTCGTCATTTTAACAGGTTGTGGGTATGGCTTATTCTGTCTGTCTTCGTGATTTTTCATTATTTCTTTTTTATTACAGCCTGAAGTTTTGAAAGAAAAATAAAGCCATTGAAAACTCCAAGAAATCTTTCAAAGTACAATTACTTAGAGATTAAAAAAAAACCAAAAATAAAATATAACTAGAAAAAACTTCAGGTTTCAGGCCTAATGTACAGTTATATACTAATATGTAAACTGCCTACCTAGAACATTGACTTTTTACACTAAGAAATGGGTTCTGCAACAAATTCTTATTGTTCTGTTTGTGACCTTGCACTCTGTTAGAGTTGGTTGTTGTCATGAGGCCGAATATCAAATCAAACACCCCATGATGACCTGACTGCAGGATAGCCAGCAAAAGAAGATGGCAATACAGAAAATCTGAGAGACGGACAGATTGTTTTTCTGGAGCTTTTATGGGGTACCCTTTTAGCTTGGACAAAAGGAGACTGAGAGGTGACCTCAGTAATATTTATAAATATGTGAGAGGTGGGTGTCAGGAGGATAGAGCCAGGGTCTTCTCAATGTCATCTGGTGATATGACAAGGAGCAATGGGTGTAAGCTAGAACATAGGAGGTTCCATATAAATAGGAGCAGGAACTTCTTCACGGTGAGGGTGACAGAGCACTTGAAGGGGCTGCCCAGGGGAAGTTGTGGAGTTCTCTGCTCTGGAGATGTTTAAAACCTGCCTGAATATGTTCCTGTGTGACTTGGTCTAGGTGATCCTGCTGTGGCAGGAAGATTGGACTACATGAACTTTCAAGGTCCCTTCCACTCCCTAATGATCTGTGATTACTTTCAATACAGGAAAAGCAAAGACTGTATAATCTAACCTTAGAAGGGATGGAAAATTGCAGTGGTTGCATAAAATGTCCTTGAAACTATGGTAAAAACTGATCTATTTTTCAAGTTTTCCACTTAATGGAAGGAAATAATTGGGTTTATGTCAGAACATATTATGAAGAAGCCCCTATCAATGCACAAAACACCTTCTTTGAGCTGGCAGGTAATTGCACTCTTCAGTCCACACCAATTTTTTTTTTTCATAAATGAACATCAAACCCCCAAAATAGTCTCATCTTCATCTACAATATATCAGGGTACAAGGGAAATACGTGGATAGTGTAGCTAAGAAAAAAAAAACATTTTAGCTTTTATAAAAATACTTATAAGTCACCTGCAACAAGTCTAATTTTATCAACGGATTTAAATACCTCTTCTCACATTTAAAAACATACTGGAAAATTAAAGTATCTTCTGAGCTCCGGTGAAAGTTTGTATCTTGACCTTGCTTGAAAGTGGAAACAGCTGAATAGCTACTTAAATGCACTAGTGCATATAGGCCAGTTTTTCGGTTGTTATTTTCTCAACATCATAACTATAGATTCCACACTCAAAAAAAAAACCCCAAACAAAACAGACCTCCCAAAACCCAGCCTGTTTATTTTTTTTGATGATGAGCTGCTACCCAAAAGAAACAAAGTGGCATTCTGTTGACACCATATGGCGACTGAAAAATTGATCCCATAGCATTTTATTTGTTAGAATGTCTTCTGAGTTTTTGTATCCATAATTTATGGTGAAGCCTTCTCTGGTTGCCAGAACATTCAAATGGCTTTCTCTCCACAGCGTGGCCCGCGCTGGGAGAAAAAGGTTTTCAAAACAGCAGGACTAAAACAATCTCCTACTGCTCAGAAGAGAAATCATTTCCAAGCTTCTGTCCTTCTGGCTGATTTCATTGTAATAATAATTTACATCCTGGGTGAAGAGACTGTTTGCATTCAGGAGAAATCTAAAATAATAAATAAAAAGAAGGGGAAAAAAAACCCAGCAGCTTATGTTCTTGCATGCTAATACAAGAATTTGTGACTATTAAGCATCAGTTTAAAGTTGCATTGACTCCTAGGCTCTGACGTAAGTAGATAGCTCAGGCTCTCATATATTAATGGGAAGTGATACACAGAGGTTACTGAACAATGCAGTTTCCAAATTACTGCCTCTGCAGCTGGCTTTCATAGAGAGACCCGGAGCGGTTATGGAAGAGCTGGAATAATTACGACATATTTCTCCTAATGTCTACTCAGCTAGCACTCATTTTAGGCAAAGACTTAAGTATAACTGTGATTTACACACAGGTATACCACAGAATTATTCAGGCTGGAAAAGACCTCTAAGATCATCAAGCCCAGCCTATGACCTAACATCACCAATCACCTAGGTCATGGCACTAAGTGCCACATCCATTCTTTTCTTAAACACCTCCAGGGATGGGGACTCCATCACCTCTCTGGGCGCTCCATTCCAGTATCTAATCAGCCTTTCCATAAGGAAGCGCTTCCTAATATCCAACCTAAACCTCCCCTGGTGCAGCTTCAGGCCCTGCCCTCTTGTTCTATTGCTAGTTGCCTGGGAGAAGAGCATGACCCCCACCTGTCTAAGACTTCCTTTCAAGCAGTACTCACTCTGAGTCTCCTCCAGGCTAAACACCCCAGATCCCTCAGGCTTTTTCATCAGACTTTCCCTCTAATCTCTTCTCCAGCCTCATTGCTCTCCCCTGGACCCACTCCAGCATCTCAATGTCTTTCTTGAAGTGAGAGGCTCAGAACTGCCCCAGTACTCAAGGTAAGGCCTCACCAGTGTGAGTACAGGAGGACAATTATGCCCCTAGTCCTGCTGACAACACTATTCCTGATACAAGACAGGACGCCGTTGGCTTTCTGTGCCACCTGGGCACCCTGTTGTCTCATGTTCAATTGGTTGTCAACCAGTACTACCAGGTCCCTCTCTGCCAGGCTGCTCTCCAGCCCCTCATCTCCCAGTCTGTAGCTGCAGGGGGTTATTGTGGCCAAAATGTGAGACCTTGCATTCGGCCCTGTTAAACCTCATCCTGTTGACCTCTGTCCATTGACCCAGCCTGTCCAGATGTCCCTGCAGCATCTTCCTACACTCCAACAGATCAACACTTCCCCCACAATTTGGTGTGATCTGCAAATTTACTAAGGGCAGATTTGATCCTCTCATCCAGGTCATCAGTAAAGATGTTGAATAGAACTGGAGCCAGTACTGATCCCTGAGGGACACCACTGGTCACAGGGCACCAACTGGATGTGGCACCATTCTCAACCACTGCCTGTGCCTAGTCATCCAGCCATTGCTGGATGTTGGGTTTTTTTAACAACAAAAAGAAGTAAAAGCTCTTTCTTACGGTCTTAATACGGCAACCTGCATTATGTATCAGGATATCAATGTTGTAAGCAGCAAGAATTCTGGAATCACATTAAGTCTGAGTCAGAAGGACAACATTCGTCCTTTCTCACCTCCTCCTTCTCCTCTGATCTATCACAGCTTACTGTTTGCTGTTTTTTCACCATTTTTGTTTGCCTCTTCTCTCTGGGATAGTGGCAGTAGCACATAGGATGCTGAATGACTCCCTGAGTGTGGGGGAGCTAAAAAGGAAAGCCACAGCTGGTTTATTAATGTTTAGAGGAATAGGATTATCAGAAAGGAAGTCCACTTGTTGTGGGGATCTTCTAATCAGATTAGACCTATTGAAGCCTGAGATACTCTGGTCTCAGAAGATTATTTGTCTTCAGGAGTAGAATGGAGCCACGCAGAGACTCTATGATCATACCTCAGGATGCATTTGTCCCTTCTTGGTCCTTCAGCCATCTTGGGCACACATCTGAATTATTACAGCTGAGATCTGGAAAATTTAACCAGTAGTGAACTTGGATCCCATTAAACTGTATTTTTTTAATAAAGAAATAGTACAGAAGATGGATCTAATTCCACAGCATCTGGCAAAACACTGCTGACAGATTTGCTGATTCTGGAGATGTACTTGTTTAAAAAATTGCTTCACTCTAACAGAAGTGTAGTGATGTGAATATGTATTTCTTGTACTAGTCTGTTTAATGCTGCACTCATGGAAGTTCAGTCAATATTTAAATGACATATTCTCTCCCAATACAAAATAAAGGACCGTTAGCCTCCTATCTGAAATCAAAATAGGGAATTAGTGAACAAATTAGCTAAAAACATTGCATTTAGGGTAAATCTTGAAATTCTAAAAGTAAATGTATTTAGTCTGAGGAAAAAACCCAGGATTAAAGTTTGACTGAAAAATTAGTTTTACTTATGACAGCACTTACAGTACTTCAATAAAGAGAAGCCAGAAATTGAAGGAACAGAAAGAACAGATCTAAACACCTATAAATTACTTTGTAGCTTATGTGCGATACACTTCCAGAAAAATTTGTTCTACCTTACAGAAAAATTTTCCAGACAACATGAATTTAGGATATCAGATAAATTTCACTTATGTGAGCAGCTCCTGTGAAGTTTTTTTTTCCTAGGGAAAAGCTTGTGTCCCCAATATTTACACTTGCTAATGACATCACTAAATTAATTTCCTTTATTTAAAGCTCCATTCCTTTACTGGGCATATTTTTGTCTTTCTGTGTTGCCTCTCATTACCACTTCTGACTAATTATCAGCACTGCAGTCTTGTCACCCTTTGAGCAAGCCCCTCTGCAAAAATTACTGAACTACCAGTCAGTTTGCATTACTCCTCTTCTTTGGAATGAGAGTTAAAATTCTTTGTCACCATGCCTGAAACTCCTGGCAATAGTTACACTGCTAATATGTCAAGATAACTGCATATCATGCTTTGTCTCATGTTATACCTCTACTCATCTGACTGCAAAAGTACAAGCACTTTCTTCTTTGTACACAACGCCTAATCATAAACACAACCTGCTTCACACTCAGGGGTCATAAATGTTATAGTAGTAGAAGTAAATAGAAATAAATTTATAATACTGAGTGAACAACTGCCAAACTTTGCTCTCAGATAATCCAGAGAGGATAAATATTTACCTTTTAAGATTATGTCTCGAACCACACATTAGTAACTATTTAAATCCTCATGGTGGATCTGTTCAGTTTCAAATTCTTAAGTAGGAAGAAGTTGCTGAAGTTCTTAAACGATGATACTTTCTTCCAGAAACCAAGAGGAGAGACTAAGAGAGATCCTTACTCTTTTATGTTCAGTAGCTTGATACCTAGAGCACTCAAAGTGTATACGTACTATCACCAATCATTGAGTACGATCAAGAATCACAGGAAATTAATACTTGTGCCTTTTTACAACTAAACTGAATCTCTGAAGAGTGCAAAACCAAATGGCTTTATTCAGGAACATCTATTTTAAAGTCATACATGTTTTAACAGGATGAACTGAATAGCTTTAATTTTGATCAACTACTATTGTTAAAATTGTTAAAATTATTTCAGTTTAATTTTGGCAAAGTTTGTTGCAGAACTAAATGGTAGATCACTCCGTCCCTACACTACTACCCTTTGTGTCTCCTGTGGGTGGTACGATATGGAGTTTCAGATTCTTTAACTGTGGCAGCTCAACATGGGACATCATTAGGAGCCATGCCTGTTTTCTCAAGAGCTCACAAAAAGTAATCATATTTTAAGTAGGCTGTATCCCAGTGATTGTATTTTTAATTGTTTTGTAAGAGAAAATCCTTGTGCACTTGTTTAGATAATTATAGCAAAAGGAAATAAGTTTTATCACTAATTTATTACAGGTATCATTTGTCTCCTCAATGAAATTTTCAGACATTTTTCAAACGTTATTGGTGCTCTCTTTCCCTAGTAAATCCTGCAATGATTTGTTTTTAGGGGTGCTTCTAATTTTCTTTCTTCATTTTCTCATTTCCTTTAATATTTTTTTTTTTGCATGGTGCACTGGGAATAGGTGATGACTTACCAAGTAACTATCTTGAAAATAATTCTTTTTTAGTACAGGACCAGGTGCTCTAGCTGTAAGTGTCTTCCTGCTTTGCTAGTCACAGTTTTCAAGGTCATGTGTGTATTTCAGCTGCAGTATTGAAAGTGCTGCTTGAGACAGAGTTGCTCCTCCCCTCTCTTTACCTGAAAAACCCCACAATCTTCAAGTATTAATGGATTAAGACATTTAAGTATTCTTGGCTAAGGATGATAGAGATTGGAATGACAATACATATACAACCTCACCATCCATTCCAATATGAGTATATTGATAAGAGAAAGCTTCTAAGACTCAGTTTATGAGCTGCATCTGAGAATACTGGTGGTGTAATTTGGAGATAGCTTAAGACCCTGGAGTGATGGAGGAGATGTCCGTTCCTAAATACTAGTTTTAGTACCAAGCTCTGAAGCACAGAAAGAGGACCAATAATTGACTGATATATTGCTTTATTAAAACATTGTTCATGAGTAGAGTGCTTTGAAATAATTCCATTAGACCAAGTGATAACTGTTGTGGGGAAAAGACCTATCTTTCTGGCTACAAACTCTGATGAAATCCCTCATGGCATTTCCTGATCTGCATCTCTCTGGGCTTGCAGACATGTGCAACACCAAGACCCGATTTCCCTATTTCATTCACTTCTGCTAGCTGAGTAGAGGTAATCATGGCATCTGCCTCTGCAGTGCACCCCCACAAAAAATCATGGAAAAGTTCAACAGTGAGATACATGTAAGGACTTTGCCTTTAAGTGCGATGATGTTAACAACAGCTAGACCTGAATAGGTGCTGAGCTAAAATGAGAAGGAGTTGTAGAATGAACTCCAACCCTCAACACTAATGTTATTTTTTCCTGTCATAATAGTTTTATCTCAAAGATTACCTGAGCCTACAAAACTTAGCTGTAGGCCATTATATCCACACCAGCACTATACTAGAAAATGTGAAGCACGCTGTTAAGTGCTGCATTTTATTCTTGCTAGCATATGACAACAAATGGTTTTATTCAGGGCAAATGGCACTGCTTAAAAGAAAAGGCATTGAGAGGATTATGAGGGTATTCAGCAACTAAATCCTGAGCAAAACTAAAGAGGATGTCTATTGTCGTGGGGGACACTGGCAAAGCTGCAGTGTAATTAAAGTTCTGGGGTTTTTTTCAAAAGGCTTGATTTGGCATTTCACAACACTGTTTTAATGCCAAGGTACTTGTCTTTTAATCCAGTGAAGATACACCAATGTAATGAAGCATGATTTCCAATAATATTAATTTCTTTTATCTATTCCTGTGTGCCATCTGGGAAGATTAAGAAACAAAGATATAATTAATTTATAATAAAGTTGATCCAATATACAAAGATTTGCCTGCAATATAGTTTGTTATGTATTTTGAAAATAATCAGTTTAAGCCATTATTAAGAACTTCAATTTGTATGTAAAAAAGACCATTACTTGTGAAATCCTACTCCCTGACAGCAAAATTCTCATCAGCTTCAGCAAAGGCAGACTTTCTGGCATTATCTTAAACTTAAAATAGTTATGCTTCATTATTTAAACAAGAGGAAAATCCTGAATCAGAAAAGATCTACAGGAAACACAAGCTAAGACCACATAGAACAGAATTAATTATGTGCTCTTCAGGGATGTTTGAAGCTGGCCTAATATTTTGTGCTTAGTTCCCACTGAGCACAATAGTGCTAGGCAAAGGATGACACTTTTATCTACAGCACGGTTTTCTCCACATTGGAACGGTGTTACAGACCTTGAACCAGCACTTCAACTGACGATGAGTGGAGCATTCATTTATCTCTACGTCTTTCAAACCGGATAGCGTGTAGAAAACACTGCATGCAGTGCAAGAGAACCTGTTTATGGAACATTTCTAGCCAGATGTTTCCATTCTATTAAGTTCATTCTTTGGTCCAAAGAATTTAGGTCCAAGCTTTTAGGTAAGTATCCAACTCGTCTGTCACTCTGGCAAGCTATTGTGGCATTACACATAAATAATCTACATTTGCAGTATTCGTGTTAGCAGTAGAATGCTATATTTACTTGACAGCATGTTGTCATGGTTTAAGCCCACAATGCTAGCAACAAATCACCACACAGATGCTCATTCGATCCTTCCCCTGTCCAGTGGGATGAGGAGAAAATACAAGAGGCTCAAGGACAGAGAATGAGAATGTGCAGGGCTCACTCACAAGTTATACTCACAGACAAAAGACAGATCTAAATTGAGGAAACAAAATCAATTTAATTTAAGCAACAAACCCACCATCAATTCACCAACCAAATGAGAGTAGGTCAGTAAGAAATGAAATTGAATCTTAAAAACATCACTCCACCACCCCTGTATTCCTGGGCTCAGCTCTGCTACCTCATCCTCCACAGCAGCAGAGGGAGGGCCGAATAGGGATCGTGGTCCGTTGCAGCCTCATGTTATTTCTGCCAATTTCTCCTCAAGGAATAAACTCCTCACAGTCCTTCGCTTCTGCAATTTGATGTCCCTTCCACAGTTCTCTTGAGCTCTTCTAAAAGCATGAGCCTCTTTGCACAGTCTTAAAAGTCCTCCTGTTGATGGACTGCTGCGGCATGGGCTTGACTCAAGAGTTAGACTTCTTCAGTGTCAGTCCCTTGCTCCAGCATGGAGTCCTCCACGAGCTGCATGTGGGGTTGTGCAGAGACTAGAATATGTCCACTGATTTTCTCATAGAAATGTCATTTTTGTTTAATAAACACAAACTCATGTGTTTTATAATAAAACATAAAGTTTATCTATTTTTATAAATGAAAAGCAGGGATCACTGGTAAATTAATACTTGGTTTTCTTCACACTTGTTATTATTACCCTATTCTTTCCCAATCCCACTGCCTCAGTCCTGTATATAATATAATATCAGTGTGTTCAAGAGACAGAACATTAAAAGCCTGACTCACAAAATTTTAGGACTTCTATTGAGATACCTAATTTCAAAGTCTAAATACATTAATCATCTCCAATAATCAATAGAGAGAGATATATGAAAGGAGATGTGTTTGAGTCAGTGGGAAAAAAGTTGCCAAGAAGTAATGCAGAAAGGGAGGCAAAATCATTCACATTAATTTGTCGAGGACAATCTTAACAGATTTGTGAATTAGAGTGGAGCAGGACTGACAGGAGTCACTGAAAAGAACCTGGCTTATTTGATCTCAAGCTACAGGACATATTCATCCTGAACAGTTTTAATTCAGTAGTCCACATGCAGTTTGCAAGGCTTCTACCTTCAGCATCTCAACCAAGCAGTTACATTTTGGGGGAGAAGGGGGGAAGGAACAGAAGAGTGTTGAATATAACCTTTGTTAATTATTTTGTTGATGTTGCTTTTCCTTATCTGGTTTTCACACGTTTCCTTCATTGATATTCTTGCACTATTCTTAGCTATTTTCATTTATTTTTTAAGAAGCTTTCTAAAGTCTCTGACTTCCTGGATCACATTTGCAATATTATCAGAAACCAAACAGAGTCAGAAGCGATGTTCTCTTCCTTGCACTTTTTTTGCCTTTTTGGATTCTTATTCCACTATCGTTCACACTGTGCCCTAGAATTTTGTCACCATTACAATTTAGTTTCTTTGTAGTATTGACAAGTATTCCGTGCCTCTGACACGAGTTATCAATGGTGTAGAAATGAATGGAGTAATGTGTACAGAAATGAGGGACAGTATTCTTCATATAAAATAATACCGCTTTAAAAAATTATTCAAAAATAGGTGTGTGAGGGTTCTTTTCCAAAAGGTTGGTGTAAAGCCCTTGAGGGCAATAGAAACAAATGAGTTCATGATTGCTAAACATACGGTTTGAGGTCTGCGTACTCTGTACCAATGATGGAGGCTAGTGATAAGCTAAGGTCAGTGAGATTCCCCCATGGTTCAGAATAATGTTTGTTGGAGAAGAGACAGGTGGGTTGTGAGAGTGTGGCGTCTATCTTACTGAGAGCCCCTGTTTCTTTCTTTCTGAGGCGTTCTGTTGATGCTATTTCTCTAGAAATAGAAAGAATGGGAAAATCAGAAAAAAAATCCACTGTTAGTTTCTGATCTGTGACCCATGGATGGGATTTAAAGCTGATCGCTCAGATCTGAACTCCATATATAAGTTCAGTGATTATTATGATTAGAATGACAATATAAAAATACATGCAGTGGTTTTTATTTCCAACAGGAATAGATTTTCATTTGCTTCATGAGTTGTTACAAGCCAAACCCTCAGAGCTACATAACACAGGCTAATCTGTGTTCACTACCCTTTAGAGCCTGCTGGTCATGATGAATTTGTTTTCTACTTCATTATTCTGGTTTAAGACAGCATCAAATATTTTCAAGACAAAACTCTCTACTTACAAAGATTTTAACTACCACAAGTATGGAAACAAAGTACAATTTAAAAATAGAAATTCTCATGAAAATATATTGCAAACTTTGACCCTAATCACCAGCCTGATACTTTCATCAGGCTGATGAAGCTATATTCTCTGAATCAAAAGTAAAAATAATAACCGTGCTTCTTACAATAGCTTTGTTAAATGCCACATGTTTTGACCATGCAATAACGAACAGAATAAACTATAACCCATTAGATGGCCAAATCTTTATGTTACTGAGTAGCTTTAGACTATTTCTTAATGATGTATTTCAGCTCTAGAATAAACGGTTTTATTCCTTTTAAACACCATGCGATGCCTGTTTTGATGGTCAGTATAATCATGTCAGGCCTCAGGCCATCCTTGCATATCAGTTGCCATGAGTTCTGCTGAAGACATCAGTCATGAAGCATTAACTTCTTAAGACAAAAATCAAACTTCACAGGCATCACAGCATATGTGTGAACAAAGGACATCAGCACTAGTTTTTATAGTGGAAACCTATTTGAATACATACAGAGCATTAACTCGTTCCCTGTTTTCCTATTGTCTTCTTAGCCCTTTCCTTCCCATCCACAAAATCCTATTCTTCACAATGTTCCTTTTGTTCCCTTTGTACAATCCTTAGCAATTCTACACACCCAAAGCATTTTCTGGTGAAAGGGGAAAGACTATCGTTGTGGTTTTGAGCACATTTCTTGACTGAGGCATTGGGGACCTGCTGTGGCAACATTAACTAAATTAACATTAAACTAGTTGGTTAACCTCATCTCAAACCTGATGGACTGATAATATTAATGGCGAGCCAGGTAGGAGTTGAGATAAACCCTTGACAATTGTTTTTTACAGAAGTCCTATAGCTTCTGATCACAATAAAATGAGATATATCATATCATGTAAGTCAAACCCAGGGAGGCTGCAGAACCATCCCCTCTCTTGGCATGGCTCCAGTGAGATCCTTTTAGGTGCACACAGTGAAATTCTTGTACCTGAAAGGTGTTTCCCTCTCAGGTTATCCTCTGCAAGTTACTTGTATTTCCCTTTAGATCCACATGAAAAGTAAAATAACTGTTTGTTACTCCCCTGCTCATATACAAGAAAAGCTCTTCCTGGCTTTCCACCTTCCAGACACTAATAATAACCTCCTTTAGTACGCAGTGTCACCGTATGTAATTTGTCTATATCTTGGCCTGAATTAAACAGGTAAGGGGTAGATTGATGACTATTCTATTATCGTATTGATTTCACCTGAAGTTTGTTGAACTCGCTGCGGTTCAGTATCAGACATGAAGTGTGCCTTTCAAATACGTCTTCAATGTTGGTATGCTGACCTTATTCCAAACAAAAACAAATCTCAAACATGATTCAGCTCATGTATGTGTCAGCTTTATACCTAATGGTTTGGACGTTCACCTCAGTTTTAGCAGTGCTAAAATTATTTTGTGAGTCTTGTGCTGCCTGGAGGTGTTAAGAGATTCTCAGCACGGCTGTTTTCAATGTTGGAAGGAAGACTGTGTCTGTCATTTTTTGTGGCATGACTATAATAAAAAAGACAAATGTTTTTAAGGAAAAAGTCAGCTGTTGTGGATATTTTGACATCTGTAGTAAACATCCATTTGAATTCAGTTTTACCGTGGGACAGCCATACGTGTTTCCGTCAATGTGCCTATGAGAAAAGAAATGTGATGGGCAGTGTGGAAACAATGGGTTAAAGGAGCAATATTTGAACATCTGGAAGAAGATACGTTTTTATGTGCAGGTCAGTCAAACTAAGTGTCCGTTTTGGAACAGATTCTGAAAGCACTGATGCTAATTTAGCACAGATGTGTTCTGTCTGTTTTTTTCAAATGGTTCATATTTATAAAAAAGTAGAGCCTGAAAAAAAAGTCAGGTCTGATGGACAAATAGAACAGACGATGATCACAGATGGCTGCAGCAATGGAATGTCCTGAATCCAGATGACTTGCGGTTTCCTCCACTTTCATATTCTCATTCCACACTCATGGAACTTCCTTGTTCTCACATATGCTATGGGCTTAACAGGATGTTTGAATGGCAAAACACAAAAGAAAGTAAACATGGAACAATCTTAAGGAAAGAATGACAATAACATGGACCGAATTTGGCAGGACTAAACTGAAATCAGAGATGAAACAGAGAGTTACATATTCAAGAAACTGAAGCGTCTTCAAATAATAATTTCTCTTCAAACCTCTCCCATGGGTTAACAGGGGATGGAGAAGACAGTGTAAGACAACTTGTAGACAGTAGATTGATAAGTTTAGTCATAATGCAATAATCATTACAGAATTGTTAAATTTTGAAGAGTAAATTGGAAGACAGTGTGATACCTCTATAGAGGGGCATGAGGACAGAGAAAATTTAAACAGTTTCAGCATACATAAGAACATGGGACTTGACATGATGCACTAATGTATTCTGAGGAAGCTGGCCAATGTCATTGACATACAGGAGAGATTCTTGAATGCTGGAAGAAAGCAAATGTCACTCCTGTCTTCAAGAATTGAAAGGAGGACCCAGAAAACTGCAGACTGTTTACCCTTACCTCAATACGTGGGAAGGTGATGGAGTAAATGATCGTGGAAACAATTTCTAACTCATGAATAGATTTGATCAGAGAGAGAAAAGAAGACACAGCCAGTCTCAGTGGCCCCAGAAAAGAGGCAATGTACACAAATTTAAATACAAGAATTCACTGTAAACACATTAAACTTAACTGGGAGGTTGCTCAAATAATGGAAGTTGTTCCCCATGGAGATTGTTGAGTCCCTTTAGTGACATTAGAAACCTGAATGGACACTGTCCTAGTCAATCTGTTCTGATTTAATGTGCTCTGAGTCCAAAAGATTTGGACCAGATGATCTTCAAAGGGATCTTCAAACATCAGTTGTTCTTTGACTTGTGATGTTGTGATAAAATACCTTTATAAATGGCAGCTTTTTACCTTTCAACTGCAAGTGATACCAGGTCCTTGATGAAAGATGAAATAATGACTCAAAGGCTCATGAAACTCTTGCAGAATAAAAATATTCCAAATGATATTTCAAATTCAGAAGTGCTAACTGCCTAGCGATTATATTTTTGAGATCTGATTTTAATAATCTTAGATGTTTACGAAAAGTCGTCTTTGTTGATCTAGATCTGATGACTGTAATGTAGTGAATACTATTTTGAGGAACAACTATGCATTATTTTGCATATTTTGTATAAAACTCAGGAAAATTGCCGAATGAGAACGTTGCTACTTTATGAAAAATGCTATTGCTCTTCTGCTTGTTTACATGATTTTCCTTTTGACTTCCAAATTTAACCTTGTTTATTGATAATATTTTGTAAAGTGGTCTCTAATTACTGCAGAAATAGGTAGGTACTAAGCAACTATTGGAATGCTAAAAATAAAGTCACAAAAATGTGAAAATTGGTATTTGCTTACAAAAAAGTGACCTAAATGCACAGTTGAAGCTGTGGGAGAAAGATGCAGGTATTTTGTAATGAACCCACCTTTTACTCCTCAACTTTTCACATTATATGAATCAGTAATAATTTTTAATGAAATTATTATATACATGGAAAATGAAGCCCTAAGGAACTTTAATTTCATAAAAGTTTTCGCAGGACTGTGTTGACCTAAAAAACCATATGTATTCTGTTTGAATTTGATATACACCTCTTTAAAAAGAACCATGGAAATGTTTCTGAGTTAAAAATATAACTGTATTATAGGGCCTGAAAAGATTCCAACAAGAACAGAGTTTTTAGAGTTAAGAATTATCTATTCAGTATAAAGCAAATGAAAACAACTGATGTTACCCTTCGTATTCTTCATGTCCTAGGAAATATGTAAGAAACCCAGCATTAACCAGGTATTACTTCTTTCCTTTTCTTGTCCAGTATAAACTGGACATAGTATAAACTATGTCACTTTTGCTATTTTCTGTAAGTCAGGCTTCACTGCTAAAGGCACAGTTCTACAGGTCCACTTGTATCATTCATGGTGACTTTCTGCTGTACTTGTGTGGTGTGTCTATCTATGCTGTCTGAGTCAAAAGCTTGCACTGTCCCACCTTTGTGAAGGCTTCAAAGTTCTAAGCAGTATTGTGTCTGCCCAAATGTGAACTTTTTAAACTGTAATGTGTTCCATGACAGAATAGAAACTTAAAATCCACAGGAACACACAGACGGAAAATGGGAGTGAATTTATACTAAACTCATTAAACTGCATAGTGAAGGCCAAATTTAGAGTATTTTCATTCTGGGCAGAGCAGATTAAAAGCTGAAAAACAGGAGGATTATCTCCTCAGCATCAATGCTGAGGCATCTTTCCGTTACTGTTATTAGTTCGTTAGTGTTTTTATCACTGCTGATCCCAAGGTTTCATCTTTAAATTCTTTAGCACACTTCACATGTAACTTCTGGGATTAACAAAGGCGGCTGCAATTTATTGTCTTTTTGGAAGTGCAATACAGAAGAAAACTGACAAAGCACCAAAGTTTTCAGCACATCAAGCTCTATTGAAACCTCTGCATCCGTACTAATGTGTGAATGTTCAGCTATTAATTACTTCAGTATGAGGAACAATTTTTAGGTTATTCTCCTCGTGCAATGCTTAGCACAATGTGACTCTGTTCTATGACTTACAGTGAGGAGACAGTACTGCTACTCGAATAATAATAATTAAAATAAATACTATTTTGCATATAATACATTATATATCATACTGTTATTATTAGTAACAAAAATGAATAACTTTTTTTTTAAAAAAGAACAATTAGGCTAATGGGATATCAATAACTGAAGGTCATGGGTCTTATAAGAGAAAAGTCCTAGGTAAGAATTGTAATCTTTGTTGCATTTTTCTTTTAATAAAACCATTCTGTCATATTTCAAGTCAAGTTTGATGTGAATATTTGGGCAGAGCATTGTTGTTTTTATGTTTGTTTGTGGTTTGTTTGATTGGGTTTGTGGTCTTTTGGAAAATAAAAAAACCAAAAAGAGGTCACCAGAATTTAAGCAAGAAAAATATCCTTACAAATCAGGGAGTTATAGGTCATAAATATTTCTCAGAGATGCATTATCTGATCTAAGAAAAGTCATTACTTGCGTTACATCTAAAGATGCAAGAATCTTACTAAAAATGTAACTTCACTTTCATTAAGTATGATCCTTAGTCAGATCACTGAAACACCATAGGGAAAAAATCAAGCTAACTTAGCAGAAAGAGCCATGGAGTATTAGATCAGTGACAGGAAAACCGTGTAGCAAAACTCTTGGTTAACATCTTGACAGTGAGGCAATTAATCAAACGAGATGAGCCAAGGTATGTGACAATGCCCTTTTCAAGCAGGATTGTAAATGCAAACACAATTACTATGTATAATGGTGACAAAAGGTAATTAAAGAGAGCTTTCTGCACCCTGTAAATTTTGGTCTAAGAGATTTATGTCTTTTTCCTCACTTATTTTTATTACCATTAAAAAATTCATGCTTTTTAACAGATATGAATCCAAATATTTGCAAGACAACATTTGCTTAAAAAAGAGGATAGATAACACAAGATTCTTTAAATTATCAAACTAATCGTAACCAGAGCCCAGTATCTGGTCCTGAGGCCACACACGTAATGCTAATAAATTCTTTCTCTCCAAAACAGAGTGACTGTACTTAAACTGGTCCCTGGCTTGTGCTCTCTTCTGAGCTGTGGCTAGACAGCGTTTGAGAGGCCATTTTAGCTGAAAAGTCCTGTGACTACCTGAACAGTTTAACAACAATCAAACTCTTGCAGGCAAGGCTGAAACCTACCGTATTTAATTTACTCAATCTCTTGCAAACTAATGTGCTGGCTAGGATAGAGTTAAATTTCTTCATGGTGCTGTGGGTTAAAAGAGTGATTAAAACAGTGTTGATAACTCCCTAGTGTTCTGTCTTTTGCCAAGCAAAGCTTGCACAGTGTTGGGGTTTTAATTTTTTACCACAACAAGTAGGCTTTTTGTAAGATTTGAAAGGGACACAGATGGGATTGCTGACCCAAAGGTACCCACAGGATAGTCTGTGCCATTTCATATGCTCAGCATAAAAGCTGAGGGAAGGGATGAGCAAGGGAAGGCTTTTGGGGTTAAGGCACTTGTATTCACCGATAACCATCACATGTGCTAAGGCCCTGCTTTGCAGCCAGCAGCTGGATGTATGCTTTCTGATGGGAAGAGGTGATTGAACTACTCACTTTGCTTTGCTTGCATCTTCAGCTTTGCTTCACTTATAAAACTATCTTTGCCTTGACCAGGCAGTTTTCTTGCTTTTCCTATTCATATTCTTTTCCTCATGGAGAGTCGTGAGGGGTGAGAAGCTGAATGGGGGCTTAGCTGTTGGCCAGCATTAACCTATGAGACCTAATAGCCTCAAAACCTGGTGTCCTTTACCAACACCTTTCCTCACAGATGCCCTATCTCTTAAGATAGCAAAATTCTCATGTCTTCCTCTCATTTAAAAGAATAGACAGAGCTATAAATAATACTGTATGAATTGGTTGACCCATTCATGGATCTTGATTAGTCAGTTACTAAATGAATTGCAGTGAGACGGCTACCACCATGGTGACTATGATGACAAGAAAATATTATGGGAGGGAGACCTTCATCAGAGGATGATAATAGAGATGAAGACCCCTCTTCCTTTCTGTCTCTGCAGGTTGCTATAATCCTACTTTTGGTCTATTCATTGCTTGTTTGTAGCTCATATAGCCAAATTTTGGAATATGATCAAATTCAGGCAGTTCAAACCCACAGTCTGTTTCACATATAAGAATATAATTATGAATAACAACGATGGAAGGAGGTGTATCTGTATCATGTTCAGTGTGTGGGGCAAAAAAACAAGCATCTGAGGAAGGCCACTTACCACTGGTCACCACTTGGACATTGAGCTGTTGACCAAAACTCTTTAAATGTGACCACCCAGCCAATTCTCTCTTGACAAAGTGATCCACTTCAGAAATACATGACTCTCTAAATCAGAGACAAGGATATTGTACCAAGCAGTTTCAAAGCTTTGCACAAGTACAAGATTAAATCACTTGCTCTTATCCACCTATAATATTACCCCATCATAGAACACCACCAGGTTTTAGAGGCACGATTTGCCCTCTGTGAAGATTCCTTGGCAGTCATAAATCTCCTTATTTTTAATGTACCCAAGCATAACTTCCAGGAGGATCAGCTTCATGAACTTGTCAGTGAGACTGAAGCACTCTGTAGTTCCCCAGATCTTCCTTTTTCTTCTTTTCAGTAATCAAGTGTATATTTCCCCTTTTCCAGTCAGTGGGAACTTCACTGGCCTGCCATGACTTCTCAAATGTGATGGATAGTGTCTTAGCCACGTCATTCACTATTTCCCTCAAGACCTATGGATGCTTCTTATCATGTCCCAGGACTCACACATCTGCAGGTTCACTAGATGGTTTGAAACACGATCGTCTCCCACAGTGAGTGGATCTTCATACTCCCAGTCCATGCCCTTGCCCTCTGCAACTTGCACAGTGTGAATGGAACACTTGCCAGTGAAGGTGGATGAGTATCTCGTTGAGCATCTCGGTATTCTCCATATCCCAGGTAACCAGGTCTTCTGTTTCCTTCCAGAGAGCGCTCACTTTTCCCCTAGTCTTCCTCTTATCACTGATGTAACTATAGAAACTTTTCTTGGTGCTTTTGACATCCCTGGCCAGATTTAATCCTATTAGTGCTTTGGCTTTCCTAATCTAATCTCCGGCTGCTCAGAAAATGTCTCTGTATTCCTCTCAGACTAGTCCGTCGTCTAGGATTCCTTTTTTGTGTTTGAATTTGTGTAGAAGCTCTTTGTTCATCTGTAAAGGCTTCCTAGTGGTTTTGCATGCCTCTCTTTGTTGGGATACACTGTGCTTGAGCATGGAGAAGGTGATCTTTGAATACTGACCAGTTTTCTTGGGCCCCTCTACCCATTAGGGCTTTATCCTATGGTATTTACCAAGCAGATCCCTGAAGAAGTCAATGTTTGCACGCCCAAAGTAGTGATTTTTCTGTGAGCCCTTCTCTTTGCCTTGAGGAGGGCCATTTTGTGGTCACTGCAGACAAAACTGCACTTGAGCTTCAGCTTCCTCACTAGCCCTTCTTTGTTGGTAAGAGCAAGGTCAAGCATAGCACCCTTGAGGAGAACCTCACTGCCTATTCAATAGATCTTCACGTGTTAATTAACGTGTGAGTTCCTCAGAATAGTGTGAAATCACTTTATAATCCCCCACCAAGTAACTTCAGACACACTCCTATGCACAGTCTCAAATACAGCTGTGATGAGCACAGATGTGCAGTGTTTAAGGAGAGCCTGACTGAATGCCCATGGATATTAGTCAAGGACTTTCAGTTGCCTGTTGCAAGTTTTCATTATGGCATCTCTGCTGGGAGGCTTCCTTGAGTGTATATGACGATTAAGCAAATGGTTGGATATAGAAATAACTGTTGGGAAAGGAAAATGGTGATGGTCATTTATAATGTGAATTTTCATTAAAAACAATCTGTGAATCCAAAGATTACCTCAGGTTTGTTTGGGGCAGAAAATCTGTCAAGCTTTAAGACATTTATTTAAGTTTATCTCTCCCTAACTGACTTTGGGACCTCTGCAATTTTGCTAAATAAGTGAAGCTATTCACAAAGTGAACCTTGGCACCTGCAGCAAAGCTACAAAGAGAAGAGATACTCCAGAATTCAATTTACTTTGTATTAACTTGAGATCTGATACTCATCATCTGCTCTAACTGCTTGTTTTATCTAAACTGCTAGAGCCACATGAACGAGAAAGAAAATTAAGAGATTTCAAATTTGTTGCTCTAAGCAAAATGACTTCCTTATCTAATCTAATAAGAGGCTGGATGAGTTTCCCTGTTTTAATAATCACTGTTTCAAATTTCCCTTCCATTAAAAAAATTAACATAAATTGTCTGGAGAGTTTATCTTACTATAATCAAGAAAGTTTTCTTCAATACCACCCTAAAACAAAACTGATAATCGACTGGAGAATTTTTTCTAGTGGCTTTTCCTAGCACAGTAAAATTCTAATAGTGCAATTTATATTTTACAATAAGAAAAAATATGTTTATAGGGACTAGAAGGATACAGACATCTGAATGTCAGTAACTGATGCGAACCTGGGTGTGATTAGGTCAGTGCAGAGACAGCAGACTTTTAAAAGAAAGTCTACAAGAGTATTGTCAATTTGGAAGGTTAACTAGGCATAATATGAAGTACTGAGATATAAAATCAAAGGGCTTAATATTTTGTTGCTCCATATTATGATCTCTCATTTACCAGTCTGAGTCCATAGCAATGCTGTTTGAATTTGGTGCTTATTCTATAGTCCTCAGATTTAGAACTTGTTTTTCACTCCTGCTGAGATTTAATCAGCTGTAGCTTTTAATGCTAACAAGTTTATCATTCACAGAAAGAACTAATAAGAAAGATGATTAGGGGTGTAAAGGTCACATCCTTAGAAGGAGGAGGGAAATCATACATCTTACAAATTTTGGAGCTGATAATTTTGTTGGTATTGTATTTCTTTTTGCTTGGATGTGTGACTGACAGCAATGCAGAAACTGCATGTGAATTAAAAGGCAAATAGTGATTCTATTTATCATGCATATAAATTTACTTTACACATCACCAAACACAAACAATATCCTCTGAATACTTCAGTGTCATTTTACTGGGAGGTGTTAAAGTCTGTAGATCTATTTAAACAGATTTTTTGGTCAAGCAGTTATGGTAATTGCCCTGTCCTCCTTACGCTGTCTTTCACTGTAGTTCATGCTTCTGCTGAGAGCACTGGGCTGTTTCGTCTCTGAGAGGTGATCTTGGTGCTCTGAAAGCATAGACTTCCACTGACCCTGCTGCAGGGAACGCCACTGAAGCTGTGATGGGTGAACTGTCTTTTTGTACTGGGGTGGCTCTGGAAGGAAGGTGGAGAAGCAGTGTAAACCCTTAGTCTCCTTTTGAAACATAATATCTTTTGGCCTCTCCTGCTTTAGAACAACTGCTACCTTTAGTTCAGTGTGGTCAACAGTGTATGCAAATGGATGGTAGGTAGGACAGGTACCTCTGAGAACCATATGGATTTAGCGTATTTTTCCTGTTGCCTTAGTCACGGTAGCAGTCAGTAACTCCTGAAGGATCCTGTTCTAGTGGATCTTGCACTAGCCACTTGGCAAGCAGATAGAATTCCTTCAGCCTTAGCCTATGTGTCATTTTATACTGAAAATGTTCAGAGAAACGACATGTTTCTTAGTGACTACAATGTGTGCATTTTCCTTTCCAGTTTTATGACTGAGTGACTAATATGTAATAAAACTAAATACAACCTTTCCTTTGGAAGCAATGATTTTGCCAGTCAGTCCTAATAATAGAAATAAAACTTTGTAAAGGTGTCCCTTCCCTTGCTGTCCAAAGTCACGTAACATTGAGGAACTGCAGGCAGTGATCAGCAGAGTGATTCTTGAAATGACAGTTCTGGCTGTGATTTCTGGTCACACCAAGTCTAGATTATGCATCTGTGGCAGCTTACAGCGGTCTGAAAATGAGAATAAAGTGAAGTTGTATCCATTAAATGGTCCATTGTGTTTCCATGAAGTATGAAATAGTTTCTGTGAAACTGAGAAATAGGCTTCTGTTGATTTTTAGGAATGAAAAGAAATACATAATTGTAAGATAATCTGCTGGGTTTGGAAAGTGTGTACTGCAGCCATGGTATGGGGAATTTAAAAGTTCTGAATGAATTTTGGTATGTTAATAGATTTATATGGTTATAACATGCTAAATATATGCACATGTATTATGTGTATATAAATGCATGTTTTAACATTTGTATAGAGAGATGTAACATTCATAAGCACACACAAATACACCTTGAGAACGTTTTACACACATACACATATTCTTTCCAAACCTACCGTAGATCATTTTCTAATGATATTTTCAAGCTAAACCCAAAACAGAAGCTACAATATTCACTCATGTAAAATACAGAAGGCTGCATGATAGTTGGTTTCCTCCAGAATAGTATCTTTGAAGTCATCACCAACTATTGTGAGTCTTGTGAGAAAACTACCACATCAATTCATAGTTAAAGTAATGTGGAATCTACTGACCAGAGTCTTTTGAAAGCAAACAATCGTGTAAGGATGCATAGTTTTAAGGAAAATACCTACATTAATTTAATACCTCTATTCAGTAGCTATCTGGAATAGATCAATTTTTCTAAAAAACATCAGAGATACTCCTGAAGCAATTACTACAGAGTAATTCATGATCTCACAGAATCTCTTTCATTGGAAGAGACCGTCAAGATCACAGAATCACAGATCATTAGGGATTGGAAGGGACCTCGGAAGATCATCTAGTCCAATCCCCCTGCCACAGCAGGATCACCTAGTCCAACCTTCAAACCAGCACTAAATCATCTCCATAAGCACCCGATCAACACATTGTTTAAATCCATCCAGGGATGGTGATTCCACCACTGTTCTGGGCAGATTATTCCAATGTTTGATAACACTTTTGGTGAAAAGATTCTTCCTAATATCCAGCCTAAACCTTTCCTGGCACAATTTACAACCATTTTCTCTAGTCCCATCACTTGTCACCATCATGCTCAGTGACAAAAGCTCAAGAAAAGGAGGAGTAAAGGACAGTGGAGGAGGAAGGTTGGGAAGGAGTAGCATATGGAGTTAGGGTGTTTCTCTTCCCAAGAAAATGTGATTAAGTCCTGCTTTCCTGGAGATGGTTAAACATATGCATACCGATGGGAAGTAGTGAGTGAATTCTGCATTTTGCTTTTTTTGCATGTACAACTTCTGCTTTACCTGTCTTTATCTCAACTCACGAGTTTTCCTACTATTGTACTTCTGATTCTTTCTCATCCCACCACTGTGGGGGAGTGAGTAAGCTGCCAGATGAAGTCAAACCACAAAATTGTTCCATAAAAATATTTATGGTCTTAGAAGAACATTTTTCAAGTGACCTTCCAACGTTAGAATAGATTGAAGTACTTTCCAACAGCAGATTGCTCTGGCATGTGGCCTGATCTGCTAAGGACAACTAGTTAGTCAATTATATACTGTCTGTTACACCAGTAGAGTTTCATATATGGTTTGGGGTTTAGTGGATTAAGCAAGAACTTCAGGATTGCAGTGAATATTCAGAAACATTTAATATATTAGTAATATTGGCTGAATAGCAGCTTCTCCAGCATTTTCTCCTTTGCTTTACAGCTTACACTAGCATACACTACTTTGGAATGGTCAACAAAAGTTCTTGCTGGCAAAGCTGTGGTATATGCTTGCAAGTTCATATTGAGACTCCTTTGATTTGACTTTGAGGTTTGGGGTGCATGAATAGAATGATCATAAACTTGTTTGTAGTAGCTGATGGAAAAAGAACATGGGAAAGAACTCAATTAAATGTTTTCAATCAGAATCCTGGATATGTTATACCTATTATTTTCCAGTAATCCACTTTAGTAAAAAAAAATAATAGAGGCCATTAATACTGCTATGAAGTAAATTCTCCATCAGCAATTCCTAAGAGCCTTAGTCTAAAGAAATCATATTTCTATGACAAATGATGCACTATTACTAGAAATTGTTATTTCAGGCTTCCCTTTATGCTATAGAAAGCTGGCTTTCAATCCATCCTGGTCCAGAGGTTTTTTAAAGTTCCCTAACATATTGCTTGATAGTTGCTAGTCACAAGCTTTTGTGATTTATAAACAAACCAGCAATTTAAAGGAATTAGAGCCTATTCCAAGAATAAAGGATACGTTGCTTGAAAGTCTGATGTCGTCAGGCTATTCTTGTGTTCCGTCTCTGCGCTTTGTTTTGTGAGCTTTTTGATCACCTTCTGAGTGTGAAACCTCTTCTTTCTTGAAAATACTGTCACATAAATACAGATATTACAAATGAAAAAGGCCTATTAGATCATTTTATCTCTGTCCTTGCTAGTGCAAAAACATTTCCTATGGTAAAATATCTAGCACAAGCCCAGACAGAAAACAACTATATTTTGTAAAATAAACTCAAAGCAAACCCAAATGCAATTGCTCCCTCCCTACAGAGTTTTTCATCATTACTTTTCATTCTGAATGAAATGAGCATTTGAAACTCATGAGGTAACAGTAAAGGTAGTTCCACCAATGTGAAAACTTGCTGGGAATTTGGAAAAATTTAATTCCTGTTTCTTAAAATGGAGGGAATTGAATGCACCAAACACTGGCCAAATAAGAAGGCTGCTAACAAATCTGGAGAACCGTATAATCCTAAAAAGACCTTTCTCTATTTGAAAAGAATGTACACTTTAATACGTATTTTTTTTACATTTCTGGCTTAATTTTATCAACACTAATTTGCAGTACGTCTTCCTTAACCTTGATTGTCTACCAAGACTACCTTAAATAACTCCTCTCTGTTCTTGATGTTTATAGCCTTCAAATGTATGTAGACATTAACACGTCCCTTCCCCCTCCTCCCTCCAGTCATTGCTTAGCAAGTTATACATATTTATTTCTTTTAATCTTTCACCAAAAGTCAATCCTTTCAGCCCCTTAATAATTTATGTTGCTTTTCCTTGAATTTCCTCAAAAATGTCAAGATTTTTTTCTAATATTGTGAGGCCCTGCATACTTTATTCTAGACATAAACTCAACTGTTGACATGTGGAATGATAGAAGGACGGGAATATCAGTATTCTATATTTGCTTCTTTATTTATTTTGCATGCTGGAAGTAAGGGGATGTTTTAGAATACCAAAACCGAAATCTTGCTATGTCTCTACTTATATTGGGTACAAATACTAAATACGTACACACATAACAGACATATTAAAATGATTTTATGTTATACACTCTTGAATGATCATTTGACATCAAAAAACTGATAAACAGATGAAAGCTACAAAACAAACTGTCAGATATCTGACACGTTTATCATCTCCAAATATACAACAGTCCTCTCTGTGCTCATGATCTTATGAGCATATACAGGGGTCCTCAAGTGAATATGGCTTAGTAGTTCCAGTCTTGGAAGGTGGTATGCATACACAGCAATCTCAGAAGTAATGAGTATAACAGAATTAAACATTCTCTACAGCTTCTAGGTCTCAGGTTACGAGAGAGATTTAAGATGGTGCTTATTTTAACAAGGCAGTTTTGTAGGTTGACTCTGATGCCAGTTCTAATGGAAAGGAACTCCATCAAATCTAGACGAGTAGCAAGACCTGAAGGAGTCTTACCCAGTGACTTTGAGATCAATGCAAGATCAAGCTCTCCACCAGACAAAAACTTGTTAGAGCTCACCATGCTGCTGAAGCAGTGGGGTGTTTGGTCCTTGTGAGTGGCCTTATCATCAGCTGGGAAGGTACTTCTGAAGGACTTTAATCCATACTCAGGTGACAAGAGATGCAGATCACGGACAAAACATTGCATGACATTGCATGCTGAGACCAAACAGAGACAGAGTTACCAGAGTCTGGCCGAGTGCACTGATTGATATGTTCAGATTGCCAGCACAAACATTTCCTGAATTGTTAAGGGTAATTAGAAATCCAAAGTTGTGCAGTGTGAAGGATGTACCTGAATGAACAGCAGGAAATGGCAATTTGTTCCCACCTTCAATGTATTCATAGATGTCATTGTTCATAATAGTCATTTAGTGGTATTCATAATTATAGCAAGTAAATTGTGTGATAAAAGACTTAGCATTTCTAAATACATCATCTGTTCTGCTATTCAGGACCTCTCAGTTACCTCCTAAATAGCATTATTATTCTTCACTACAGGAAACTCAAAAAGTGCTTATTGTTTTACTGCTAAATTGTCATTGAAATACGTGTACCTCAGGTGTTTGGGGAAAAACAGGAAATAATCCATCATAAAGCTTCATTTCAGATATTTACAAAGGTTTGTTTTGAGATTTACCTTTCAATTTCAACATATTTTTAGAAATAAATTAGCTGACATTAGCTGTGACAATGAGTCCAGAGAAGGGCCACAAGGATGATCAGAGTGTTGGAGCACCAATCCTGAGAAGACAAACCGAAGGAGCTGTAGTTGTTCAACCTGTAGAAGAGAAAGTTCTGACGAGATTTTATAGCAGCCTTCCAATACCTGAAAGGGGCCTACAGGAAAACCGGAGAGGGACTTTTTAATAGGGCATCTAGCAATAGAAAATGGGGGAATGGTTTCGAGCTAAAAGATATTAGATTTAAATCAGATCTTGGAGAGATTCTTCACTATGAAGGTGGTGAGGTAGTGGAGCAGGTTCTTCTCACTGAAACGGTTCCAAGTCAGTTTAGATGGGGCTCTGAGTAACCTACTCACAATCCCTTAATTCCCCAGCCTATATTTTGTGCTTAGGATTCCCCCAAGCCAGGTGTAGGACTTTGTACTTGGCCTTGTTGAACATAATGAAGTTTATATGGGCCCACTTCTTGAGCTTGTCCAGATTCTTCTGGATGATATCCCATCCCTCAGGCATGTCAACTGCATCAGTCAGTTTGGTGTCATCTGCAGACTTGCTGAGGATGCACCCAATCACACTGCTGTGTAATTGGTGAAGTTTGTCCCAATATTTACATGTGATAGACAGCACTTGACACTAATATGGGTGTTGAGCAATTGATCACTACCCTCTCATTGCGACTATTTAGAAATTTCCTCATCCAACAAACAGTCCACCCATCAAATCCCTATTTCTCCAATTTAAAGAGAAGGATGTTGTGGTGGACTTGCAGCATTTCAGACGTGTCATTCGCAACTCTTTCCTCATCCACTGATGTAGTCAATTCACTATAGAAAGCTACTGGGCTGATCAGTCAAGACGTTCCCTAAGCGATGCCGTGCTGTGTACCTCAAGCATCTCTGTCCTCCATGTGCCTTAGTGCAGTTTCTAGGAGGATCTGTTCCATGATTTTCCCAGGCACAGAGGTGAGGCTGACTGTTCAGTAATTCCCAGAGTCCTCCTTTCTACTCTTTTTAAGAATGGGTGCAATGCTTCCCTTTTTCTATTCATCAGGGTCTTCACCTGACTTCAAATAACATGGCATGATGTGACATTTTCTTTATTTACTCTCTGTCCCTTCAATTGTTATATTTTCATTATAGCAAACTGCTGTATCCCAATAATTTATCTTTCTGATATTCAAATAGATTCTAAATATGCTTCCACAGTGTCTTTTTTGTATAGTGATGCCACTCTTAATTTAGTGCAATCACATTTTAATGTATTACTGCCACATCATTCTCCTGAGGCACTTCAATAGATGTACAGTATGTACGATGTATAAGACAGAAATATGCCTGATACTGATAGCTGTGATGCTCCACATGTCCGTGCCATCTGTACCCTAGTTTCCTCCTTGAAATTATATCTAACCTTGTTCTTTTTTCACCCTCTGAATATGTTCATTTATGCATTTAATCTATTCCTCTAGCAAATTTACTGACTGGAGAAATTTGTCATTTATGCATGAAAATTTCGTCTCAAACTATGTATCAGACTTACAGAACACTTTACATTTCAGAGGATTTTACAGACATTGACTAATTAATCAACGATACCTACACAGAATAGAAAATAAAGTTTTAGTATCTTGATTTTTAAAAGGTAAAACTAAACAAAGAGATTTATGTGAGCTTCTCAAGGGAACACTGAAAATTAGTGGCAGATTCAGAATGATGACTCAATACTTCATGGGCAACACTTCAGTGTTCAAGCATTTCTTCACTGTTTTTCAATCACAAGACTTACAAGATCTTCCTTACAATTGATCATATGGCACTGAAACACATATATTCATTTTGCTGTATGTTGAATTATTTCAACCTTGGTAATTGACAGAAATCAAAGCTTTGTGTTGGTTGAGAATAACTTACAAGATCTCCCTTTGAGACGCAGAAAATGCACGTGGCGGTGCCAAAGACCCCAATATATGTGAATAAAAATAATACAGAATACATACTACTTATATGAAACTTCTGTTTTCTATCTAGTAATTCATTTCTCTGTGCATGTGAACTTTGAAGTGTGAAAAAATTTAACTGATTTTTTTCAAAAAACTTCCTCACACATGCTTGCTCACTGTGATGCTCTTCAGAACAAACAGAATTAACAGTCCAACAACTGCACGGGAGGAACAAATATCAACTTGTCCACATTACTAACACATAAGACAAACAGTTTATCCTTTCCCCAAAGTACTGTAGCCCCCTCGCTGATTAGTCTTCCTACCAGTTAGTGGACTATCTTTCCTAATCCAATATTCTTTCTCTAGAAGTGGCCACTTGAGAAACTTAGGAAAACACATTAGAGCCTGTCCCCAGGAAGCCTTTATTCTGTTAAGATTTCATTGATGTCTCAAGACTGAGGATTATGAGCATTTGCAAAGCATTTTTTAGCATTAAGTGTGATAACTAGCTCCTCTTCTTATCAATAAAAGCAAGCAATTCCTTTTCTAAGGACTAGTCTAGAATGAAAGCTGTTTTCTGCAAAGAGTGTTACCACCCTAAATCAGTTCATAGTATGAGTGGTTAAGAATTAAAACAGTTTGTTCAGACAGGCTGTTGAACCTCTGCTTTTGACTAGACAAAATGCTGAGCAAAGCAACCTGGAAATCCATTCACCTTTCGGTGAAAGGTAAGAATAAATTGTCTTTAGAGGTCTCTTCCAACTTAAATTTGTCTATAATTCTACACATTTCATGTAAGTGATTTCTAATGTTAACTATCTCAGGCTTTTATTTTTGTCTTCTGTCTTGGAATCTACCTCAAGTAAGAGGCAGTACTTTTTTGGTCTGGTTGCGAAGGTGTGTACACACCACAGAAGCAGGAACTTTTTCCATAATCCTTCTCTGTATTTCCATGATACTCATCTTTTCTGAAATCAGTACCATGGTCTGCCTCCAAATCTTCATACCGCTGTGGATATCTCATCAGCCTCTCCTCTGCTCATGCTTTGTGTTGACTGCTAACTCCACCCTCTAGATTATTGACCTTGCAATGTCAATTGCTGGACATTTACAGTTGGCTTATTTAGAAAATTTGACCAATTGGGTATCAACTGAGAATATAATTCCTCCCATGATCTCTGTTGACTATATACTTGGAGTCCCACTGTTTACTCTTCAGAAGCACGGAAAGGAACTAACCAAGAGTTAACACTTCTCAACCACAAGAGAATATCAGCCATGCTGAGATGGGCTACAAGAAACAAATTTATTCCTTAGCTAATCCAAGAAGAAACAAAGGGTGAGTCTTTCTCCCAGAGCTGTCTCTGAGACACAGAGTTCCTTGTGATTCTGTAATGAAACCTGTAGGGAAAAAAAAAAGCCATCCATATGACCTCATAACTGTGAAAAGAGTTGCTATGTGATCTGCTACCTCATAATCCCGTTGTGGAGGGATGGCTTTATTAATGAATGCATTATATTTTTGTCACATACTGAATATGTCCAGGCAATTAACCACTGGAAAAAAAATGGAAATTAAAAGCAATTGCCTTATTTTTGTTTGAATGTGATTAGCTGAAAATACCATATAGTATACAGTAGATTAACAAAAATATCCTATGAATATTTACTAGGCATACTTAATCAGCAGAGAATACATGATAGTCAGCGAGTCACTCTTTTTCTGAAAGCTTAGGCACTCTTAGACTAGCATACTGGAGCAGGCTGAACTACTGAAATGTTCTCTTGGGTCAACAATTTATTCTAAAATGCTAGGGTCCACATGCACACAATAGACATTGAACTGGAAACAGGCTTTATGATTTACTAAGTATATAAAACAACCTTGGAAATGTTCTGAACATTGTGGCTTTATAGATACCCATGGTAATAACTGTATCCTTACAACCTGGAATATAATATATGCACACATGTGTACACATGAATCTTACACCAGTTCAGCTACTAGATCATCGTATTTTCCAAAAAGGCACTGTGATGTCCTGGATATTAAGCATTTCCCAATTACCTATCTATGTCTACCATAGATAATTCTGGAGATGTCATGTTGACTACAAAAACTACATCTTACCACTGAGATAAATGCATAAGCCTAATCAAGACACTTGGAGTGCAATGGTTGGCAATGGCATGTCAAACACACTTCAGCAAAAGGGGGTTAAATAAATACAAGTAAGGTAAATACGAGTAAGGCTGGAGAATTTGTTGCTTCACAACTGGATTCTGCTGTGTTAGTTATAAGCATGATGTTATGACAAGATGATGGCTCATTACATTACAATTTACTTAATCCTTGTCTTTGACATTTGCAGCCAGCTAGGACTGGATGACTATGGTTAAAAAAAGGTCCATATGTAAAAAATTTGTATGTCCAAGGATTCTCCCACCTTAACAAATCTTTGACTTCTCTAATCCAGACAGCATGCAGATCCCTTCAAATCACTGCATCCTTTCGCAACAGGAGAAACTGTCATCAGAGCTTTGTCTTATGTGCTTTAGTTTCCTCACTCACGCCATCAGCAACCCTTATATCCTTTTAACAGTCATGTAATATAAGACTTATGGGTTAAAGATTAAGTTTATTAAGCTGAGAGATAAAAGAGTTGCCCCAGTAAATACCGGCCTGGAGCAAAAATAAAAAATGATGGTTTCCAGTCACAATGTTATTATATATGTATGCACAGTTTTATGTTCTCAACATAAATACCCTTTGGTCCTGCTTTATGGCAATGCATTTCAATCTTGTATCTGTTATCCTCCAGAGCTAACTTTCTAAACTGGAGCTGAAGTACAAAGCTGAGAAAGAGAGGTAGGAAAAAGAATTATCCTCTTTTGATGAACTAGCTAAGAAGAATAATGTAATGAATTATAAGACATTATCATCACGGATGCACAATATTTTCCATTTAATTCACCTGTAAGCACTGAGAAGGGATTCAGTTCACACCTGAGCTTGACAGCGCACTTTTAGCCTGATTGCTGTAGTATTTTCCCACTGTAAGGTAGATAACGAAACAACGAAACACGCAGTCAATCAAAAAACCACACACATTTAAAAAAAAAAAGAAACTTAAACAAGATCCTCCTTAAACAAAATGGTCATCTGTACTACATGAAGATAATGAAATGCTACAGATAATGAAATCAGTACCTGATATATTACACATGATACTGGACATTGTAATTCTGATTTACAGAATGACCTTTCCTAACTCTATTTTGCCTCAGAATATTTTGTTTCTACAACATTAGCAGTTACAGATATTTCATGAGAAAACTGGAAGTATTGGGAGGAATCCTTTGATACCCTTCTGCAAAGGGTATTTGCAGAAAAGAGATTGGGAGACAGAAAATTCCCATGAGAACTTCAGAATTAGCTTTGTGAATTCAGAAATAGAATTAAATGTAATGAGATTTAGCTGCTGAAAACCTAGGTAGCAATAAAGTGCCATTATCTTTGTGAAAGCTTCCTTAAGTCATAGAATCACTACAAAAACAGGGCTCGAAAAGAATTCAAGGGATGCTCTAGGGAAGGACATGTGTTTTCACTGTTCCTGTAAAAGACTCCAGTGGTGGAAATAGCATACATTCCTCAGGCAATCTAAACTATTATTTAAATAATTTTTACCTGATGTCCAGTCCAATTTTTTTTCTCCATATTCTTTGTCTTAACCTACATAGATTTTAAACAAAGGCTTCTTTTATTTCAACAGCTTAATATCACATGATGTGTGCTGGTCTCTACTCACAAGTAACAAGTGATACCACAAGAATAAAAGACTTCAAGATGCGCCAGTAGAAGTTGAGATTAGACGTTGGGAAAAAGTCATTCATTGAAAGGGTCATCGTTGCAGTTTGAAAATTACCGAAATTTTCACATGTATAGATTTGTGCTTTCGTGAAGAAAAAGATGCACGTTGTTTTGAGAGGATCCCTCCCAGTGACCTGTCCTGGGGGAGGTGGACTAGGTGACACTATAAATGAGGGCTGATGATCCAGCCCTGTCTCTTTTGACTGGGGGCTTTCTCCTGGAATGGGGCTTTGGCACCCCCTTGACCTTTCCAAGGTAGGGGTAGGGAAGACAGGATGGGACGGGGCGGCTTGCGGCATCTTGCTCCTCACATTGGAGACAGTGGTGAGGAGGCGGCCCTGGCTTTGGCTCTGGCCCCAGCCCTGGCCCTGGCCCGGCCTGGCCTGGTCCCAGCCCCAACCCCTGGCCTGGCCCAGCTTGATGCTGCCTCCCAGCCCAGCGCTGGCTCCCAGACCTGATCTCCGTCTTGAATCCTGCACATGGCCGGGGCCATGCAGGCATTGCTGCCATCTTAGAAAGCACTGATCAGCAGGAAAAGAGACTGTCATACCTGCCACTGAGAAAAGCTGGGGATGCTTGAGTACTGGGGAGAGAAGGAGCCTTAAGAGAGGCATCTGAGAGTCCCTTCATGCTTAGCTGAAGAAAGCAGAAGGACTCAAGAATCCTTACACCTTGGGCATGGAAGACAGAGACTAGGTTCTGTTTGAAAGCATGTCCCCTGCATCAGGGGATGCAGTTCCAAGTGCTGAGGAATCAGGCCTGCCCCATCAGTGTTTTGTTGGAGAAGCTGCACTGAAGAATTGAAGAGGTCGTCGGTCTGGATGGCCGAGAGTCTGGCGTCTGCAGGTGAGAGTGGTGACACGTAAGGGAGAATAGAGAGGGTGGTGGTACCCGTCTCAACTGACATGTTCTTTCCCCAGGTCTCTAATGTAAAAAAACCCAAAGACTGATACAACAGTGATCTCCCATTGTATTTTTCTCAGCATATGTGATGGCATTTGGGACAGAGTTTCTTGTTTGTGTGCACTAACTTGCTTAACCTTTTCTTCTTTCTGTATACAGTTATAGAGTTAATAAACTGTTTTCCATTTTCCCTAAGCTATCCATTGTCTGGCAAATTCTATCCATGACTCATTGAGACCTAACTGCTTTGTTTTCTTTTCCTTTATTTTTAATAGTGGTGTTGAACCCACCACAGTCATCATGCCTTGGAACAGCTTCCCACAGAGGGGGCTGAAATGCCAGTCCTGGACATGTTTAAAATTTGCGTAGATGTGGAGCTTATGGACATGGTTTAGTGTTGAGCTTGGTAGTTAGCTTAATGATTAAACTAGACAGTCTTTTCCAACATAAGTGATTTGATGACTATACATATCTCTCTGAAATAGTTTTTTGTTATTTTTTGTCGTAGTTTCAACAAACTTGTGGTAATTTTTTTGATCTTCTGTTGTTTGTGTGTTATCTACATTTGTCCTTTTCTTCTTCAATTACATCAACTTATTAAAGTGAGGTGCTGGAAATCAGCCACTGTTCAGAATGAAGTGTTTTCTTTGCTAGTAGGGTTTAAGCACTACTTTGTGATTCTTGGTCTCTATCAAACTGAAGCTTATAAACTCTAACAGAGCTTTTACTATCTGCTGTCATGTGATGGCTGCTTCCCTCTTATAGGCTTCAGATGCATTTTGAAGGACTGCTAACTAAGTAGTCATTCACCATCCTCTATTTGCCCTCATTTTCTGCCTGAAAACAAACCATCAAAATTCTTCCTGCCATTCCTCCCCCACCTCCACCACCCAGGTTATTTCTTCAATTTGAAGATGCAATTTCCTATTGTACTTTTATCTGAAACATACTGAGTCTCTCACAAATTTTTACATCTGCACACTCAGTAAACAGGCTTGCTGGTTATTATGATCCAAGCTGTTTGTTCTGATACAGAACACTACAGCATTTCTAATAGATTCCTGAGAAACCCAGAGAAGAATGATTTTAAGTCTTGTGTTGCCTAACTTATTACAATTGTCATACATGGCCTCTGAGAGGCAGGATGACCCTGGAATCAGACCTGCTTGCTGAGAGCTATATTCCTCCTCGAGCTGACTTTACAAATTTCTCTCACAGCATGGTCATGTGAATGGATGCAGTCACCAGCTGCTTTCGTTTGTTGTTCAAAGTTCTGCACTCTGCCACAGAGATTTCCTATTTAATCAACTCCACATTTCCCAGAGGTAATGAGTAGAGAGCACGTGTATCTTTTAAAAAAATTAGTAGACTATCATAACTGTTTTTCACATGGATGCTTTTTCCACCAAGGTGCTGGATGGTCTGTGGAGATCCCAGATGTTCCCTTTGGACTGCTTTTTTTTTTGAAGAGAGAAACTGGTTTGGTTTTTGTGAGGGCACAAGATACAGTGTGTTTGCTTACTAATTGTACATCATTTATTTAAACAGAGGATGCAATTGCCTTTCAAATTGCTCTCCTCAACAGCATAGCATGTTTTAGAAAAGATAATAACTGCCTAGCCTTTAACACTGAGCATGATCCCATACTTCTAGTCACCATTTCTGCCACGGTCTGGTGAAAGCAGGACAAAACCAATTAGTAATCACCTTCATCATTGTAAAATGCACATACACGGTGACAGAAAAAAACAATATTTGTTCCAGTTCTGGTGCAAGAGTTTCTTTGCAGGAGATGAAGACACGTTTTTGTAACAGATCTTTTTGTTTTCCAATTTATTCTGTGTTCAGGAAGGTCTTACCTAATTTAAACGTATTTCTTAGTTTGGCAAATACAGAGGCAATTATATCTGGTCAATATTTGACCTAAATTTTCCTTTTGATATTATTTATTTGAATATTTATTATGTATAAGCTTTTGTTTACCTAAAAAGATGTCCAGATTGTTTTATTCTTTGCAATACTAGAACTATTAACTTCTAGGTGTAAAGGGAAAATTATATTTTTTAATTCTCAATATAAAAGACATTCTAGTTCTTCATAAATTTGAATTTCTTAATCTCCAGGGTTTCACGTTAGGAAGATAGACAAGCTAGAGATGG
>JAOXOE010000256.1:65028621-65044417 GCA_028565055.1 Phoeniculus purpureus | reverse complement strand
ACTGAGACCTGACTGCTTTGGTTTCCTTTCCCCTTAAAACCTGGGAGCAAAGCAGTTTCTTAGTTTCAACCCGTTAAATAGGTACACAGATTTTTCAAGTCAGGAGTAATTCTACAATTGTCTAATGTGTGTCTCTGTGTATAATGCAGGACCTGCAAAACATGAGGAGTTATAATCTGAGCAGGCTGCCTTATCTGGCGTTAGTTTAAACTGGGCAGTGATTTGACCCTCATGCAGACAGGCATTTTTCTGGAAACGCTATAAATACATACCGTTCAGAACTGAGACTGACAATATTCAGTCACTTTTATAGCTGACAATGAAACAAGGTTTCTGTCTTCTTAAATGATAATGTAGCACCTAAACAACCAAATACTTTAAGTATGTTGGACTTCAGTTTGATATTTAGGTTACTTTGAGAATTTGGTATTAACTGTTATTCTTTTGATTTTTTTTATATGTGCTTTATGATTTTCTAGAGATATAGATTATTTAATAAAACATGTAGAGCAATAAATCTATCAATTCCATGCAAAATGAAGTGTTTGGAATCTGACATCACTGAGATAAGAGAGCACTCTGTGACTCAACTGGGACATGCAGAAATGTCCTATTAGATACTTTCAGTACTACCCTGTTAACATTTTAAGGATAAATACTTTGCACCGATCACTTTTCAAACAAAGAATGGAAACTGAAATTTACTCTGACTATTTGCTGTTTATTTAAAGCTCGCAGATCTCACAACATGACATTCAGCTGTTATATTTTTATCATTTCATATTAATTTTAGCTGTTTACAACCAATTCTAACTTTCCTTATTTTTCTCATTCCTTATTTCACAACCCCAGTCCTAAGTGAACATGCTCCTTCTTAAAGACTACATTATCGATCAACTCATTCTTTAGCACAATGTATTCTTATCCTGAGGTCTCTAAGCACTAATTCCAGTATATCATACACCATATCATCGATCAATAGCAACATGGCAGTGTGAAATGGAAATATTTAACCAATATAATCAACTACTTGTAAAGTATCTGTCAACTTTACCTAATACCCATATAAGAATGTAAACCCTCTTTCTTCTCCAAATGTGGACCAGAAAGTTTCCTAATGTCTTTTCCAACATGATTATTCTGTTCTGTGTCCTCCATATACTGCCTATGTCTTTTTATTACATTCTATACAGCATAATGTGCAAATTGTTTATGGCACATCTAATGAGTTTCCTCATTAGGAAATTAATGCAGTGTGAGTTAGATGAGTGAACAGTGATGTGAATCAAGAGCTAGTAGAATTGCAGAGCTCAGAGGGTCACAATCAGAAGAGTGGGGCTGAGTTGAAAGCCTGCAGCCAACAGTGTTCCCCAAGGATCAGTACTGCATCCAGTATTGTTTAACATGTTCATCAACAACACGAAGGAGGGGACAGACTTTATCCTCAGCAAGATTGCTGATGATACAAAGCTGAGAGGTGTGGTTGACACACCAGAGTGCTGTACTGCTATCCAGTATGACCTGGACAGGCTGGAGTGTTGGACTATTTGAAACTAAACACTTAAAGTATTTAACCATATTCCCGAGGCAAGGTGGTTGCTGTACCTAGCACAGCAACAACATGCGTCTTTTTCAGATGAAAGTGTTTCTCTGTTTGAAGAATTTGAGGACAAGCTATAAACCTGGAACTGGAAGTTCCAAACTATTAGTACCAGTTCACGGACTCAAAAAAATACCACAAATTGCCATAGCAACTTCCCAATACCTCAGGCCAATTAACCTGCTCAAATTGAAATTACAACACGTATTTAGAGCCATGGGTTAGTGGTGGACTTAGCAGTGCTGTGGGAATGCTTGGGCTTGATGGTCATGAGGATCTTTTCCAACTTAAATGAACCTGTGATTTTATTGTTTATTTCAAATGGATTACTAGTTTTGTACTGTGCAATACAGTAATTTATTTTACAGATGATTTTATGCATTCAAAGCTGCTTTCCTTTCATTGCTTTTCTGTTTATTTTTGTCATCTACATTTGCTTTTGCTTCTTTCTGCATGATACCAATTGTGAATCAGCGGGTTTATTGCTCTGCTTTTTCAAGTCTGTTGTCTTCTTAGTGATTCTATAGTATATATTATGATGGGATTATTATGATAATGTTATGGTACTTACACTTTATCTTTGTCCTTCTATTTTTTCTCTATTTGTGCCTACTTTGCCTTCTGTATCTCTTCTGTGTATTATTTTAAAATATTACTACACAACCCTATTATTTGGCAATCTTTAAGATGAATTTTTAAAGTTATAGACTGTTTGTATTGTGACTATGATACATCAATCCCAAGATAATTCTGAGTATTAGGTTTGTGTATGTTTAAGCATTGTGTTATAAGTAGCTTCCTGGTGATACTAAACCTTTGGTTTTAGAACTCTCATTATACTCTTTTGTCTGAGGTTTTGCTCTTCCATCCTAAATTACTTTCCTGTTTTACATTTGCTTTTGATAGATCAGTCCACATAGACCCAAAGTGCTCCTGCCTTTTTGTCTGCATTGCCTTGATTTTAGTAGTTTGCATATTATTTGCAGTAATGTCATCTGGTGTTAGGACACAGGGCAATGGGTGTAAGCTGGAACATAGGAGGTTCCATATAAATATCAGAAGGAACTTCTTCCCAGTAAGGGTGACAGAGCACTGGAAGGGGCTGCCCAGGGTGGGTTGTGGAGTCTCCTTCTCTGAAGACGTTTAAAACGTGCCTGGATATGTTGCTGTGTGACTTGGTCTAGGTGATGCTGCTGTGGCAGGGGAATTGGACTAGATGATCTTTCAAGGTCCTTTCCGATTCTTAATGATGCTATGATTCTATGCTGATACCATTTACCGTAACCTTTCTGTTCACTTCTGTTCATTATTTCAATAAATCTATAAAGATAACAATAGTGAAAATGGCAAGGAAAATAGAAGCTCATTATCTTTACAGATTGCTAATACTCAGAAAACTGTAGTAAAGTTTTGTCAGATGCTGAGAATCCTTTTCGCTTTCATCTTCCCTTAATAACTCAGTCATTGAAGAGAAGACTCATGACCACAGTGTTAGACATCTGTATTTGAACAAGCCAGTTCAGACTCATTTGATAACCAACAGAAAGAAAAGGGGTTATTTCTAGGCAGCAGTTTGTCTTCATCTAGTTTAGATATATGAAGGAGGAGGATACGACTTATAATACAGCAGTGTCTATTTCTCTCCCCAGGCAACAAAGTCTGGAGGACTTTGTTGTACAGAGGTTTGCAATAGAGACATAGTATTAAGTGAGAATAATTCCAATTCCGCTATCAAATGGCAAATCCTGAACATAAAAACTTAAACCATTTGAGAGAAATGTCTTGGATATTCAGAACTTCATACATTGACAAATTACAGTTTTCAAGAAAAAAAATAGTGTTTCTCCAGCTTTTTTTTTTTTTAAACTTCCTGGGTCTAGAGAGGCCATGTTCATATCTCTTGCAGGTAAGAAGCAATAACCAGAGTGGGAATGGACTCTTGGGTGTTTCCTTGCTATGTAGTTAATTGACTACTTCTGGGACAATGTTAACTAGCAACTTGATGAACTATTAGCAAAACACTAACCCCCTTCTCATAGACAAAGGTGTAGAAGAATGGAGATTCCTACATACCACATAGAGTCTTTAAAAGGATTCACTTAGGACATTGCATTTTGTTGAACATTCTTCTGACTAGAGGCCTGAAGCAAAATCAGAGTACTAATAAATAATTCTTATAATTTTAAGAAAAATTGTTCTTCTTTATCACTGGTGTTTCTATATGAGACAAATCAATGCTGCTTCCAAAAGTGAGCGTAGCAAGATTTGTGTCTATAACAGAGTTTGGAAAAGCTATTAAGATACTTCTAACGGAAAGACATTAATGTCACACCACAGATTCACTGGTAGCTTTATAAATTCATAGAGATATATATAAACACCTAAGTATTTTTGGAAGGGAGTTTGAGTTTGTCCAGTATGTGTTATGGTTAATTTTGGGTGCATTAGCAACTCTACTAGTACTTATACATGATAATGACATTCCATTACTTTTCATTGTCTGTCTGGAATTGTACACAAAAATAAGAATATGAAAAATTAGATTGGTGTGAATTTGGTCCTTTGTCTTCGGTACCAATACAGGTATTAGAAGAAGTCTTTTTTTTACATTCTTAAAACTATATAGAGGGTTGTCCCTGTCATCTGAAAGTTGTTAAAACTAGAACATGAGTCAATTAGTTGTATGAAAATATTCCTGATTTTTAGTTTTTTCATGACAAAATAATTGAATTTAAGCTGCTTCTAAAAAAACACAAGAGGACGGTATCAGCATTTTGTGAAAAGTGAATGCTTCTTTGAAATAACAGGCATGTCATCTGTTGCTTCCAGTAAGACAAGTTGTAGACAAAAAGCCATCCAATAATACGTCACTGATAGCCTTGGCGCATTGTGCTGGAATCCTAACTCATTTATGTATGTGTGTTGTATATATGTATATATATCCACATACGTATACATACATATACCTACATGTTAAAACTCAAGGTCTTGATTCTGATTTTATTTAGCTGCTTTCTTTCATGTTACTTTGTATTTTTATACTGTCTTAAAGAATTCCATGGTTGACCCTTGTGGAATTGCAAACAGCATTTGGAGTAGTTTCATGTATGAGACTCATGTAACATGAAGATTCTGACTCAGTATTGGTCTACACATACTTTTGGTTTTTGTTCCCTAACTTTTGGCACGACCAGGGAGTCTAAACAGATTTTCTCAGCTGTGTGTATTATTTAAAACTATTTGCCAAATATCTTCTGCAAAATGTTTTGATTTAAAATATTTACTACAAGTGTTTTCTTGTAAACATCCCATCTATGAAGTATGATCTTAGCTACACTTGGTTTCAATTTTCAGATAAATTACATTACTTTTATTGGGTTTTTTTGATGCCTTACTCTGTTTTAGTTTCTGATTAGAAACCTCATATATGCCAGAAAACAAGTCTAATATATTCTTCTTTGCAAGTTCTTTTAATCACATTGTTTATGGTAGGCACATATACTAGAGTCTTATACGTTTGCTAACTTTGATGCAGCTCCTTTTGCTGCATCAGTCTCCTGCCTTCATGGGAAGGCATGTGGAATGAGACACTAGACAGGATGAGTTAGTGCATTCCAGCTGAAACACATAATCATGTTCATTTTCTACTCTTAGTGCAAACTCTGGGAGCTTGGGTCTCTGAGGCCATATAATAAGGGATTTATGTGACAAGGTGGTCAGTATCCAAATGACGCTGATTGTGGATTCTGCAGTAGGAAGCTGGAGATGAACCTCATGAACATTCTGTTTCCAAATAAGAAGCATGCAAACTCCCCAAGCACTTTTTAAAAGTGGATGCCTGTATTCCTATACACTTGCACTTGCATAATCAAACTCACACATGAACTTTGAAGAACTGTTACATCAGTGATCCTTGTCCTACTCATTCTGCTCATGGGAAGTTGTTAGGTATTGAAATGAGATTCGAAGTACCAATCAGATGCAAAATTGCTTTCTTTTATTTTTACTAACCTATAATAAAAATGGAGAAGTGATAAATACCATAACATGTAAAAATCTTTCTGGACTCAGTCGTAACCATATTGATTTAATTCATCTCACTGGGGTACTACTATAACGACACAAAAAGTGTTCGAAAGTTCAGAGGCATTAATCTTATCAGTGCACTGAAACTCATTCTGAAAAGATAGATGGAGGAGGGCTGATGAATGCTGCTTCATTAGGAGAATTTTAAAATGCAATTTGTCTTCATGAAAACAAGGAGTTACACATTTCCAGCTTTTTCCTGAGCCTCCTAGAAATATTTTTAAGCAATAACCTCTGATGTAGAATAATTTTATAGAAAGACAGTAATTATTAGGTATGTTGCAGTCAATCTGTTTGTGAATCACAGAAGTGGAAATTCTTAGAACTGCAGATTCAAATCTCCTAAATATGATTATGTGGTATCAGAAAGAAAAATTTCCTTTAAATAACTTGGTTCTATATTCAGTAGAAAATGAAAAAGATTTTCATAGTGGGTAAGGCTAATGATGTAGGTGATGAGATAAAACTTTATTAATCCTCAAAATTTGGAAGAATCAAAAAGCTTTCTCCTAGTAGAATATTGGATGCAAGAATAACATTCTACTACAATAATACATCCTCTTACTGTTACCCACGCCATAATTCCAGTTGCCTAAAGAGCTTTAAAATGGAACTATGCGTTGTGGTTTAACCCCAACCAACAGCTAAGTTCCACATACTCAGTCACCCCTAGAATTGGGATGTGGGAGAGAATCAGAAGAGTAAAAGTGAGTCTGCTGGAAATACAGCAGAGAGAGAACAGTCTCAGAGTTTTCTGGAGTGTGTGGAAGATAACTTCCTGGCACAACTGTTGAGGGAAACAACCAGGGAAGATGCCCTCTGGGACATGCTTCTTGTGAACAGGGAAGATCTTGTGGGAGAAGTAAAGGTTGGAGGTTGTCTGGGGCACAGTGATCATGAGTTGACTGAGTTTTCTCCTTGCTTGGAAAAACAAGGAGAGGGATTAGTGAAACCATTTGCTTAGACTTCTGGAGGGCAAACTGTTCAGGAGACTGATTGACATAGTCCCCTAGGAGGCTGCCCTAAAAGATACAGGAGTCCAGGAAGGCTGGTCATACTTCAAGAGGGATGTCTTAAGGGCACAGGAGCAGGCTATCAGAATGAGACAAGAGATGAGTAGGTGGGGAAGGAGACCAGCTTGGCTAAGCAGGGATCTTTGGCTGCCCCTCAAGAACAAAAAAAAGCCTGTGACCTCTGGAAGAGGGGGCAGGCCTCTTATGAAGACTTTAAGGATGTAGTCAAACTCTGAAGAAAGAAAATCAGGAGGGTCAAAGAGTAGCTAGAGCTCAACTTAGCTACAGCTGTTAAGGATAATAAAAAAATTTTCTATAAATACATTAATAACAATAGGAGGACCAAGAAAAACCTCCATCCTGTTTTGGATTCAGAAGAAATGTAGTAAAGGATGATGTGGAAAGGCTGAGGTGCTCAATGCCTACTTTGCCTTAGTCTTTAGCAGTAGAACTAGGTGTTCCCTGGACAACAGACCTCATGAGCCAGGAGACAGAGAAGGAGAACAGAATGAGGCCATCACACTTGGAAAAGAAGTGGTCAGCAACCTGCTACACCACTTAGATATAAACAAGTCTGTGGGGCCAGATGGGTTGCACCCAAGGGTGCTCTAAGCGTTGGCAGACATGCTCACCAAGCCACTTTCCATTATTTACTCAAAATCCTGGTCCAAATGGACAGGAAGGCGGCAAATCACAGAATCACAGAATCACAGAATCATCATGGCTGGAAAGGACCTCCAGGGTCATCAAGTTCAACCTTTGTCCTATAATCTAGCTGCTAGACAATATCCCTAAGTGCCAAGTCCACTCGTTCCTTAAACACATCCGGGGATGGTGACACCACCACCTCCCTGGGCAATCCATTCCAGTACCTAACCACCCTCATTGTGACAAACATGGAAGAAAAATAATCTGTGAAGGGGCAGATACGATATCTGGAAACCAAATTTATCCTGGCAAACATCCTGCTAGGATAATGAGGTTTCAAAAAATTCTTTTGCCTCATTGCTCTTTTCCTACCATATCATGTATGATCCTTAGACATTCATGCATCTGAAATCAAAACCATAGAAGCCAATGGACAGACTCGTGTTAATGCATACATGTGTTAGATTAGAACAGATAGCAAAGTTTAAGACGAAGAGTAGAGTACTGTCCATGACTGATATGATGAAAGCTCACTGTTTTCACCCTTTCCTACTCTTGTTTGGCTTTTCAGCCTTCTACTCAGAGAATTGCAAAATATGTTTGGTTGAAAGATACCTTTAAGGTCATCATGTCCAACTTTCAACCCAGCACTGCCAGGTCTCCCCAAATCAATGTCCCTCAGCACCACATCTATACGCCTTTTAAATATCTGCAGGAATGCTGACTCTGCCAGTGTCTTGGGCAGCCTATTCCAATGTTTGATAAACTAGAGGCACCCTTTCTACAGCCTGTTCCCACTTTCACTGTTCTATAATACAATTGTGGTGAAAGAAAAGTTTACGAGGATGGTCACTTACCCACTTCATGCAATTGCTTATTCTCCAGCTCTGGAAATTTGTTCTTAGGGGATCCAAAATTCCTAACATGTTGACTGCATTTTACAGCTAATTTCAGTGAGTTTTGTGTCTGGCTGCTCTAGATATCATTAACTGTATTGGATAAATAAACCTGCCACACACTGTGTTTCACTTGGCTGCTTGACTTCTCACAAGATCAGGCTCAAACGCCCATTCATCCTGGCTTTGAACACATCCAGGCATGTTGTGTCCACATCACCTCTGGACAACTTGTTGAAGTGTCTTAACACCCCCATAGTGAGGAACTTCTTCCTAATTTCTAATGCAAATCTGCCCTAATTTGAAGCCATTAACCTTTGTCTTATCACTACAAGCTCCTTTAAAAAGTCCTTCTCCATCTTTTTTAGAGGCTCCTTTCAGACACTAAAAGGCTACAATAATGTCTCTGTGGAGCCTTCTGTTCTCTGACTCAACAACTCCAACTGTCCCAGCTATGGGCATCTCCTATAAAGTGTTTAAGCCCTATGATCATCTGCCATACTCAGGATACACAGGACTTGCTCCAAAGGCGGCTACTTCTGTTGGGAGCATCTAGTAGATGTAGTACTCCAGGTGTGATCTCACCAGAGTAGAGTAGAGCAGCAGAATAGCAGGTTGTTGTTTCCTATTGAGCTTTTCATCAACTAGTACCATCAGGTCCTTCTCTACACATCTTTTCTTAATCTATACTCTGCCCAGCAAGGTTCTGCACCTGGATATCCCTGACCTAGGTGCAGAACCTTGAACCTGGCCTAGAGAGTGTTGGAAAGGAGGTGGGAAGAGACAGAAAAAATGCATTTAAACTTTCATATATGGGAAATGGACTGTAGCATTGCATCGACAAGAATTATTCCTGGCCTAGGCAGAAAGAATCTGAAAACAAGACATAAGCAGCCATGCATAAAATGTCTGAAACCACAGAGGAAATAGCCAACAAGACAAGTGGTAACAAGGTGAGCAACATATCAAAGAGAAAAAAGTCCCTCTAGAGAAGACAGGATGGATGAAGGAAGCAAGTTACTGTATATGTGAGAGTGTGTTTAATACTCAGCTGTGTAAGACCTTCAGGAAAAAGATCACTGCAGCTATCAGAAAATTCACTGTGATTGCAGATTAGTGATCCTAACAGACAAAGGGCACTGCTGAAATGACAGGTGTATCTGCTCCCTTTCCACACAGTCCAATAAGTCTCCCCATGGTGTAGACTAGATGAATCACTCAAGTCTGAAATCATCCAGGGAGATAAAGAATATGAAGCACCTACAGGATCTGATGTTGCACTGTTGTTGGTTGATAAGTTAATTAGGTGTGGGATGAGATTATTCTATTAATTTAGTTAATGTGTTAATGGGATGAAACAAAAAAACCCAAGAAGGGTTCAAACCCACTTATAAAGCTGCAGGCAAAACCAAAGACTGTCTTGATTTTGGGAAAGCAACAAAACCAATATTTAATTCATACAACATAAAAACCGCAACATCACACATACAGAGATAAATCACACATCCTTAGAAAGCTAGACTCAGCTTGCTACCTCCCTCTCCTCATGGGGAAGAGACATCTAACAGTTTTTTATGTTGTGGAATGTAGTGTCCATATTTTATTTCATGCATCCTCTGCTCAGTGCCAGCATTTCCTTAATAGAAGTTACTTACTCCATGTAAGTTACTTACTCCATGTTCTTCAAGCGCATCTCTGCTCCAGTGCATCATCTTCCATGAGCTGCAGAAGACAAGACTATTTTCTTCCACTTCACCACACCATGGTCTTGGAGGCTGAGGTTCCAAACTCCCAGTGTCTCCTCCATCATCATGCTCCAAGGAAAAAGATGGCTGCTAGTGGCAACCCATTTCAGTGACTCCATGCTTGATCTGCAAACAAAGAAGCACACTACATGAAATAGGAAACTAGAAGCAGGGGTTTTTGTCCCTTTACCCTAATATGCTTGTTTGCAGAGGTGTGACTGGCCAGAACTGAAGCTGGGGAGAGTATGAACTTCCAAGCTGCTTATCACAAACTGCCATAGCAACTTACAACACCTCAGGCTAAAAAGCCAGCCAAATTCTGAACTACAACATCCACCCACAGAAATGCTATCAATGAATGTCAGAGATGGTGGGGTCCACCTCTGTGTCCCTTTGGAAGGAGAAAGGTAAGAGACAGATCAGGACAGTAACACTTGCACAGAGTGAAAACATGAAGCAAGCTGAAGCACAAAACATCTTTTCTTCTTTCCTCTGTGTCCTGCATTTTAATCTAAAACTAACTTCTGTGGATTGTCTAAAGCTTAAGACATTTTTATACAGGTATATTGACAGTACACTGCATAACATCTAGTATGATCATCTTCCTGTCTGGATTTCAGCTTTAGATACCACAAAGACTATGACAGTAGCCTAAAGTCAGCAGAAGCACTCTGGTGTTTGCTTTACATCAAAATGTGTATGTCTCGTTTGCTTTGATTAGGGGCTGTTCCAAAGTTCCCAAAGTTTGACTGTTTGCAAATCAACATCTATTAAATGAGGTAGCAATTTAATGAAGACAAATATGTACTTCTTGCTAATTAAAAAAATAAAAATCCATAGCCTTATTCATTGCAGAGTTGTAGAATTCTCTTTTTTCTCATTGTTTGAAAAGGCTGATTTAGAAATAAGGCTGAGTAGAAAACATCTCATCTTAATCTTAGCTACTCATCACAGAATCACAGAATCTTTTCAGTTGAAAGATCAAGTCCAACATTTTAACCCAAGTACTGCCAAGTCACCACTAAATCTTGTCCGTAAGCACCAGATCCATGCATCATTTAAATACCTCTGGAGATGGTAACTCCACCACTGTCTTGGGCAGTCTGTTCTGCTTAGCTATGGTCTAAAGAAACGGTCCTTGAGGTAGCTGAGGAACTGTCTGACAGGCTGCACACAGTGACTAGTGGTAAATAGCCATTTTTCAGCCTGGCAAACTGTCACAAGTGGAAACTCCCCCTCCCACCTCCCCCAGGGTATTGATGGTGGGCCCAACACTGACTAGCTTCATAAATTATCTGGCTGATAAGATCAAGCATACTCTGGATGATACCAAACTGGGGGGGAAAATTGACACTTTGGAAAGGAGAGCCAACCTGCAGGGAGACTTGGATAGTTTAGAAGAGTGAGCTAACAAGAAGTATATGGTGTTCAACAATGGCAAGAGTAAGATCTTGCGCCTGGGAAAACAAAATGCAGGAGTGGAGCACAGGCTGGGTTCTACCTTTCTGGGGAGCAGCTCTGTGGAAAGGGACCTGGGGGACCTGGTGGACAAGAAGCTCAGTATGAGTGAACAGGGTGCTACTGCTGCCACAAAGAAAGACAACAGGATGCTGGGCTGCATCAACAAGGGCATCTCTGTTTTCTAAACTAGTCAGGAAATACCCAGTAGAAGTATTCCAGTCTTAAATTGAGTCTGGTCAAGATAGAATTAATTTTCTTGGTATCAACTCTATAGTGCTGCTTTATGTAGTGGTAGCTAGAAAGGTGTTGATAACACACCAATGTCGGCTCACAGGGCATCAAGGCTATGTCTCCATGTCTCCAACATTCTCCCCTCACCAACATGTTGGCGGTGGGCAAGACCTTGGGTGAGGACACAGCCAGGACAATTGACAAACCTGATCAAAAGGATATTCCATACTATATGAAGTATACCCAGTAATAACAGCTAAGACCAGGAGGAGGAGGTGGGCCAAATATTTTGTTTGCTTTCTGAAGGAACTGCTATGTATACTGAAGCCCTACTTCCAGAAAAGTGGCTGGACATGACCTGCTGATGGGAGGTAGAGAATACATCTTGTATTTTCCTTTGCTTCTGTGCAAGCTCTCTGTAATTCACCTCTTCATTACAAAGTGGATCTATATTATTTGGTCTCAATATAAGTTTCTCATATTTCATTTGGGACTGAGATGTCTACATTTGTGAGTCCACCACAACTGTCAACAAGTCCTAAACATCTGAACTCCAGTAAATGAAATCAATAAAGTCTGGAGAGTGATTCATGTTTGGCCATAGAAGATAAGTACAAAGTGATCTAGTTGCTGAGATGCCCTGAGGTGGTGAGCACCACGTGAGCCTGGCAACTCTGAAATAGGACTTAAAGAAGACCTGTAGTATTCTGGTTTGTATTCTGTAATATATCCCATGGTAGTAGTATAAAACTAGATGCTTATGTTCAGGAAACTAAACATATCTCCCTAATGTCTCCATAGAAAATTAATATGGACATTTTAAAATAAGCATTTTATTCTCTGAGAAAATCCTCCCTCCTTTGCTTATATTAAGGAGATAAGTCTTGTTTTAAACACCAAAAATTAAAGTTCAGGATACAACTTTGATTCTAAGCTCTGGTACATATGATCCTATGCTATTTTACTAACATTACAGCATATTCCCTAAAATTTTGCTTTATGATAGAGATTGAAAGCTAAAATAAAGTATTTGTATTTCAAATTAAATTCACACGTAAATCAGACATCTAAATCCAAAGGGATGACTTCAGAAATCTCCACAAACTACTTAGATTCCTGAAATCTAAAACCAATATCCATCCCCAAAATATACTGCTAGTGACAGCCACACTCAGATACAACAACTATCCTGATACCATAAGACAATGAAGACCAACAAGCTTGATTCAAAACGATAAATATATTGATGTGCCCCCAGTCTTCACTGTTGCACCCTACACAGTATTCAGAAAACTCTCTCAGGAAACACTGCCAAGAGGACAAAGAACAAACTGGAGATGCATCTGCCTAAATAAAAATGCTTTTGAATATTGTCAAAGGGTTTTTCTTACTCTGCTGTAGACTCACTGCATGCACTCCATAGTCTACATATTGTTTACCTTCTGTCCATATGGTTGCCCTGTGGACAGCTTGAAGATTGATGGTAGGGAACTTTTCCAAATGTTGCTGGTGCAGTAGTGTGCTCTGCTGCATCTGAGCCTCTGTGCTATGGGAAGAACCTGGAGTTTGCTTCAAGCTTTCTTTGGGGTTGCTCCACAGAGAAAAGATGAGACTACTCTTTAAAGGTGGCAACAGGGCAGAGTCAAAATGGCTAGTGTAATTTAGGCTGCCCTGGAAGATCCCAAATATATACACAGGGCTGGCGTATGAAATACAAGACTGACATTCTCAACCACTATCTGAAAGACAACGGGAAATCAATCGCATCTGAATAAGAATATTAAGAACCTCTGTTTAGTCAACTATATCTCAAATAACCACAATGTTTAAAAGAGGTGGCATGTATAAAATCAACACATTTATTTTATTGAGATAACAGCATTCTATGACACAAATTGTCTGTCTCTCTTGCCTCTTACTTAATATGGCAGATCTTAATGCTGCCATCACCCTCTGAGATAACAACAAGGTGTACAAATTTGTTTGAGGGAGACACTATTAAACCAGATACTTTAGAGCTTATGTTCCAACTACCTTTAAATGTGATGTAAAACTCCTACACTTGGGTACTTAGAAGTCACAGTAAGAGAGGTGGAAGATCCCAATATATTTTTAAAGTGTAGATATAACTAAAATTTAACACAAAACTGTATGAACTTTGGAATAATTTAATTGAAAAGTAATGTAGCCATCATAAACTGAGATATAGCACAGCTGGAGGATTTTGAAAGTGTTTTGGAAGCAAAATCCTCTCACTGAATTGAGAATAAAAATTCAGTTAAGGTCCTTGTAGAATAGCAAAGCTAACAGAGCTTCTATAGCTAAGGGCCTGTCAGCATTTCCATTACAAACCAGTATTTTCTGGGGATTACATTTCATCCAGAAGAGTTTGATGTGGAATGAACTTGGGATAAAACGTCTCAGCTTTTGAGTAATAGAATGGTAACGATTATAATAAAAATTTGTACTCACTTCATAACTGTTGAATCTAGTGCATGACTACATTACACATTTTGATACGCAGATACCTGACCTAAGGAAATACACCCACATAACATATTTCAGTAAAGCTTTTAAGACAAAGTAGCTTGTTTGGTGTGACGTTATGCTCAAGTTACTCAGACAAAACTCTCAAACGGATTTATTTTCTCAGATGAGATTTCTCACCAGGGATATTTCCATTCCGTTCAACATTTTCTTAACTCATCTCTGCAGCTGAGCTGCATTGCTTCTATCAGTGACTAGATAAAAGGACCTAAAGAAAGGCAACAGTCCTGTCAGAAGTCAAGTCATCGTCTATCCCAGATATGACTTGGCCATTCAGAACAGCAAGGATTGTGAGGTAATTCCTATGGCATCTCAATATATGAGTAAAGTAGTGGTTTTTTTATTTTGGATGGTACTACAGTTACTTCTGTGGTTCAGACTTAGAGGCTAATATGAAAATACTGTTTAGAAATTTACTCAGGGTGAGAGTTGAAAAGGAGGAAAAGAGAGAAGGACTAAAAAGAGCAGGAAGACCAAAAAGCTAAAAGCAATGAATGTCTACTGATGAGATAAGTAGATGTATGGGAAGATGAATGTGATAATGTTGGAACATTCCCCTGTGGGAAACAAAGTACCTTGCTGCAGATGCATAACACAGCATCCAGTAAAGAAAAAAGTGTTGAGGTTTTTTGGTTTTTCATACTAGTATCCTACAGACTAATAGTGAAGTAAAATCCTTTTCTCTGCATTCAGTTTATTTACCAAGGATGGAATACCAAATATGATCTAACGGTAACTCATTCATTCTCTGTTGGGTTGTCCACATACATTTTTCATGTATTTTCCTTTCAAGCAGGTATCTTAACCTCATGAGTATATATGAAATATTGTTATCTAAATATTACCTGTTTTCCTAGGTAGAAAAAGAACTGCAAATCAATTAAAGCTATCACAATGGTTACAGTAAACAACATTTAAAAATAATAAATATAGTTCAATTACAGACAAAATATTCAAAGACTACAGCTCTCTCAGGACATCACAGTATTTTTGAAGTTCACAAAATAGCAGCCATCTAGGCGATCTCACCCATGAAGTAGTCTCACTTCTGACTGAGCTTGTAATTTAAAACCAGTAATTGAGCTGCTGTAGTTTACAATATGTGCAATTAATGATACAATAATCAAATATTACAGTTCAAGTAGATTAAGGTATCATTGTAATAACAATTTTCTTAAGACAAAATCATTTTACTTTCATACTGTGGGCACTGGTTGTGATCACAGAATCACAGAACATTAGGGATTGAAAATAACCTCAAAAGATCATCTAGTCCAATCCCCCTGCCAGATTAGGATCTCCTAGACTAAGTCACACAGAAATATTTCTAGGAAGGTTTTAAATGTCTCCAAAGAAGGAGACTCCACAATCCCCCTGGGCAGCTTGTTCCAGTGCTCCGTCTCTTTCTGTGAAGAAGTTCCTTCTGCTATTTATATGGAACCTCCTACATTCCAGCTTACACCCATTGCCCCTCATCCTATCACTAGATGATATTGAGAAGAGCCTGGCTCCATCCTCCTGACACACTCCCTTCACATATTTACAGACATTAATGAGATCACCCCTCAG
>JAOXOE010000256.1:65001433-65028521 GCA_028565055.1 Phoeniculus purpureus | reverse complement strand
ATTGAGAAGAGCCTGGCTCCATCCTCCTGACACACTCCCTTCACATATTTACAGACATTAATGAGATCACCCCTCAGTATCCTCCAAGCTAAAGAGACCCAGCTCCCTCAGCCTTTCTTCATAAGGAAGTGTTCCACTTCCTTCACCATCCTCGTTGCTCTATGCTGGACTCCCTCCAGCAGCTCCATGTCCTTTTGAACTGAGGTGCCCAGAACTGGACACAATACTCCAGCTGTGGTCTCATCAGGGCAGTGGGAGAAGAATCTCTCTTGATCTGCTAACCACTCTCGCTCTAATCCACCCCAGGATGCTGTTGGCCCTCTTGGCTACAAGGACACATTGCTGGTTCATGGTCATCTTGCTGGCCACCAGGACCCCCAAGTCCCTTTCTCCTACCCTGCTCTCCAACAGGTCAGTCCCCAACCTATACTCGTACCTGGGGTTGCTCTTGCCCAGATGCAAGACTCTACACTTGGCCTTGTTATACTTCAGTAAATTTCTCTCTGCCCAGCTCTCCAGCCTGTCCAAGTCTTGCTGAATGACAGCAGAGTCTGCTGGGGTCTGCTGCATCAAAGACAAATTGTTCCATCACCTTTCCTGGGATGAAGTTGAGTCTGACCTGGGTCCTCCTTCTTATCCTTTTTGAAGATCGGAGTGACATTTGCTATCCTCCAGTACCCAGGCACTTCTCCTGATCTCCAGGACTTAGAAAAGATGATGGAGAGTGGCTTAGTAATGACTTCCGCTGTCTCCCTCAGCACGCGTGGGTGCATCCCATCAGGGCCCATGGATTTATGTACATCCAGTTTGCTCAACTGATCCCTCACCCAGTCTTCATCAACCAAGGCAAACTCCTCTCCTGTCTCAACTTCATCTGGAGCCTCAGCAGTCCGGGGCTTGATATCAGGACAGCCCCCAGAAGTACAGACAGAGGCAAAGAAGGTGTTCAGTACCTTTGCCTTCTCTGTATCCTCTGTCTTCAGGGCACCCACCTCATCAGCAGGGGACCTACATTGCCTCTAGGTTTAGTTTTACCTGAAATGTATTTGAAGAAGCCCTTTCTGTTGCCCTTGACCTCCCTTGCAAAGTTTAATTCCAAGGAGACCTCGGCTTTCCTAGTTGCATCCCTACATTCTCTCACCACAGTCTTATAATCACCCCAAGTGTCCTTCCCTTCCTTCCATGACCTATAGACTTTCTTCTTTCTCTTGTGTTTGTGACTGGACACAGATTTCTAACTCCTCCTGCTTATTCCCCATGCTGCGTGCATTGATCATCTATTGTCAAAAAAATTCTGAACTGACACTTCTACTTAAAGGGGTTTTTATTGAGTTTGTGTTAGACTTGAGGCGTCTTTAAGACAACGGTGGTGCACTTCTGAAATAAAGGGAAGTGGTGGAGTACCCATCCCTGGAGGTGTTGAAGGAAAGACTGGATGTGGCACTTAGCGCTGTGGTCTAGCCAATGAGGTGATGTTAGGTCCTAGGCTGGGCTTAATGATCTCAGAGGTCTTTTCCAGCCTCAATAATTCTGTGATTTCAGTTATTGGGCTCACACCTCTGACTATCAAGTTTCTTCATCCACAACCTCCTGGCTTGCTGAGGATCTTGAGCAATGTAGTCCTTCTTGGAGACAACTCTACAACTTTTGCTCCACCCATACACTGCTAACAGTTTTCCATTCTTTTTTCTGTATATCTCTTGTGAGGAAAGGCTAAGAAACCTGGGTCTCCTTAGCCAGGAAAAGAGAAAACTGAGAGGCCATCTTATCGATGCTTATAAATATCTAAAGGGCAGGTATTTAGGATGGGGCCAGTAATGCCCAGAAACAGTATAAGAGGCACCAGGCACAAACTACAACACAGGGTTCCATCTGAACATGAGGAAAACTTCTTTGCTTTGAGGGCAACAGAATGCTGGCACAGGTTGCCCAGAGATTGTTGGTTCTCCTTCTCTGGAGACTTTCAAAACCCAGATGGAATTAATCCTGTGCAATCTTTTCTAGGTGAAACTGCTTTAACATGGGGATTGGACTAGATGGTCCTCAGAGGTTGTTTCAAACATCTACTAGTCGGTGATCCTGTGATTTTGAAGGTCATTGTCTAGATAAAGTAGCTGAAACTGGATTCCTCAATCACCCCTTGGAAAAAACATGCACTACACATAGAATAATTCCCTAGATTTAAGTGTAAGTTTCAGGGCACCCAAGATTCCAAGCTATGGGTCGGTCTCGGAACTTGACACTTTTTGGCCTTCCCATTAAATTTTTAAGATATGATTTATTGTCACGTTCAGCAAAACAATTATATTACTCTGTATACTGGCAGTTCCACTAAGATGGGAGAGATTTGATCTCTTGTCTCACTATGGAATAACTAATAAGTCACTTTCCTTCAGCTACAATATTTATCTCAACACAGTGGAGCAATTTCAACAGGAAAAGGGAAGTGTACCACCTACTTATGCGCACTCTCACTGCTGTGCAGACTGCCCACCTGGAAAAGATGAAAATGGGAAGACTAGAACACCTTCATACGGAAAAGTACTTAAAGACTGAATTTAGTATATTCTGAATGAGAGCTCTAAGTCTGAAAGCTTTTTGCAGAAAAGTGGTTAGAAACTCCTCATGCTTGATTCACTTTGGTTAGCCCTGAGAAGATATTTGCTTAGGACATTGGTTTCTCTCTTCAGAAACAGAAAATTTCTGCTATTTGCAGAATGTAAACACTTAATGTGCTGCCCAGACTGTGCTTCTGAGATAAGGTGCCCTGGCGCAGAGCAGAATGAATACATATAGCAAGTCACAGTGCCTAGAAGACCAAATACAAATTTAGACTAGAAATAAAGTCTAAGTATTTAACAAACAGAACAATTTGACATAGGAAGAACTTATCAAGGGCTAGTTTAGATTTTCCATCACTAGAAATTTTAAAATCAATAGTGGCTGTGTTCCAAAGACATATGCTTGACTTCAAATGAACACTAATTCAAAGTCTTTATAATGGCCTCTATCATGGAGAAGCATAGATTATTCAATCCCTTCTAGTTTTACACTGTGAATCTTTGAAGACAGCTGATTCCATTAACTGGAAAAGTAGAAAAGGAGCTTTTGTCAATAACAGCAGTGATATATGAGGCAGAGGTTAAAATAAACTTTAATGGGACAGTTAGTATGCTGCTTCTTCTGTACTAATCATAAGAAAGAGGACTCTCATGTCCCTCCATGGTGCTTCTTTTCTTTACTCATCATGTTATATTCCTGATAAGGTGACATGCATTCAACTTTTCTGCCTGCAGGTGGAAGAAATCTTACAGTGCTTCCTCAGACGTTAGAAAGAAAACTTTTCCACTTCCATCTCTCTCCCAAATAAATTTCTGTGAAATGCAGCATGAAGTAGAGAGAAGCAAATTACTGAAAAATGGAGACAAAAGGCGACAAAAAACGTACTTGCATATCAGATGCTCAAATGCACCAATTCACAGGAAAAGTGTTTAAGAATGTAAGTAAGGTTTCCTTGGGACAGCGAAGGGAGACACAAAATAGATGAAAGAAAAGAGGAACGAAACTAAGGAAACTCCTGAATCCACAATAAGTTAACACATGAGGGTTTGTTAATTTGCAGGTGCTCTCAACAAGTCTCCTCATGATGAAACAAGTAATTTAGATATGTCCATCAAGAACTCTATGAGCACAGTGATGGGATCAGCAGACTTTTACCCTTCAAATTATAGAAGTGAAAAGAATCCAGAAAACTAAGTAAAACACCCCTTGATACAACGGATACTTGATCTTGCAAGCCTCACAGAGGTTTTTGCTTTCTTTTATCAAAATTTGTGTGATGATATACTAGATTACAACTACCTGGAGAGATACTCACCATTTTATAGGTGATAAAGCCAATAAACTTTTATTCACCAAACAGCAGAAACAAATAACTAAAGATCCCATTTCCAGAAAAAAAAGCATAACATATGATTATAACTCTTAAAAAAGTTATAAAGTGTGAGATCTGGTTTAGTACAGCTCATACATGAGAGCATTAGTGAATAGTTATTAGTCCTTATGGAGGCTGTTGTTTGGTATATATTGAGTTCAAGATTTTACCTAACAACAAATATTTTGGCTCCAGTTACAAGGTTATCTATATATTGTATTCCTAAAAAGGGCTGAGAAGACACTTGCCCATTACATTTTTAATGAAAAACTAGGTTTTGAAGAAACAAAATATTACACCATGTGAACTCTGTACAAACCAAACAGCAGTGAATTCAGAAATTGCATTCATATATGATATGGATGAGGCCAGTGATCAGCGAGTGCTAGATAACCATTGCATATAACATGTACACTGATAATCTGTAACTCTTTTAAGAGAAGATATTAATTTTATGTTCATAAAACTACTGTGTAAATCCTGCACCATTTCAGAAGCAATAAAAATATTTAGGTATTAAACCACAATACTTTATTAAATCATCCCAAATAATGCTTTTTTCTATTTGCTCCTCCTGTCCATTAGAAAGTAGAACCCACAATAGTTAAAGTGTGAGGAATTGTTTACCTGGACTTTCAAAAAGCCTTTAACACTGTTCCCCACGGAATTCTCCTTCATCAGCTGGCTGCTCATGGCTTGGACGAGCACACAGTCTGCTGGATCAAACACTGGTTGAACGGCTGGGCTCAAAGAGTGGTGGTCAATGGAGTTAAATCCAGCTGGATCCCTGTCACAAGTGATGTGCCTCAGGGCTGGGTGTTGGGACCATCTCTGTTCAACGTCTTTATTGATGATCTCAATAAGGACACAGAGTAAATCATTAGTGAGTTTGCAGATGACACCAAGTTAGGTGGGAATGTTCCTCTGCCAGAGGGTGGGGAGGCTCTTCAGAGAGACTTGGACAGATTGGAGTGATGGGCCAGTGTTAATGGCAGGAGCCTCAATAAGGCCAAGTGCCAGGTCCTGCACTTGGGCCACAACAAACCCATGCAATGCTACAGGCTTGGGGAGGTGTGGCTGGAGAGCCGTGTGTCAGAGAAGGACCTGGGGGTTCTAATTGACAGGAAGATGAACATGAGCCAGCAGTGTGCCCAGGTGGCCAAGAAGGCCAATGGCATCTTGGCTTGTATTAGAAATAGTGTGGCCAGCAGGAGTGGGGAGGTTATAGTCCCCTTGTATTTGGCACTGGTGAGGCCACATCTTGAGTACTGTGTCCAGTTTTGGGCACCTCAATACAGGAGAGATGTGGAGGTGCTGGATCAGGTGCAGAGGAGGGCAACTAAGCTGGTGAAGGGCCTGTAGAATAAATCTTATGAGGAGAGACTGAAACAGCTGGGGCTCTTTGTTTTGAGGAAGAGGAGGCTGAGAGGAGACCTCATCACTGTCTACAATTACCTGAGAGGACATTGTGGAGAGGTTGGTGCTGGTGTCTTCTCACAAGCAAATAGTGATAGAACAAGAGGGAGTGGCTTTAAGTTACAACAGGGTAGGTTTAGACTAGATATGAGGAAGAATTTTTTCACAGAAAGGGTGGTCAAGCACTGGAATGGGCTTTCCAGGGAGGTGACTGAGTCGCCATCCCTGGATGTGTTTAAAGATCGTTTGTATGAGGTGTTGAGGAATATGGTTTAGGGGTGAACTTGTAAGGTAGGGTGGATTGCTGGACCAGGTGATCCCAGGGGTCTTTTTCAACCAGAGTGATTCTGTGAATTTGCTTTCTTGCATTTTTTCCCCTTGCATTTCCTACAAAAGAAAGCTAATACCTAGTTCTGAGTTTATGGCTGTGTACGGCTGTAGCCCAGGATTTGAAAACTTCTATCCTCTAATTCCATTTAATTCTGCTGGCTGTATACACAAAGCAGAAAATACACTGATGCTTGATTTAGATCTAAAAAGAAATATAATCCAGGTTAGCTGACACAGGTGATGCAGAAAGTTACTTGTTTGTGTGAAAAGCACAGTAGGTGCACTCTACCCTTCTGTGTCGGGGTGTGTGTATCTGTTCAGTTTCCTCAAACACCACAGTTCTTCTTCACAGCGAAAACAACTATTTTCTTCTCTGATGAAAAGGTGAGGCAGGAGGAAGATTACACTTCATGGAAGAAAAGCTTTTTCTTACTCTTGAATTAGTTTTGCAAAGCCAGTTGAGAGTAATTCTTAACACTTCACTGTTAAATGAGTTCACTTCTGAGTCACTGCTACAGAACATGGTTGGAGAACAGCATATCGTTATTATGAAGGGCAGACAGGACCCACTCTGTGTGGGCCATGTTAAGCATTATCTTTATTAAATATTGATTTTAAATCTTTAAGTCACTAAGAGCTTAGAGACACTGATTGAATTACATGCTACTCCAGAACAAGCTGGTTCTGTTATAAACAGAATCAAATTAAATAATCTCAGAAGGCTTCTTTATGTTTTGGGTTAACCAAAATCCAACCTACTTGAAGGATCACACACTGAAAAAAAAATCTCTAGAGCTGGTGAACACACAGTATTTGGACAAAATCTCATTTCACATGAATATCCATGTGAATTTATTTCATAAATTTGTGCCGATATTATCTGTCTGGGTCAGGTGGATAAGTTTCGAGTAAAGATAAAATTTATCACTGAAAATTAAACACATAAAAGCAAATTACAGCTCATTTGTTTGTTTGGTGTGTTCTGGAACAAGTGGGTATGCTTATGCATACTGTCTCTTCAGAGGTTTGCTAACTGGGACAAAGACTTGTGCTGCCAGGTGCAGTCTTTAAGGTCTACCAGACTTTTTTTTTCTCTACAAGTGCAAATAAAAAATTTAGCAAAGGTTCAGAATTTCATTACAGCCTTCTCTCCAGTAGTTCTTATTGTCTGACTTAGCTACTTCATTCTTCATCTGGTTAGCTGGTTAGCTTGTTCAACCTGGGTTAGCTGCTCTTGTTTAGTTTCTCTCAGATGTATTTTCATAAAGGGTAAAGACATTTCTTACTCTATTCTTCATCTGTATGAGACAGTGATATGTAGTAATATTTTCTAGTCTTTAGTATAACCATAAACCAAACATTTCAAGCAAGAAAAGCACTGCTAAGATTCTGAATGCTTATGTAGACCTCTTAACAGTAGAAAAATGCTGAATATCTCTAGGTCCAGCTTAGGGCAGAAGGTCAAGTTCCTCATAGTTTTTAAATGTCAGAATATTCAGAATTTATATGACCTCTAAGCGGCATCAGTGAAACAAAACATTTCAGATAATTTCCCAGCCAAATGCAATTTTTACAGTACCTGTTGAAAAACTGCTCTATTTCTTTTAACTAAAGTCTTCGTCTAACCCTACCCAACTGTCAATGAAGACATTAATCTACTGATGTATTTCGGGTACTGTACATATCTGGATAAGTATTAACCAACTTTTTTTTTCTTTTTAAACAATAGTGGTAATTAATCATTTAATCTATTCAGTAAAGTTATGCAGATGCAATATCACTTAAAACTAAGAAATCATGTTTGCATAACATCTAGTTCAGTGAGAAGTCATAAGCCAAATACATGAATCTCTTGTGAAATTCATAGCTTAATTTATCTAGAAGGTGAGATTCATCTCTGTTGCAACACATATGAAGTCATCGACTTCAAAGTTAAATACGTGCTCACTGCCTAGTTCTAGTGAAGTCAAAGGAACATCCCACACAAAACCCATGTATTATTGTTATTTCTTCCCTTTTCCTGAGATCTCAATGGGAATATAATTCCTAACACATTTCTCATGTAGGCTGTTGTAAGTGAATTCAGAATTTTAACACCTTCTTCAGCATTGCAAGGCTTCCTATCAAGGTTACTTTCTCTCATGTCTGTATTCAATGTGGCTATATTCATCGTGCACAATGCTGCTGTGACAACGTATCATCAGCTCCTAGCGCACAGCAAATAATGCCCCAGTTCCTTCAGTTTCTGCCAGATTCTATTTGCTGTTGTTTCTTTAATTCGTATTTAAAAACCAGACAATTCCATAGGGATACACACTCTTCGCTTCCTTTATATAGACCACATATTTTCTGTTAATGAACTATAATGATTTGCAAAAGTCTAGTAACAGTTTTCTATCTTTCTTATCTACTATTTTGTTGCAATTCCTACAGTGTGATATCTTTTCTAATTTGAGCCCACAACTCCCGCAAAGCTTTTAGCATTTAAGACTGTCAGTTCTACATTTTATATTCAGCTCTAGTGAATCTGGTACACTCAATTATACATAATTAACAGTCTCTAGCTGCTGGTCACACACGCATTCTAAATATACACTTTTTCTACAATTTCTTGTATCTATATCTTTTATGAGATTTTTCCTAATTAAACTCTCTTGGTCAAAACTAGTTCTAACTTGAGAAGGGCCACAAAAATTATTAGAGGGCTGAAGCACCTCTCTTATGAAGATAGGCTGAGAAAGTTGTTCAGCCAGAAGATGAGAAGACTCCAGGAGGACCATAAAGTGGCCTTCCAATATTTGAAAGGGACCTATAAGAAGGCTGGGGAAGAACTGTTCACAAAGGCATGTCACTATAGGACAAGGGAACAAGTTTTTAAGCTAGAAAAGGGTAGATTTAAGATAGACATTAGGAAAAAGTTCTTTAACATGAGGGTAGTGGAACACTGAAATAGGTGAGAAAGGAGGTGAAGGCTCCATCCCTGGAAACATTCGTGGTTAGGCTTCATGGCGTTCTTGGCATTCTATTCTAGTTAGAGATGTCCCTGCTTGTTGTAGGAGAGTTGGACTAGATGTCCTTTAGAGGCTCCTTCCAACTCAATGCATTCTATGATTCTATGCTTATATTTAGGCATTTCCATTTATATGCCTACAGGCTTCTTTGGAAATTAATTTAAGATCATACAAACATCCATGATGTTTACGGCTGCCACAGGTTGTACCTGTTGTCTAAATGAGGCAACTAACTATGATGCAGAACTTCTATTCGTGCACAGTGAAACTTGGGCTTATCTAGAAGTAGACACAGATTTTTATCAGCTCACTGAAGTCCATTCCTTCTATGAGCATGAAGGGATGTTCGGTGTCTAATGTACTAGTTCACACCTAAATCTACCCTTAATTTCTTTTCTCAGATTTACATTTCATTTAAAGTTGGACTGCTTCTTTTGTATTATATTTCTCTAAATCAGTCACCTTTGCATTTATTTCTAACAATAAATCTTATTTTGGTGTCTTCACATTGACTTACTCACAGTGGTATTTCATTTCTTCTAGCATTAGCACTTTATCCAAGATATATTCAGTCCATTTTCTCCCTTTAAGAGTAGTCTGTCACAAGAAAAATCCTTTCCAGGACATTCTACTCACTTGCAGCCTGTGGTACTGTTTCTAAGGTCATAAAGCCTGTTCAACCTGAATTCTTCTTCTGTGCCTTGCAAAAATTGCTAAATTTAGTAAGATTCCTATTCACAACCTCTTTTGTCCAACCCAGTACTGCTACAAAATTCTGTGTATTTGTGATGGGATATTCTTTCACTGACTTGGTCACTTTCTGAAGTGAATTCTTTCACTTCATGCTATTAATTCCTCCTTCCCGAAGAACTTGATGTCTGTTCAATCCAGAATACCTTTAATATTATCTTTATTTCTTCACTAGACAATAAATACTGTTAAATATCTGTTAAGTATCTGCTTGCCATTTTTCTACACTTTTCCTAGTCAACTATTTCAGGTAGTTTGTCAAATTCTGTACCTCAGCATGGATTCCACTTCCTTCTCTGCAATTCCTGTTTAATTGTGTATTAACTTGGTATTTTTTCATCCCTCTATTTAAAATCTGTGAAGTATTTCTTTTATTTTAAAACAATTTCATACTGATTTAGATGCTTTCATGTGAAATCACAAGCATAACATTAGGTTACCATCTCTGTTGATTCTCCTTGGGTGAGAAACCCAATTTGTTAAAAAAATCTGCATCAGAACTTTGCAGAGAAGTAGAGCTTGAAAATATTACTTCAGTAAATCATCAAAACTTCAAACACACATGGTGAATAGAACTCAGCACATAAATTACAAGCGCTATAAATCCTCAAATATCTGCATGACTTTAATAAATTCTTTGGGTAAAGCAAGAAAGAGTGGCAGGAAGAAGGTGCACTGTGTAACCTTCAAACACTTGCTAATAGAGAATTAGGCTCGGGGTTGACTTTAACATATGTCTCTTATGTGTGTTACAGACTTCAGAGAACTGTGGGTTTACTAATGCTAGCAATACTTTTACCACTCAATGCTCTTTTACTTGCAGTGGTATAAACAAGTTTGGTTTTACTACTACTACCAAAGATATTTTGTGGAGAGAAGGGAACATTTGTACCCGTTTTAGTAGGGAGCAAACAGCTAAAGAAGAGAGCATATCTTATTCAAATAAGATCAGAGATGTGGAGATGGAAGATTCAATGCCTTCCCCTTGACTCCCCGTACTGTGTCTTCAGGATGGAGCTTTAGGGACACGTATATTGTGTTTCTTGAGGAAGAATACTTGAGGGCAGCACATCTCAATTCATCATCTGACAACATCTACTCTTCTTTGTGAAGTGACATGTACTTACTAACCAATGGAATGAAAACGATGACTTGACTGTCATCAGCAAACAGAAATTTTTCACTGTTAACTTTGGCAGAGCTCTTTCTGGTTCAACTGAGAGGACAGGCGTCATTTCTGTGTTTTCTTTAACACGGGTGAAAAGGAGCTTATTTAGATTGTATTTATATCAAGGCAGAAAAATTGCTGGCTGCTAGACTTCATCTGAAGAGAGTATTTAGAAAGGAGAATTAGTAAACTCACAGGAATTGTTTTCTTAAGTGAAGAGGTAAGGGACCGGAACACAGCAATTATATTAAATCAGGTTGCATTTCAAACTGGTTTGTTCTTTCACAGGAGAGACAAGGTTTTATACTGAGTTCTGCAAATGGGCACTCTGAAACAGAAGACTTTTAAAAACTGTCATGCTTAATGATACCTACAACAGAACGCCAAGAAGAAGAAAAAAGATCAACTCTGTTATTCCCACTTTGTCTCTCAGGAAGAGGTCTGCGAAGTATCCTTCACTCTTTCAGAAATCTGTGAAAACTAGCACTAGCCAAAAGATTTTCTGCATTTAACAATATGAAAAAGCTTTGCACTTAAAACAAGATTTCCCTGGAAAAATACCCACTTTCCTAAAGAACATCTGGCTGGGTTTTGATGAAAATACATGAAACTGTACATGGAATTTACTGTTAGTGAAAAAAGACTCCCTAGTAGTTGTTAAAAATTAATTAGAAAAAAAATCTCCAAAGTCCAGACTATCTCTCCATAGATAGTGCACACAAAAGAAAACTTTCTGGTCCACATCTTTTAGAAATTTCTAGAAAGTCTACACATAATCAGATTTGAATATTGCTATTGCAGAAGTAAACTGTTCCATAATAGTGCATGCATTTACTTAGAGAAGTGGTGAGATAATTCTAGGTTAAATATAGATGAATCCTGTCCAAATCTCTTGAAAGTCTACAATGAAATATTTCTGTTTAATTAATTGTTCTTTAAGTACTGGAATACTATGATGAGGTTCCCCTTGAGCCTTCTCCAGGAAGAAAAGACCTGTTTCCTCACAGGACAGGTTCTTCATGATCCTTCTTTGGACCTTCTCCAGTCTCTCTGCCTCCTCGTTTGAATTTGGGGACCAAAACTGAACACAGTGCTCTCTGTACAGCTTGATAATCACTGAGAACGTTGGGATTATCATATCTTTATCTTTGCAGGTAATGCTGCTGCAGATGCAGTTCAGCATTTGATTTGCCTTTACTGCACATTGAGCTATAAACTCAAGACAGTTATGGAAAGGACACTTGTTCACTTAATAGCAGAGAAGAGATGGCAATGATCAATAAACATTTTTAAGCCCTTTTCGCACTGCACTTGGCAAAACAAAGCATCGGGTGCACAGCGACAATGTCAGGGCAGGCCAAATAATACAGAGCATGCTTGAACAAAAATAATGAATTAATTTTTTGACCTTCCTGTAGTTTTTGCCTTTCAGCTATTCATGCAACAAAAACTGCATCCATTGGAATGCTTGTGGAAAAAGACAAGACAACCCTTCTGATCACCACAGTACAAGGCTTTGAGTGTTTCCTGCTGCACAGGTAAGCTGCTATAAAGCATAGTGAATGAAGGAGCCAAAAGTAAAACAGGAGGCTGTCAATGTTATCCTGTTGCTTAAAAATAACCTACGTATCTCATAGATGGAATAATTTCCAATGATGACAAAGCAGGTAAAAACCAAATTCCATCCACAAATATAGAATTTACAACAACAGAAAGATTATATATAGTGATTGCATTGTCGAACACTAATTTTCTAGCAAGAGTTTAAGAGAAAAGTTTGGATTAGTAAAGGCATGCTAGTTTGATTTATTTGCTCACTAAGTTCATTATTTGTGAATGATAGTTTTTTTGCTTCTACATAGGTCTAATTAATTGTTATGGTGCTAAGAAGGTTGTTGCATGAACATTTTTATCATTCTGTGCCACAAGAAATGAATTAGAAAATAAAATATTAACAAGTGGTTTTATTTCAGAACTAACCTTGATGAAGGCAACAGCCTTGCTTTTTTCTTGTTCTTCTATTTCTAGTATGACAGCACATCTGCTGTCAGCAAAAACTTTGGTTTTTGTTATTCTGTTGTGTATTCTGACAGATGAGGATTTTAGGGTATCATCAGGGATCGCCATTCTGCTGCAGAAGCCCTCTTTCATTTGAGAGAGCACATCTCATTTAGCTGTTAATTGTGCCAGCACTATGACACTGTTGGAAAGTTCTATCTAGTGGTACTCATAGAACAATGTGTACTATAATAGACGACAATATCGTTCTTTTCTAACAGCCAGTACCAGACAACGATACAAGCGCTTGGAAACTACAAAACAGAAGATTGTGGCTCACTCTAAATATATTCACACAAATAAGGAAATGCTGCGAGTTCTTGAGAACCAGAAGAACAAATATTACTTCTTTCTTCCAAGAGGGCAAGAAGTACTCAGGGAACTGGGCAAGAACAACCCCAGGTACCAGGATAGGTTGGAGAGCAGTGCAGAAGAAAGGGACCTGGGGTCCCAGTGGACAGCAGGATGACCATGAGCCAGCAATGTGCTTTTTTGGCCAGGAGGGACAACAGCATCCTGGGATGAAGAAAGGGCTGTGAATATTTTTGCCGTGAATTAAACAAGGTTTTTGGACACTCTGATGACATTTTATCACAGAATCAGAGAATTATTTAGGTTAGAAGGAACCTGAGATATTATCTTGTTCTAACCCCCCTTTCATGAGTAGGAACAAAGTCCTTAATATCCCTGTCCAGCCCCACCTGAAGCCCACACCCACATTTTCTTCTCTACATCAGCATAAGACCTTCAGTTCTCTGTGAGTATGACGTGGTCTGAACAGTAATGGAGTCTGATATTACATTATAAAAAACAACTTTCTTAAGGCAGTAAGAAAGATGAGCAATAACATGTCCATACGGTGACTCACTCAGTGACTGACAGCAAACAGAGGATTATAGCCAATGCCATAGCTCTGCAGGCTTTGTCTCTGGGACATCTGCCAGCAACAACCTCGCACGCAAAAGCCTTTTCAATGTGAGCAGGAGTTGCACCACCTCTTGGCTCCATCAATGGTACTGTGATTTGAGAGACTCACACCTTGTATTAAATGTATGCAGCATGTTGACTACACTGCTAGTGTTGGCCAAGGGGCAGGGTGTCAGGAGTGAGTTAGAACATAACTAATTCTGTGTAATGGTTTTACTTTTCAGCTCAATCTCTTCTCATTACCTGCACTTTCTGAAGTTAACAGCACATTTATGCAAACAGTGTCTGCTGCTACAAGTGGTAATGCTTGATGTTTGCAATTACTGCCAGGGATAGACACAGGCTGTTTCTGTGAGACCAAGGTCACTGCTAATCTTTTTTGCCATATTGGGGATGCAGAAAGTGAGGGGCTGCACCTGCAGGGAGGAGCAGACAGAATAGGTGACCATAAACTGCCCAATAGTTATTCCATCCCATTAAGCACAAGAGCTCTCTGTCCCCAAGTGTAAGAAATTGGGAAAGGAAGGCAAGAGACCGGCATGGCTGAGTTGAGACCTGCTGGTCAAACTGAAAGGCAAAGTGGAGTTGCACAGGTAGTGGAGGTAGAGACAGGTATCTTGGGAAGAGCAAAGGGATGTTGCTCAGATGTGTAGAGACAAGGTCAGGAAGGCCAAGGCACAGCTGGAGCTGAACTTAGCAAGAGACACAAAGGCAAACAAAGGCTTCTACAGGTTTATGAACCAAAAAAGGAAGGTTAAAGCACACTCTCCATGCAGAGCAATAATGGTAAGCTAGTAACAGCAAAAGAGGAGAAGGCTGAAGCCCTCAGTAATTTTTTGCTCAGTCTTCACTGGCAACCTCTCTCCTCATATCTCTCAAGTCAGTAGACCACAAGACAGAGATCAGGGAGACAAAGTCCCTCCCACTGTAAGTGAAGACAAGGTTTGTGACCACCTGAGGAACCTAAACATGCACAAGTCCATGGGAACTGATGAGATGCATCTCAGAGTGCTGAGAGAACAGGCTGATGTAGTTGCCAAGCCACCCTCCATATTTTAAAAGTCATGGCAGTTGGGCGAAGTCCCTGGTGACTAGAAGAAGGGAAACATCATGCCCATTTTAAGAAAAGGTGAAAAGGAGGATCCTGGCAACTACCGACCTGTCAGCCTCACCACTGTGCCTGAGAAGATCATGGAACAGATTCTCCTAGAAGAAATGCTAAGGCGCATGGATGACAAGGAGGTGATTCAAGACAGCCAGCACGGCTTTACTAAGGACAAGTGCTGCCTGACCAAACTACTCATTTTCTACAATGGAGTGTCTGGATCACTGGACAAGGGAAGAGCTACAGAGGTAATCTATCTGGACTTTTGCGAGGCCTTTTACATGGTACCCCACAACATCCTTCTCTCTAAGTTGGAGAGATACCCGCTGACTGTTCAGTGGATAAGGAATTGGCTGGATGGTCACATACAGAGTGTAGTGGTCAATAGCTCAATGTCCAGGTGGAAAACAGTGGCAAGTGCTGCCTCTCAGGGGTCTGGTACTGGGACAAATTTAGTATAATATCTTCATTAATAATTTTGACAGTGGCATTGAGAGCACTCTCAGCAGGTTTCAGATGACACTACACTGGTTGGTGCAGCCAACATGCCAGAGGGACAAGATGCCATCCAGAGGGACCTGCACAAGCAGTAGAAAGGAGTCCAGGCAAACCTCATGAGGTTCAACAAGGCCAAGTGCAGGGTCCTGCGCCAGATGTCAATACAGACTTGGGGAAGCCATGCTAGAGGGTAGTCCTCTGGAAAAAGATCTAGGGGTATTAGTGGGTGAAAAGCTGAACATGAACCACGAATGTGCAATGCAGCCCAGAAGGCAAACTGCATCCTGGGCTACATCAGAAGAAGTGTGGCAGCAGACCAAGAGAGGTGATTCTGCCTCTCTATTCTGCTCTGGTGAGACTGCTGCATCCAGCTATGGAGCCCACAACAAAAGAAGGATGAGGATCTGTTGGAGAGTGTCCAGAAGAGTGTCACGAAAATGATCAGCGGTCTGGAGCACCTCTCTTACAAGGATAGGCTGAGACAGTTCGAATTGTTCAGCTTGAAAAGGATAAGACTTTGTGGGGGAATCTTATAGGAGTCTATAAGAACACTGGGGAGGAACTATTTAATAGGGCATATAATGATAGGATGAGGGGCAATGATTTTAAGCTGGAAAAGGGTAGTTTTAGGTTAGACATAAGGAAAAAGTTCTTTAATCTGAGGGTGGTGGATCACTGGAACAGGTTGCCTTAGAAAGGTAGTTGATGCCCCATCCCTGGAGACACTTAGGGTCATGCTTGATGGGGCTCTGGGCAATCTGGTCTGCTCGTTGAGGTGAGATTGGACTAGATGACCTTTGGAGGTTCCTTGCAACCCTATGATTCTATGATTGTGTATATGTCATATTGGGCATAAAGCTGAGGGACCACAAGGGTCTAAGTTCTTCCTCTTTGTCTCACCTGCCTCTTATTCTCTTGTCCACTGCCCTCACTGCCTCTCTTCTTCAATGGCCAGCATCCAAGGAGGACTCCATCCACTGTGCCTTCTGGACTGAATCTGCATTCCTGAATCCAGCTTCTCTGTTCACTTCCTTCTGCCACTGAGTCTGGGACTTCCTCAGCAACTGCATCAGTGGTGACAGTGATGTAATTGCAAGCAGGGTGGTTATGTTTGGTTTTGATTTTGTCTATGTTTCATATTATTGTTGTTTTCATTCAAGTTATTGTAGTTTTCTCCCTTATTCCCATCCTCCTCTTTATTTGGGGAAGGACAGAGGTTAGTAGAGAGCATTTGTAATTCATCTTATGACTGGCCTAGAATCAACACATGATGAGAAGACAGGGTTCAGGTAGTCAAATTCTGGAACAGGTTACCCAGATATGATGAAATATTCAAAAGCTTACTGGATATAGTTGTGGGCAATCTGCTGTAAGTGATCCCTCTCTGACCAGAGAGGTTTGATTAAGTGATGTCCAGAGGTCCATGCCAGCCTCAGCTGATTCTGTATTATATTATCACAAAAGAAATTAGAAGATAGGAAAAATTACTATGGAAACAAGAAAGAAGAAAATGTGTGTGAGACATGTAGCAAAGTATCAACAATGGTCTGTATTTCCAGGGTTATTTAAAGTATTGGAACTCATATCTCCATAGTTATTCAACTGCTCTGATTGAAACTAGTGGTTAGATGCTTTAATGCTATTACGACTCTGGCCAAAGTAATCACTGCAAGATTAGCTGATGCCACTTTCTTTAGTTTTATGGCATTATTTCCATCCCTTGTTAATGCATCTGCCTCTCTATTAATTGGTAACAGCAGTGCACCTCACCTTCCATCTTTCTTCATCTACTGTAGATATCCCAGTGCCATGATGTATTAAGCCAGAAGAGGACACACCAGGACACCATAAGATACTCTTATTCTGCAACTAGAAATTTTCCTGCTTGTGGAAAGAGAGTGGAGATGAGTTCAATAGGGCTAGCTATGTAATGGGTGCTTACCCCTAACATACCTTTATCATCTAAAGGATGACACTAATCTAGACCTGTATGTTGCTGTTGGATCAAGTCTGCTCAAAAAAAACCCAGCTACAGCTGTTTCACTGCTGTAGCTAAACTGTGAAAAACGTAATCATCTTTTCCCACATATTTCAGAATTTAGAGATTGGTTAACCCAGAGGAGAATACTGTGAAAATACTTTACATTAGTCCTTAGGAGAATCACCAGATATTCAATGAACTAGAATAAAGTAAGGTTTAGAATCAGAGGCTGTGGGTCACAATTATCATCGCTATGAAGGCAACCTGATTTTTTTCTATCACATTATTATTTTCCAACATTACAGGTGCTGTGCATGAGTGAATATTTATTTGTAAAATTCATTTCCTCAGTGCTATGTAAGCTTTACTTCAGTAAAACATTCTGCTATAACTACACAGCAAATACATAACTATTGCAAACAGCAGAACATGCCACTCTATTAAAGGTATCAAATACTGTATAACTCACTGATGTAAATCAGTAGATAGCACAGTGGAAGTGCAGTACATCACCTTGTGACATGGTTAGCCTATATGCTGAATAGCAGTACTGCAATGTTTTTGAAAAGCTAATTTACCCAGACATGGCAAGCTACAAACCGACAGAATGACACTGAATATAAAGGGGTAATTTGTATGTGGTTTCAAGGCTAGAAACCAGCCTTATGATACCATTCTGCATGTCTCAACTGATAAAATATCAAGGTTTTTCCATTCACCTTTCCTCAATTCATAGTTTTCCCTCATTTATAGAGCTCGTATTTTATGCTTCTACATTTTTCCTTGATATTAAATATAATTTCTTATTATTAACCCACTCAGTTTGTATCAGCTTGCACTGTATCTATTATAAAATACAGTTCTCTTTCATATAATAAGATTGTGAGAAGCTATAACCTCCAGTCTTGCAGGTTACTGTACTAACTCTCTAATGGAAGAGCTGTAATTCACACGTGAATACAAATTCTTTCACAATATTTCTGTTATTTCAGAAACAGTAATGGAAAACTTCTTGTCAGTGACATTACGTTTTTAATTCCTGTCCTTGTTAACATGATTTCCTTGAGTACCCTTGTCAGAAGATAGAAGAGGCTCCACCATCTCTTAGGAAAGAAAGTTTCCTTTCCACTTAATCCTTCTGGTTTTCACAGTCTTCTCATGAGAGACTGTTTACGCCTGGTGATTGCTTTGCCAAGCCATGACAGTTGCCTCTATGGAAAAAACTGTGTCCACAGGTGCCTCTGGCCACCTGAGCGTGGATTCCTTGCTAGCAGTGTTGAAAGAAGATGTCTATGGCTACGTTTTTCAGGCACCATCAGCAGAGCACTATGGCAAATGGAACAGAAAATGCAGCTCAGGTAAGGCAAAGACTGCAACCCATGGAAGGTTTCCATTACTTCTGAATTAGATGTGATCGAGAAGAGCTGTGCGGTCAACAAAACACTGGACTGCAGCTTCGATGCAAGAGCGACTGTTCTTGACTGTTTCTCACAGATCTTCTCTTTAAAACACTGACTGCCTGAACTTGGTGACAGGACTCATGGATTTTCTTTCATTACAGTTGAAACTGAATCTCTATTGAACCAACTTAAACCCATTACTCTTTCTGTAACCACAAGGGACACGAACGTTCTAGTCCTTTACTCTCTACAGCTACTCTTTACAATATTATGTCTGTTCTCAGTTCTTCTATTGCATAAGCTAACCTACCCCAATTGTTTCAAACTCTTATCAGTCTTGCTTTCTACATCACTGATAATTCCCAGTGGGTCTCCTTTAGCTTCCTTTGAAACTGATCCACAGTTTTCCTGAAATGCAGTTCAGAAAATGAGGCTCAGTGTGCCTGCTGAGCCTGAACACAGTATGCAGCACTAAGGAAAATGGAAGAACTATTTTATATAGTACAAATTATATTGCTCTTTAAATATCTGAGTAAGTTGTACCTAATTTTTTTTCAATTTATTTTTTAGACCATTCGTCTATCTTCTCCAGAAAATTCTGTGCTGGTTCTCCAGTATGTAAACCAGGGAAGGAAGATACTGAATCAGTACATGCTCTTTAGTAAGAGATCTTGACCACTTAGAGGACATAAGACAGTGGTAGGTAGTTCCCATACGTACCACACACCACCGAAAACACTGAGCAGCAGCAGACCCCATCAGAACTTGACTTGATACAGGCTTTCCGATTTCTAGAACTTCTTACAGCAGTTTGCACTGTGCATACAGCAGTGTCTTACAGTACACACAGGGTTTACAATACAAGCATATGAAGTGCTCATGTGTTTGCTACAGTTCACTGCCCAGAGTGATTTTGGCCAGTTTTTAAGCAAAGCCTCTTTCTGAGCAATGTGTAAGTTGGTTGGTGTTTGAGTGCAGCCTACACAGCACTGAGAACTCCATACTTTGTCAGCTAAGGATTTCAGAACAAATTTCATTGACCCGTCTGACTGAAAAGTTTTCAATCCTCAGTTCTGGAACACAAGAGGTTCCATATAAATATCAGAAGGAACTTCTTCACAGTGAGGGTGACGGAGCACTGGAACGGGCTGACCAGGGGGTTGTGGAGTCTACTTCTCTGCAGATGTTTAAAACCTGCCTGGATATGTTCCTGTGCGACTTGGTCTTGGTGGATTTGACTAGGTGATCTTTTGAGGTCCCTCCCAATCCCTCATGTTCTGTGATTCTGTGATTTTGTGATTCTCTAATCTAGTGGACTTCAGGCAACAGAATAGTCTAATCTTCCTTTTGACTGCAGAACAGACCAGGCATTCTCGCTGATTTTGTTTTGCATTTGTAACCACAGAATAGGAAACTCCCACCAGCTACTTTTTAATACAACAAGCAAGAAGCAAACAAAGTCTTGTTTTGCTGGAATGTTGTACAGATTCAGGTTTATTCTGGCTGAGGTCATGCCAGAATCACAAAAATGTGTTTGCAGAGTTTTGAGGCCAGGCTGGTAAACCGTGCCCATGTATCAGTCTGTGCTAGGCACCCTACTAGCTTTTCTCACAGTTTTTAATTGGTTCAGTGTGAAATCAAATTCAATTTTCCTTCTGCTGAAAAACAGAAGCTCACAATCCACAAGTACGAAACAAATACTATGATGCCTGTCACAGAGAAAAACTGCTCAGTTCATTTAGTTAAAATCAGAATAGGATTGAGGCAGTTTATTGATGAATTAACAGCATGTAATTAACTTGCAATCAGTGAACTATCTGTTCAGGATCAGTATCAGCAAGACAACTGACAAACCACAATACTACATACAGTACGTTAGTGGACACCTACACATTTCTAAGCAACCTTTTAAAATAAATCCTGAGACAGTCTAATCACACCTGTATCCATATTCACACGGCTACCCATCCACCACCCACATGGCAACCTTCCAACACACACCTCACAGATTTCATGGGTTACTAAAATGCCTGTCTATGTAGGGTGTCGTTCCTACGTACACCTCCTTCCACAGGTAATGCAGATGCTCCAGGACTACATGGCCCCATGCTGTTCCTTGCAACCCCTGATGTACATAACAGGGGATAAAGCCCCACAGAGGATGCACACATGCACTCAGGGGTCCAACTTGCTGTTCTTCAGGGTCACATGCCTGTACCTGGAGGTCCTCGCTTGTAGCATCCAGACTACTTTGCCAAGGAGGGTTTTGAGGACACTCCTGTAGTGGTTAGCTGGGCTGCTGCTGGTGGAGCAGTGTGGTTGAAATTCCCATGTTTACACTGGGAAGGGCTGCACTGATATCAGATTTAAATGTAATTAACTTTCTCTAGAGGTTCCCCTGATTTCTGTGATGTCTGTCCTTTGTGCATCTGAATACATTACTCACTGACTTCCAGTCATTGATGAACAGGCTGATCCTTTTGCATATTGTTTTGTGATAGATTGGAAAAGCAGTTCTTTGTGGGTTTCATATGCATGTATTTTAACGGGTGATTTCTCTGTGTTTTAAAGAAGGGGGAGAAGAACCTGAGTAGTGGTTTCCATTTAAAAATCTCTGAAAATATCTCAGGATGTATTCCTGTCATTGAAAGAAACAGTTTTAACTAACTATTCCTCTAATTTCTTCTAACTCCCTTCTGTTGCATTCCACCTCCACACAAGAATTCCATGTTTACTCACACTTTTGTGTTGGATTGTCTTATAGCAAGTCTTTTATTTATTTATTTATTTAGATCATGGAGAGTTTCTGAAAGACTAGAATTTTTCTGGTGTTATTTTTCTGGTGAGTTCACATATTCACAACATGTGGATACTCATTAAGGAAAAGAAGAGAAAAATATGAGAAAAATTAACTAAAGACACTTCAATTTTTGCTAGAGTCTCCTTTCCCCACACTAGCACACCTGTTTTTTGTGATATTATTTCTATATGTCCCTTTTTCTAGGTTTTCTGGTTTTAGTAATGCCATTTCTGCAGGTGTGCTCTCTGTGAATTCTGATCTTTTTATTTGTTCTTTTCTTATGATTTTTTTTTCACTCATTTTGCCTTAGAGGTCAGATAGCTTTACTGGCATCTTGCTGGACGTGCCACTGAAGCTTTTTTGTTTTCACATTTATTTCATATCAGCATTCTCTGCTCCAGCAGCACTTGGGCTTTATTGTTCTCTACCAGGCACCAAAGAAATACCTGCTGTTGGTTTTATATTTTGGTAATGTTATTATCCATATGAACAGCAACCCAGGGAATGCAGCCTTGGCTTAAGGCATTGGTTCACTTCATCTCTTTTACAACGCTCAGCTTGTGATCATCTCACTGTATAATTAACAAGAACAGTGCGAGATGACATAGTGAACCATAATACTAGAACTTACTCTCACTGTAAAGCAAACAAAATACCGTATAAAAGAAGGAAAATTGTTTTGAGACCTACTGAGCATTTGCTTTGTACCAGGAAAGAGAAATCTCACAGATATAGGAGGGCTTGAAGAAGTCAGATATTTGAAACTTGTCTAAAAGAGTATGTTAGAAAGGCTCGCACCCTGCAGACTATGTGTGACTGGAAGTAATCTTTTGAGATTAGGGAAGTGAATGGGTCTAAACCAATAAAGTGCTCAATGATTTGAATCCTCACTTACATCATTAGAGTAAAGAAGGTCAGTTAAACTCAGTATTTCACAAGTTCAGAAGCAAACTCAGAGAAAAATTCTACCATATGCAACTTTAGGTTATTGTATTTTGAAATACAAGCAGGTGTCTTGGAAGTTGCTATGACAACTTGTGAAAGTTTCTGGCTCTGCAAAATTGGAATGATGGCTTAGGTGCTTCTGATTTCAAGTTTCTGGCTTCTCTTTATTTTTCACTTAACTTCTTATCTGTGTTTTGGAGAGGACTCGCATATTGTTGAGTGCTGAAGATGGCAGCTATTTTGTCTAGGAAACACAGTGAATAGAGTGAGACAATGGTACCTCAAGTACCAATGCAAGAAAGGTTTCAACTAAATTCCATGGTTTGCTGAAATGGAGAGAGTTCTTCCCTTGTTCATGGCCGTATGAATTGGCATTTTGGAAATGGAGGACTGGCATAGAAGCACACAGAACGAGAACTGTACTTTAAAATGCCTACTGACATGGAGGGACATGTTGATGAACTTGATGGACCCAATGTTTCCACAAGAAAAGGAACACCTGGAAGTCTGCTGTTCCCTCAAAGGGAAGAACCCTGCTTTGAGGAGTTGGAAGTTTCAGTTTGGCTCAGTTATGTAAGAACATATTGTTAATCTCTGTATGTCTTCATATGGGGTTTTTATGTGGGGTGATTTAAATGTGTCTTTTTCTTTTCTCCCCAAATCAAGTTAGTTTTGTTTCTGCTTTCAATTCACAAGTGAGTATTTGAATCTTCCTTGGTTAGTTTTATTTTAGTGCATTAACATGTTAACTATTTTTGTCTCAGGATATAAATCCTTGACAACTATAAAGCAATGAATGAAAAAATAAAGAGCCTGGATATTTATGCTTGATAGCAAATGAATATAATGATGAAGATCTGCAGCCAAAGCCTGTTTGGAGAGACAAGTTCTAACCATAAGATTACTAGGTGCTTGAACTATCATAGAAACTATTGGGAAACAGAATTAGAAAAAACTGACATAACCCTTAGTGTTGCAAGTGAGTGAATCACTAGGAAAAGGCCTGAACAAATGTGTAGTATGGATTAGTCTCAAATAGAAACATGTCAGACTCTAAATAATCATGCTAGTCTTGGTTGGGATACAGTTCATTTTCTGCTCAGCAGTTCATGTATGCTATGAGTCAGATTTTGGATGGAAAGATCCCTGATAACACAAGAATGTTTTAGTAATTGCTGGGCAGGTGTTATGCAGCATCAAGGCATTTTCTACCTTTTTTGCTGGGGTTGCAGAAGCAGCTGGCAGGGGACATAGCTGAGGCATGTGACTGTGACTGACCAAAGGGGTATCCCACATCATGTAACGTCTTGCTCAGCCTATAAAGCTCAGGAAAAGACGAGGGAAGGCAAGAAGTTCAGAGTTATGGCATTTGTCTTCCCAGATCCTGGCATTTCTGGGGGTGCCCAAACGTCTGCTTGCTGATGGGAAGTAGTGCATGAGCTATTTGTTTTGCTGTTCTTGTGTATGGAGGTTTTGCTTTACTTACTAAACCTTCTCTAACTCAACCCATGAGTTCTCTTACTTTTACTCTTCCGATTCTCTCCCCCATCCCATTTTGGGGAGAGTGAGAGAGTGGTTGTGTGGGGCTGAGTGGCCAGCTGGGGTTAAATCATGCCATACAGTTCTGTCATGAAGCTCTTAGTCAATAAAAGGCAGTCTGAAATTAAGGTGTGAGTAACAGCAAAACTATACATTATTCTATCAGAAAGTTATTCTAACATCCAATACCCTATTAAGAAAAACTTTTTTATAAAGTGCATGCCTAATATTCTGGTAGAAAACGCTGTGTGGGTGTTAAACCCAAACCATAAGGCAAACTAATACAAGTTTGATTTACAGCTTTTTTGAGGTAGGCAAGTGAGTTGAGCAAAGAGTAAATATTAAAATTTAAGTAGTTACATACTTTGGTATGAAAATAACAATGCTGGATTCCATCTGGTCATGTAAGCAAGGGAAGAGGGACAGAATTTAACCTTTGAAGCAAAGAACAGTTCAGGATATTTAAAAACTATGGTAAAGACATGCAATAAGAAGTGGTAAAGAGTAGGCTGTTTCTGAAACCTTACCTCATACTTTTTCAATAAATGAGTCACAAATTCAGTGTTGGCCATATGGAACCACTGAGTACTAGGATAAGCGAAGTGAGGCAGTTAACCCCAGTCTGGGGCTTTCACATTTCGTTTAGAGTGCCTAATCGAAACTAAAGAAACACTCAGCTGTTTACAGCTGCTATGGGCTGTCTCTCCTCCTCAGCTTATCGTACTGTAGTGTTGAGACTATAGGCTGGAGAACGGAGATCTATGTGAATACACCTGAATAGGTTGTGCTCCTTATAAACTGAGACTAGTTTGTTTGACAGAGATTCCATGGGACATGAAGCTGTCTGCAAATCAGCCTCGATCTGTTCTGTTACCAGCAGAGCACTTGGATTGCTCTATATGGCTAAGTGACTATGGGCATGTCAGAAATAACAATCCCAAAACAAATAGGAGGAACTCACAAACTGCAGGGAGAACATCCACTCTCTTTCATGGAACTGAGACAGGTGTGGTCAAGACAGGGCTATTCTGAGTTAATGTTGGATCTCCAGAGGAATGGTCATTTCTTCATGTACACTCCTAATTTTTAGCTACAGCACTACCTAAAAAGAAGTGAATGCTCTTGCTAATATTTTGGGGAATCTGGACACTTAATCATCTTTGTGGGCAGCAGAGCTCTTTATTTTGAAAGAAGAATTCTCAACTCCTAAGGGTTTCACAAGCTTTCTTATTTCTTTCAAAACCTAGAGAAAATCATTCCTTCAATCAAACAATCTTGTGGAGATGCTGACCCTCTCCTTTCATCCAAGGTGTCAAGTTAATGAAGCACTGAAGATGTGGAAGGCCTACATTCAATAATTACCTTTTCCTGATAGGATACAAGTTCTCTTTTAAATGAAAGTTCTAAACAATAAGTCATAACTTAATTAGAAAGAAGTAATAGGAAAACTGTTCTTCCTTGAGAAGCCGTTTCCTTTCATCTCTGAACTCTGCATTCATTCCAGATAAGTGGAAGTGAGTATATTTCAAAGAGGAGCAAAAGTATTCTTCTATTAATAAGGGAAGGAGGGTAGCAATCTGCCAAGGCTGTTGTTTGTGCATTTCATATAAAACAGTCAACAAGTAAATTAGTTAACTGCCATTTCAGAAAACACTCAAAGCTGTATCGTGCCATATCTATGTCATTAAGCTTGTCCTAGTAGGAAACTATACTTGCTGCTCTTGGCATCTGGCATGACTAATTCTTCAGTGTAAAGAGGAGTGTCTCTCAAGAGAGACGAATCTATCTCTGCCTCCTAGCCTGGATGTACAGTTTGATTCTTAAAGCACTGTCTGAGAGCTAGAAAAATATCAGACTCATCAGACAAAAAAGACCACAACTTCAGTGACTGATTTAACCCCTGAGTGCACAAAATGCTTCAGAAGGTGACTATTTTTCCTTTTCTTTTTCTCTTCTTTTCTCCTCTCTTTTCTCTTTTCTCCTCTTTTCTCTCCCTTCTCCTCTCCCCTGTCATCTCCCCTCTGCTTTCCCCTCTCTCCTCCCCTCTCCCCTCTCCCCGTCCCTCCCCTTCCCTTTTTTATTTCTTTTTCCTTTATGTTTTCTTTTTTCTTTTCTGTACTTTTAGGTAATGGCTGCTGATTTCAACTGCACTTGTGGGTGTGGAGAAGGAACATTTTATATGTGGACTTGAAAAGTTTCACTTTCAATTAACCCTTGAGTTTCCCTTTATTATCAGGTCTGGGCATATCTTCACATAGGCAGATTATTTTTTGGAAATAAACTCAGGAAAAGAGTTGAGGTGATTTTTACAAATCTGCCTAAATGGATATGACCTGATGCTTAAGGTCTTTTATATTCTTCTGTAAGTTATAGAATAACCATTAAGAAAACCTAAGCTATCAACAACTGGAATCCCCACCGGGCTGTCTTTACCATTTCAAGTATTTAATTCTTGTTGACCCTAGACATAGATAACTATCTGTGAATTAATTCAGTATGTTCAAGCTGCAGTCTCAAATTTAAGTATGACTCTGTTAATCATTCTATCAATCGATTTTTTTTTTGTAAAACAGTTTTATATGATTTAGCTATGTATAAATCCCCAGAAAGAGAAAATAAGCAGAAGAAGGAACATCTAACCCAGATTAGATTGGCTTGTACTATTTTTCTTTGCAAGAAAGGATGAAATAATTGTAAATTAGTGTTTGTAATTACCACTTTAGGTAAAGGTCAAAGCGAAGCCAAGCTTTATTATAACAGTTTCATTTCAGAAATTAAAGGAAGATCAACACAATTCATTAATAGTGTTTTAGGGCTCTGAATCTCTCTGAGATACTTATAGGGCCCTTGTTAACACAGTATCTGAGTACTTACTGATCTTTAATGCATTTATCCTCCCAACACTGCTGCAAGCTACGTCTCTATGCCTTACACAATATTGCATTAGAGCATATCTCAAAAAGTGTGGGGAATTTTAAATGAAATGGAATCATGCCTTGTCCTAGGACACTCTGTCATTAGTAAATCACTGAATCATATAGGATAGAATGAAGCAGGTTGAAATAAGCCCCAGGAGGTCTCTAGCCCAATGTCCTGTTCAAAAGTGGGTCATCTTTTGGATCACAGAACCATAGAATCATAACGGATTAGAAGGGACCTCAAAAGATCATCTAGTCCAACCCACCTGCAACAGCAGGATCACCTAGACCAAGTCACACAGGAACTC
>JAOXOE010000256.1:64980162-64993954 GCA_028565055.1 Phoeniculus purpureus | reverse complement strand
AAGAGGAGGCTGAGAGGAGACCTCATCACTCTCTACAGCTACCTGAAAGGATGTTGTGGAGAGGTTGGTGCTGGTCTTTTCTTTCAAGCAGTTACTGATTGAACAAGAGGGACTGGGTTCCAGTTACAACAGGGTAGGTTCAGACTAGATATTAGGAAGAATTGTTTCACAGAAAGGGTGGTTAGGCACTGGAATGGGCTTCCCAGAGAGGTGATTGAGGTGCCATCCCTGGATGTGTTTAAAGATCGTTTGGATGAGGTGTTGAGGGGAACAGTTTAGGAATGGACTTGTAAGGTAGGGTAGATGGTTGGACTCGATGATCCCAGGGGTCTTTTCCAACCAGAGTGATTTTGGGATTCTGTGATAAGTGTCAGTAATGCCTCTAGAAATTATATTGATCTGAAATATTTGCAATCATTTATTTATTGGTGATAATTTTCCTATTTATCTATTTTTCGACTGGACAAAATTTTTCTCTGATGTAATCATAAAATTCACTGTTAAAATGTTCAGCTGACTCTAGATGTGGTATATCTTTCTGTAAGCCTCCAAACAAAACTGAATAAAGAGGTTCCTGCTTGTCTCACTTTGTTTATCAATCTGTATGTTTCTGTGCTAGCTTTGTATGACCCTTGTCCCATCAGCAACCTTGAGATATGGTACCAAATTGTCACATTGCACTCTGTTAGTACACAAAACATTACATCAGCTGGAAGGACTTTTGTGGTCCTACCTCCCTCCAAGCCTACTGTGGCTGCTTCTCCTTGTAGCTTATATTTATGGACAGCTCTGCTTCCTTCTCCCGTAACAAATTTGTTTCTTCTTATCATTCGTATCTTAATTTTATCAGGATGCTTAAATATTAGTCAGCACACTTGAAAGACAGGCATCTCCAAGAAGTGACTCTGCTAACATCTGCAATCTCTCTCTTATTTCACTGATTATAGATGGAATCCATATCACACAGTGTAAATGGGTAAAGCTGATTCAGATCCTTTGTTGCTTTATTGTAGCTCAAAAATGTATTTTAAAAATCGAATTTGTAGTGCTTCTCTGTACCTCTGTCCTTGAGGGACTGTTCATAGGTCAAGGTAAATTCTTACCTGAGCATCAGAAATAAAGATGCTAAGATCCTATGAGTTTTAATCTTATTCAACTTCTTCTTGCCTTTGCATGGCACCGTCCCACATTTTCTGTACATCCTTTGGACTACTCCAATTTTCTCTTACTACTTAGATAACTTGCTAGAAAAATACTGAATATTTGAGTTGCTCAAAACTAGGTGTATTATTTGAGAGCTGATAGGGTGTCCCACAACATCTGTGGTGTGGTACAACACCACAGTCCTGAGGTAATTTATTGGCAGTTCATCAAATATGTTATCAGATTCCTATGTTTAGGAAAAGAACTTGGCTCGTTTCTGCCTATGTGCAAATATTACTATGTCACTTAAAACACGGTTTCCAGAGCTCTAGCTTTCTGGGAACCAAGAGTCACCTCTCTGCCTTGACATTTCATAGCATTCCTTAGGGACATAAAGTATATATACACCTGTACTAAAAAATTATGTGAGGTAGAGAAGAGTTGAAATGCTAGTACTTGATAGATCATATTTTAATCTTTTGCATTTTCTCAAGCATGATTTTGGCCAGTTAGCTCTCATTCAGAAAAGGCTGGGCACAAATTAATCATGTGTATGCTAACATGATCTACATCAATTGTCCCCAGAGCCTGAAAAATGCCCAGATCCCATGCCGTTCATTAAAGTGACACAGCAAGAATGCAAGCAAAGACTCCGTTTTGAACAGGAACATCTAATTTTCTGTCTGAGCTTGGTGCTTACACTGACATGTGCTGCTGCTGAATGGCAGAAAGGTGAAGAATGTGTCTGACGTTAATGCTTTATTGTATGTATTTTAGTGGACTATTAAATATTATAATCTTAGTAAATTGCATACTACTTTGTACAGACGCTACAAAGCAGTAACTGAGAGGAAAAATGTCAATGATCTTCACATGTGAGAGAGGTAAAACTCTAAGAATATTGAGGTTTATAGTGATCACTTGAATAGGTTGAAAATGTTGTTCGCTTTGCTATGGAAACTGCTAACTGATGTAAAGAAAAGTAATTGCCAGCATTCCAACAGTCTGAATATCAAACTGGGATTGGCAACATGGCACAGAACAAACAATTTCCAGCTAGACTTAATCTGTCACTTGCCATGATTTAGACAACGTAGATGATATAGGCACGTTACACAAAATTGCTCTTCATAAGTGCACTGTGAAAGTTTACGAAAGAGTAGAAGCTACATTTGATAAGTAGGTGAAGTGATGATTAAGTCTAGTTACTTTTAAGTTATTGTGGATAGAAAGAAAAACTATTGAAATAGGGACAGTGTTTTGCTGCAGTGACATCAGAAGTTAACAATAACTGCCGGTTGATAGAAAGGTCTCAGTTCCTCTATTGGGGGGGGGTGTGTGTCTCATTATTACAATACTTGAGAAGGTGTTTTAATAAACAGTGTATGATGTTTTTCACCATTTCTTCTTCACACACTCAATTAAGACATCTGTGTGGAAAAGACAAGGTGAAAAATGACAAAGAACAACAAAGGAAACCAGGTCAGTCCCGCAGCTTCCACTAGCTATTCTTATCTAACAGACATGATTTAGCAGAGGAAAAAAGCTCACTGATTATGTCTATTTAGTAGTTAAAAGCCCTTATGACTTGTGCACAGCAAACTGAGGAGGAAATTGGCTTCCTGTTCTTTGCAATAGGTGAAAATACAAATGTTGAGCTTGCGCAGAGTGTTATTTATGCACTAATATCAAAATTACAACTATGTGCTGCGTGTGTCACTTCACAGTTGGAAATCAAATTATACTCCTGCTGGAATATTGGCACTTTGGTATCAGCTATAGCAGCTGCTTTGCTTTCTCTGACTTTTCTTACTGTTGCTGCTAATGAAAAAGGAGGCTGCTGTCGCTGTTCTTAACAGCACTGTTTTTCTCCTCACTTGAAAAGAAAGCAGACAGTCTGGGTCTTCTCATGTCACAAAAGGAAAGGAACATTTAATTGCTGCTGAAAAGCTTGTACAAAAGGTCACCAAACAATATAAGTTCTTATTTGGTACTGAACTTTGAAGTGAAGAATTATGGCTTGTAGAAGGGATCCATCAGGTAGTTGATGGACCAGATTGCCAGTATACAGTGAAGAAGAAGAAAGAAGGTTAAATTCAGTAGGAGTTTCCTAGCAGGCCAGGAACAAGCTTACCAGCCATCTGTAAAGAAGGTGCTCATGAAGCACATTTAACTGTTTCAGCTTTTTATCTGTGGACTAACACAAGCATAGAAGAAGATGCACTGAGCAACTGTCGGTCTTAAGCCCCAAAGTGTTTTGTAGCATGAGGCACTAACTTAGAAGTACCTAAATGCTTCCAAGGTTTCCAAACACATCGTGGCCCTAAGGAACAGTGAATATGCAGAAAGTCTCTGCCCCATTAAGAAGATTTCAGACCTGGTATTAAATCAATGACTAATTAAAAATACAGACCTCCTTCATTATACCAACGATGACAAAAAATAAATCGACAATCTTTACCAAATGTAATTTTAAATTTGTTTTGAAAACCACCTGCTCTGAACCTGAGGGATTGTGCCTGATTCACATTAATCAAAAAAATCTGTTGTCTAATCAAGATCATGATACCGCAAATTTTATCTTCTGAGCTTGAAATTTTCTCAACTAAAGGAAGACTCCATTATATTAATAATTGTAATTATTATAATTATTGTAATTACTATACTTCTTTGTCTCTGAGAGTATTTTACTGTGTTAGCATAGCTCTCATTTCAAACTAACACCTGAGAAGCATTGCATGTTTGTCATAGTGCCAATACTTTTTCAGAAATGAAAGCTTATTTAATTTCCAGAACAAATCAATCCCAAAGCCTCTCCATCTGATACACTTTTTCTTGCTGCTTTGAGTGTTTTTTCTCCTCAAGAATTTTGTGATATGCACTCTATCTTGGCAACACACAAAGGTAGAAAGTTAAGGTTTTCACATGGTAGGAATAAAAGCTGAAGTCATTGGCAATGGTCTGATTTACACCAAGTATTGGATATAGAAGCTTGAAGACCAATTGAGACAATTTTCACTCTGTGCACCACCTCAGCCTCAGACCATCAGGAGATATGTTGATAAATCTCTTTTTTTGAACATGTCAATAGCATTTAGCAATAATCACAGTTTCCTAGTGCGACCAGCAGGGCTTGACAAGTAATTTTCCCCATCTACTCAGCACTGAGAACTCACATCAAATATTGTGTTCAGTGTTGGACACCTCAATGCAAGAAGGAGATTGAGGTAATGGAGCATGACAAAAGAAGGGCAACGAAGCTAGTGAAGGGCCTGGAGGACAGGTCTTATAAGGAGCAACTAAGGGAACTGAGATTGTGTTGTCTGGAGAAAAGGAGGCTGAGGGGAGACCTTATTGCCCTTTTCAACTACCTGAAAGGAGGTTGTAGAGACATGGGAGTTGGTCTCTTCTCCTAAATCACTCGAGATAGAATGAGAGGAAATGGCCTCAAGTTGTGCCAGGGGAGGTTTAGATCGGATATTAGGAAAAATTTCTTCACTGAAACTGTGGTCAAATACTGGAACAGGCTGCCCAGGAGAGTGGTGGAGTTGCCATCCCTGGAGATGTTCAAAAGCATGTAGATCTGACATTTGGGTATGTGGTTTAGTGGGCATGCTGGCATTGGATTGACAGTTGGACTTGATGATCTTGGACAACTCTTCCAACCTTAATGATTCTATATCCCCATACAACCCAATACAAACTTCAGCATATACTGGTACTGATTATCGTGTACTTTATTATTCACCTTTCACTTTGTGATTGAGCAAAAAACCTGAAGAAAAGAGACTATAATAAGTCCAAGACCCTGACTTGTAGTTCAAGTTCAATCCTTGATGCTAGTAAGTTCTAGTCCTCCTATTTTTATTACTTTTGGCTTCTGTCATCTTTAATTTCTGGACATTGTTCAGTGGTTTTGATCTGACAGGGCAATTTGACCGTATGTATGACATATTGCCAATGTCCTACACCAGTAATTACAGTAGTTCTTAGGCAAATGTAGTTACCTAAGAATTCAACTTTACATATAATGAACTCCTACTCCATCTGTAGATTCTAAGATTCCTGTGGTATCTGATCAGAAATTAGCAGTTCTATGTCACAGCAATTTGGGTTTTTTCAGTCAATCAGACATCTGTATTTTTTTAAAAATAAAAAATACCCTTTAAAGAAAAATCTGGAAAGACACTAGTTTAATGAACGACAGTGATGGCAGTAATACTGACATAGTCACCAGTAAATGAATTGCACTTATATTCAAATATTAAATAACATGCCAGTAGATGGAGCTGATGAACATGCAGTTTATACTCAGAATTTTGTAGGCTCAGCATACTTTTGCTTGTGACTTGCATTAAACATGATTTTTCACATTAGCTTTTTATCCCAATTAAAGCAGCATTTAGAAGGTGCAATCAAGAATTCAGTATATTTAATTACCAGAATAAGACTTAGAGATCTTAATCCTTTCTGATGACTGACTTAGGCTTTAGTTCTACTATTTACTTTAGTACAATTTTGAAATCTTGATGAACTTCGTATTTGCAGCTTTCCACCGAGTGGACAATACATCTTGATCTGAAGTTTGATAAAGTCATACAGTTTAGTAGCTGAAGTTATCCTCAGTAAACAAAAAAGCACAAAACAAACCTGCAGGCATGACCCATCTCAGACTATTACTGAAAACCATTTGCTCTCTTTTTTCTGATGAGGAAAGCATGAAAAGAATCTTGTGGAGTAAATGCTCAAAACAGGAGAAGGATGGATGAACTTTGGCAAGGAAATATTTTTTCAAATGAAATTCATGTCTGCCTAAGCCTTTACATAAGACACCAATCACAGTCCCTACTGTTGATAAAATTACCTATATTTCTAGAATCCAGTGAGTTAACCCTGCTCACATCTTCCCTTCTCTTATCCAAACAAAGGTTCCAAGAAGAAAGCATTGTTAAAGTACCTGAATAGCTTTATCAGCATTTTCTTCCCCTTCCCCACATTCAGACCTAGCATGATGAGGCTAGAGGTGCATTCTAGAGATCCTGTTGATTTTTTCAATGTCAATCAGCTTTTGATTAGAATCTGAGAAACAAGGTAACAGGACCAGATTTTTCCAACCTTGATTAATGAATTAAATGCATCTAGATGGATTTAATGCTGGAAATGTGTCGTGTTGATTGTCTTTCAGCATTTTTCAGGAACATTTACAGCATGATCAATCTAACATTGTTTCACAAGATTAAGCCTTTAGAGTATAGCTTAAGTGACAGGTGCATGGGTAGAAAGGCAAGTACCTGTGGGGAAAACAGACTCCCACACATCAAAGAAACAAATCTGCAGAACCCCTTCCGTGGGCTTGATTTTCATAATGGATTAAAACCTGCAGTTCTGATTTGAGTACTGCAATTTGGATACTCACCTAGAGAAAACAGCACCAAGAATATTCTAAACCAGAATGAGAACAAAGCTTGTGCAACCTTACATGCAGGCAAAAACCTTTAGAGTTAAATCTGCACTTCACAAAGGCATAAAAGCCACAATATTCCACCAACGTGATCGACACTTCGACAATTGATACCAAACAATGATGCCGTTTTTCCAGTTTTCCTGTTGGCAATTAATCTATGGATATTCCACCATTAAGTAGTACTTTTTTTTGTCCCAATGTGCCTGCTCTGACACACTGACAAAGCAACTAATTGCCTTTAGATGATAAAGGCATTTTGAGAAAGAATTACAAGGTGAAAGGAACCCCAAAGTGATTGTTTTTTCAAGAGGTGATAGAGGCAAAATAATTTACTCCAAGAGAGGCAAAACAAAAGCTACATGACTCTTTTTAAAATTACACATGTGGTTTTCATATTTTATGGTAAGAAGATGTACCAGCAGGTGCTAAACTTGTACATACACCCTGCATCTTATCACAACAGGATTGCTTTGACTGACATGAGAAAACAGCCACACCTAAATGTGAAAGAAATGAAATCATTGCTAAATAATAAATGGGAACGTTCATGGGTTAAAACATTGCTGGAAAAGGTTCTGCTGCTGTTTTAAAAAAGCTGTCTAAATAATGGTACTCTTTTCTTACTTGATTTTGTCTAGCTATGACAGAGCCATTCTTGGTATACTTACAGATTTTTCTAGTATCCTCAAAGGATATTTTAAGAAACTGCAGTGTATTTGTTATAGCCATAAAACTCACATATTTCTTATCCATGAAAGGTGAATACATCCCACCTGACTTTAGAAGTGGGATCAATCTCCACTAACTCTAGACATCTTCAGTACAGACATCTTTACCTGAGATAGTTACCAGAGGTGTCATGAGTAACCAAAGAAGAAAAATCAGCACTACTGGAGTTTTAGAGAACAGCTTGAGGGTGGGATGAATTGTCCCTCCAGTCGAGGATTAGATTCCAGCCCAACTGCAAATAATTAGCAAGGTATACACCACAGACAGCAAATATTCTCAGCTCAGTTTACAAATGACCAAATATTAACAAAGTTATGTAAAATAACTCCATAGTTCTAGGTCAGGTACAGAAGAAGTTAGGCATAAATATCAAGAATGTTGATTTTAGGAAACAGGAAAGGAGATAACACATCAGTTTTTAGAGTTTTCTTACTGTTTCTGAAAGATTTTTACACAGCTTCAGATATTGAATCATACTTGAGTCTACTTGAATTGTATATACAATATAAAATTATACATACAATATAAAATTATACATACAATAATAAATTATTAAGCTGAACTAATGTTGCACTTTTTAATTCATTGGTCAAATACAAATATGGGGGATTGGTTGGTATGGGAAAAAAACCCTAAAAAGTTTGGGGTTTGACACTTTCAGAAGACTGAAACTGGAATGAAAGGTATGCATTGTTTAAACTAAAACTAGATATTTAATTTCACATGCAGTTTATGCAGAATTTTTCTTCATTTGAATTTCATTTATTAGAAGTCTTACTAAGCAAAGTATGCTGCTTTGAAAAGTAGATTCTTTTAAAATGAGAAAAGTTTCAAACTGGAATTACTTTACTTTTTTTGCACTTGATGCAAACTGCACAGCAGAACCTGAGCAGTCCTGCTTGAAGAAGGGAATAACCACCAGTTTTAGGAAGAATTTCTGTACAAGACACAGATACTTTCACAGGCTTTATTAAGTTCAGTTCCTGAATAAGACTTTTGTATGCTCAAAGTCTAAATTATTTTATTAATAGTATGTAACCTAACTAGCAGTCATTTATAATGTAATGTTATTCAACTATGACTTGGAAAAGAGTGACCTGAAACTGCTGTAACATGCTTATCTGTAAAAATTCTAAATCTTAGAATTATGAAAATGTTTTCATGTACAGTTGCAGTACTGAGCTCATTACAGGAGATGGTAAGTACATTTCAGAACATTACCAGGGAGAATACTGTTCCTTGGAAAGCTGGATAGATTGCTTATTACTTTCTGATTTTTTCATCACTGACATGAAAAATACTTCAAATGGATTACTACGGTATAGTACATTTATAAATAAATATTTTTCTCTATTCCTTTATCAATGATTCATCATTACAAAATGGAATACTATGTGAATGTGATATCACATGTAATTTTTTTAAGTTCTTATTTCCAGACTCACTAGAGGCAAATGAAAATGGCTTGTTGAGTCCAAATGAAAGGAAGAAGCAAAAAATTAACTAAAAACTGAAATGGTTTGAAACATTTAAGAAAACATTATAGCATCACCTTAAGTGTCCATTTGTGATTCAACAAAAATCTCTGGATCAAAAATAACAGTATTCCTATTTTGAATCCTAAACACTAACTTTTTCTTTTCTGAAGTGATTAATATATTTCCTGGAGATAGGTAATATGCTAAACTGAGGAACAGAAGAAGGTCTCTGATTATTCAATAGTTATCTACGGAAAGCAGCTACATAATATAAAAATCCTTCAAGAATTAAAACTTTATAATCTTTAGCTTGTTTCAGACACTACCAAAACAGAAGCAATATACTATCACTTTATTTGAGAATTTTCTCTACAAATAATTTTATCAGTCTCAGGAATATGATGCAGAAAGACGTGCTACATGAATTCTTTAAAATCCATTTATGTTCGAAGAGTGGAAACAAGATTGGTAGAAACAATGTGTGAATTAAGAGGCAAAATTCATAGAACACAAAAATTGACTGCACGTAAGAAAATTCTCAGAAACAGTTGTTATCATTATCAAACTTTTCTGAAGGAAGTAATTGAATTTCTGTTATCATGTAAGAGTGGAACAGAGGGAATACATATATATACACAAACACACACACATTCGGATTCAAGTGTGAGAAACCTAAGTGATCAAAAGATCTTTTGTATTAGTTGTAAAATACTTGAGAACATACCAAGGACTCGAACAATGTGGTAGAAACACAACTGGAATACGTACAAGTGGGTTCAGCACTTTCCTCTGTGGAGGTAATCAGGGCTGAATTTTGACAAAGTGCAAGTGCTTCTAGGCAAAAGCTTCCTTTCTCTTATCCTTGGTTATAGGTCCTCAGGCTCTCCCTATAATATTTTCTTTCATTACAATTATTCTTTGCAAATTCAGTAGGACTATGCAAGATACTGTCGATAGTGATAGAAGTAAAGGGTTGGAGAAACTGATCCTAAATTATTTACATATTTCATGAAGCCTGGAAAAGAAAGAAGTTCTGTTAAGCCAATTCTACTTCTATCTGTATCTGTTCATGTTTTTATCTCCTTTGTGGTTAAAGTGAATGGTTAAATTTGAAAACAAAACTGATTTTTTGGTTTTCTGTTAATAAAAAAAATCATGACATATTTGTTATTCGTAACATGCATTCAATAGGATAGTAAGAATACAACCAAATGTATTGGAGAAAAACCAGAGAAGAAAGATAGCAGGAGATGTTAGATCACTCTGCCCAAGCTTTTCTACCCCTATCAAAGTGCAAGATCAGAGAAGAAAGATAAAATATTACAGGATAGAATAGGGAATTGATGCATAAGAGTTAGAAATAGCCCAAGTACTATGTAAAAGCTTTAGAAATCTGTATAAAGAACACCAAAATATACCGACCATCCATACTTTGCACATCATGTATCCATTTACCTGCAAGACACTGAACTCAGAAGAGTTTTGAATGTGCGTACAAAACTTTCTGATCTTCAGATCTGTTGGTCTTTGGAAGAGAAGAGCTGACTTGGATACAGAGGTATGTTCTTAAAGTAAGGTTATACTTGGCAAAATGACTGTACAAAGTACTCACAGGTACCCATTTCTTCTGTTAAGAGCACTTAACAATTCCTAACACTTTTAGTATAAGAACATTTTGGAGCACAATTAATAGGGAAATCTTATATTACAGATGGAGAATGTAGAGGTGAATTACTCATTTGTGAAAAGAAGAGTTATTTACCACATTATGAAAAGTTTCTTTTGGGACTCAGGATACTATTTACAGATCACTGAAGTTCTTCTAATGGGTAGCAGTTGGCTTGCACCAGGCAGTATAAATGTTGGTTGCCTAAACTTGTCTTACAGTGAATAGAATAGCCTTTTCCAAAGGGCACTAAATATCATGCTTAGACAGGTAACTAGCACACATGAAATGACTCAACCTGTTATTTAATCTATAAAAGGAACCCATAATATCTACCTTTGATTTAAACGACTAAATTACATACATGTAGAACATGATTCAGGTCCCTGACCATCAGTATCTAGAGCCATGATAGATACTTGAGAGTATCGAAGAATTTTTGCAGATACAAATTAAACAGTTAAAAATCACCAATGCTACAGAAATCAGCTACACAAACCCACAGCGAGATGATGGGTGAGCAAAGACAGAGCTAAGACTGGGTCAGGGCTATCTTCCTGGTCAGGCTGTCTCAAGACCGTGAAAACCTGGTCACTTATAGGTCCAATGAAAGAGAAACAAGACAGAGATAGACTCCAAAGAATCAGTGAATGCAATTAGGCAACATTTTTGGAATTGGGGAGTGAAACCTGAAAATCCTCCATTCTTGCCATTGCTTCAGCCATCCAAGTCCTCACTCTGAGAGAAATGCCTGAACTACATACAATCCCATGTGCCTGTGCAGCTCCACAATCTCCTGTGTTTGCCACACTACAAGACCTCTCACTCTTTAATATATGCCAACATAGCCTATATTATGAACAGAAGAGTTGGTATTGAGGCTCTGTAGTCATGTATTCCACTTTTTCAGGAATACACAAAAAGTTGGAGAGTGTGGCTCACACACCAAATGCCAGCTTTGAGTCTGCATTCTAATGAAAGTTCATGAATTATGTAGTCAACACAATAAGAACATATGAAATAGTGTTTGCATCTGCTATGAGACTTAAAATTTAATGGATTTTTAAGCAATTAGCATGAGCTATTTACCACAATGCATTATGCTACTATGAGAGTAGCTGAATATAAAAATAAGTATGATACTAACATGCACAAAATACTCATTCCTTCTAGAATTATATTTTATTTTAAAAGGACAGTGTTTAAGCAGACTATCATATTAACAAGGAGAATATGAATGACTTTCCTCTTTTTTAAAAAAAACAATCTTTTGTCATTTATGAGATGATAGACTAGTTTTATGATAGCTTTGAAGTGACATAAGGCAGTGCATCCATAATCTACCACGGCACAGCCATTTTTAATTCATACAGTATATGCTCAGCTAGTCTAAGAATCTTAATGAGTGATCAATTCTCTGTATTTCCGTATAGAGAGTTCACAGTTCTGCAGTTAAGGAACAAGAGCAGTAGTCAAAATTTTCTGATGTCTGTGCCTTATTCTGCCATCAGCTAGTTTAAGGGACTCTATCTAAAGGGAGAAAGGCATAGCAAGAAAACTCTAGAAGGTAGAGTGTAAAGAGACCATTTCAAATCAGAAATAACAGGCATTTTAACTATGAACATGATAAATTATTAGGCTGAACTGGATGACTGACTCCTTATCTTGCAATAACTGGTTCCTTAAGATGTCTGTTTCTTATGATGGAAAGTGAGTGGAACACATTAGGATAAGCAGTGAAATCTATGTAATACATGACCAAATATGCAATGAATCTACACAAAGCAAGTGAAGACTCTGCTTGCCCATCATTTTCTAGGAACAGGATCTTATCAGAGCAATGTCTTTTAAGGCAAAAGCAAGGAAAAACTTCTAGAAAAAGATATTGATTCTTGTTGAACACTATGCCCTCTACGTTGAGTTGTCACTGACAAAGAGTAAGACTAAAGGGTAAACTATATGTCAAAATGCAGGACATCAGTAGAGACCCTCTCCTGTTTTTACAAATTAGACTATATGAACATTAAAATAAGTAAATCAGATCACCAGGACTTCTCACTGCCATTTGTGTGTTTAAAACCCTCCTGGCTATGTTCCTGTGCAACTTGGTCTAGGTGATCCTGCTGTGGCAAGGGGACTGGACTAGATGCTGTTTCGAGGTCCTTTCCAATCCCTGATGTTCTGTGATTCTGTGAGTTACTGAAGTGGGCGAAGTGTGGTGGGTTCAAGAGCACAACTAAAGATAAGGGAAAAGAAAACAAATCAGTTAGGTCTCAATGAGAACTCAGATAAGTTTGCCAGACAATGGATAGCTTAGGGAAACTGGAAAAGGGTTTACTAACACTGTAACTGTGTACAGAAAAGAAGAAAAGGTTAAGCAAGGTAGTACACATAGTGCACACAAACTAGAAACTGTGTCACCAAATGCCATCACGTATTCTGAGAAAAATACAATGGGAGATCACCATCGTATTGGTCCTTGGCTGAAGGTCTGCTCTGTGGGAGGGGGTGATGGTAGAGCTACACCGAAGTCTTGCTTCTCTGGTCCATGGCATCAGGCTCTCCCTTCTGCACTGGGGTCTGTGCCAGGCTGGGGCTATCTTTGCCGTGCCGGGTTATCCCTGCTGCTCCCTGCTGGTTGCAGGAGCGGAGCGGACCTGACCCGGTAAGCCCCCTCCGTCCCGGGGCAGGGAGCCGCTGGAAGCTGTCTCCCCCACCACCGCCCCGGGAAGGGGGGTGTGGGTTAGCACGGGGCTACAGACCCCGTGCTGGGCTGAAAGACCTCAGCAAAAAGAGGCAGGACGAACATCACTGTCCCCTTTTATCTGCTCACCTAGCAACACCCCCTACGGGCAGGTACTTGGGACAGTGTCACCTCCCCCCCAGGACAGGTCACTGGAGGAGGGGGGGTCCTCTCAAACTAACAGAACGTTTTCTCTTCTTCATGAAAGCACAAATCTGTAAATCTGAAAATTCTGGTAATTTTCAAACTACAACATGAAGTTTGGAAATTTTCCTCATTTATAGAACACTTTCATAATCTTTGTCTGGCCAAAAGTAATAAATAAATGATGACTTTATTCAAACAATTTTCACACCAAATTTATTAATACAATTTAAAAAACCAAAACCCCACAAACATTTAAAATGTGCATAATGTTTTCAAAGAATTCTTTGATATGAGTACAAATCTTCATCCTCAACAGGATTATCTCTAGGGAGTGTTTTGAATGTGTAGAAGTTAATAAGTGTGATGGGTCAGTTGAATGTTTATGGGTTAACTTGAGGAGGGCCAACGAGGTAGATGTCCTG
>JAOXOE010000256.1:64945377-64970062 GCA_028565055.1 Phoeniculus purpureus | reverse complement strand
TTCTCCTACACTGCTCTCCAACAGGTCAGTCCCCAACCTATACTGGTACCTGGGGTTGTTCTTGCCCAGATACAAGATCTGCATTTGCCCTTGTTATATTTCATTAAATTTCTCCCTGCTTAACTCTCCAGCCTATCCAGGTCCCACTGAATGGCAGCACAGACTGCTGGAGTGTTGGCCACTCCTCCCAGATTTGTGTCATCAGCAGACTTGCTGACAGTGCTCTCTAATCCCTCATCCAAGTAGTTAATGAATACATTGAATAAGACTGGTAGCAGTACCACCCCTTGGGGGACTCCACTAGATACAGGCCTCCAACTAGACTCTGTCCCATCGACCACTACTCTGGCTTCTATCCTGCACCCAGTTCACAATCCACATCAGTACCCAGTCATCTAGACCACACTGCCTCAGTTTGGCTGCAAGCGTGCTGTGGGAGACCATGTCAAATGCCTTCGTGAAGTCAAGACAGACTACATCCACTGCTTTATCATCATCCATCCACCTGGTTATGCCCTCATAAAGGGCTATAAGGTTAGTCAAGCACGACTTCCCTTTGATCAAGCCATGCTGACTGTCCCTAATAACCCTGGAGACAGCATCAAGGACAAATTGTTCCATCACCTTTCCTGGGATGGAGGTGAAGCTGACTGGTCTATAGTTACTTGGGTCCCACTTATTACCCTTTTTGAAGATGGGAGTGACATTTGCTATGCTCCAGTACCCAGGCACCTCTCCTGATCCCCATGACTTAGCAAAGATGATGGAGAGTGGCATAGCAATGACTTCCACTGTCTCCCTTAGCATTCATGGGTACATCCCATCAGGTCCCTGGATTTATGTGCATCCACTTTGCTCAATTGATCCCTAACCTAGTCTTCATTAAACAAGGCAAGCTCCTCTCCTGTCTCAGCTTTCTCTGGAGCCTCAGTCATCTGGGGCTTGATATCTGGACAGCCCCCAGAAGTATAGACAGAGGCAAAGAAGGTGTTCAGTATCTCTGCTTTCCCCGTATCAATAATTAAATTATTTGATGTAATCTATAGAATAATGTGGAAAGATACAGCTGTCTGATGTCTTATATCTATGTGAATCCCACCACTGTTACCCCAGATCTTGGCAGAAACCCACTGACCTGAATATGGTTGGGTAAAAACATTGTGAGTTAACAAATGTATAGTCAGCAATATGTACAAGTGCAACAGAAATGCCAAAATAAATACAGCAGAAATAACTAAGAATCGTAGGGAGGCTGTCACATATGTGTTGTGTAGTTGTCACCTAAAGGGCTTCAGATTTGGATTCTGCAGTTGACAGTACCAGGTATATTTCTTTCTCAGAGTGAGTGAAAAGACAGTGGAGACATGATGACTATAGATAACTTGAGAGGACTGCTTCAACTGTAATTAAATCACCTGTACCCAACAAGATGCCCCTGGTTTAGAATCTTCACTGAAGTAATATTCCTTTTGAAGCTAACGTGAATCCCTGGTGTGCCTATCATTAATTTGACATGAGCAACTAATCATTCCAAAAGGTGCAATTTTAACATTTTGTAGTTCTTCTGGCTTCCATGGAACTATGCACCTGCTTAAAATTAAGCAGGTTTCTGCACTTTGCTGGATTTGAGCTTTGGGTTTAGTAAAAGCTTAAAGACTGACAATAATAATAACAATAAAACTGCTATAATTAAGACAGTGACACTAAGATGGTTACTGCTGTGGTTACACTGAGCGGTGTATACTGTAATATAGAGCATAGTAACTGTAATTACACACTTCACTAGTTTTTATTGTAATGTATGCTACAGTGTAACTTAATTTCCGTCTTGTGCATATTAACCCAAGATACATTTGGAGTGTTTACTACCTGGGTTGTTTTAACAGAAATGAGGACTGTGTGTTTAACGTGCATGTAGAATAAAAATAACATTTACATTGCTTCTATAGAACCAGGAGTTGTAACGAAGTCTTGCATCTTCTAACCACAGGACTTTAGAATATTAACTTATTAAACCTGTCTGCTTTGTGACTGTATTCAAGCAAAATTTTTGCTTTACAATCCCACAGCCCTAAGTTTCTAAAATACTCCTTTTGTTGTGAGACCCCTTTGATGCAGGAGCTCGTTCTGTTCAATCTAATCAATGTATATCATTACAAGGCAAACAATTCTGAGCTACAACATTGTCAAATTAAACTCATTTTCACATACTGTTAAGTACTTGAGTGGTGCTTCAGCAAGTTTATGTGGGGCACCTAAGCAACTCGCCTGTATTTAAGAGGATATAATTGCTGTAGTCCCCTTTATGAAAACATCTGGGGGGTTTATAACTTAGCTGTTTTAATTTGCTTTGGGATCAGCAAAGGTGGTGTATGACCTCTTCAGACAGATGCTGTACTTCTGTCTCACTTACACCTCGCAAAAGTAAGACACTGTGTGTTGGGCTGTTTTAGAATAGTTTTTCCTTCTAGAAAAAGAGTGGATTCTTGTTGACAGTTTGGAAGGTTTCATTCATGTCCATCAAATGAAAAAGTGCACTCATTTCTCACACTAATGCTGTGCAACTCAGCTGTCCTACTTAGTAGTTGGTGCAAAAATAAAGAGGATGAAATGTGTAAACCAAACCCTTTGCTGTTACTGGTGGTATCTGAGTTTCCAGATGAGTTTTACACTCTGTCAGGTACAAAAAAACCCCCTGCTTGTTCATCTTATTTCTTCAGTCTACTCCACTTCTACTTTCCAAAGCTGTTAATTTCTTTATGTCATACGAATTTCACTATGGATTTGGATCAAGGATTTACAGACTTGCTTTTGTTCTCAATTCTCTTCTCATTTGTGTGTCTAGATTGGAAACCACAAATCAGAATTTCCCAATCAGGGTCTAGGTAGTTTTTCATGTGCAACCTGATGATTGATTGCATTTTTGTTTTCTGGGATTGGTGGTCAGTGATTTCTGTCTCCTTAGTCATTTGGGAGACTGATATTCCACATAAACTTGAAAGAAAACATACTTCTTAATTTTTGGCACAGGCATAGAATTTAATCTGAAACTGACCATTAGGTCTTCTACTATTATCTCTATATAAATTCTAACCATATATATTTTAGTTCTGAAGACAAGGCAACTTTGAAAAGTCAGATCCCTGTCTCTTTTGACTCCTTTTCAGGTTATTTGTCTCTGGGAACTATGAAGAGTCACATTCTTGTACATTTTTTGTTTACTTTAATAGGAAATCTGCTTAGAGATTTAAGAGCTGTTTAAGCCTCTGATTGGTTCATTATAACTAAGAATAGTTCCTATACATACATTTACATGCAGCTGATGTGTAGCATGTGATCTGGAACTAATGCAGTTGTATAGACAGCTTGCTTGATAATAAATCGCTCTCACCTATACTTACATGGGCTTAGAAGGGATTTTTTTGGCCTTATAATAAAAGTCAATTTCTAACTCAGTTGCCACGTTTCCCATTTCCTTCAAATCTATATTGTGGTTCAGTTTGACACTTTTCCCAATGCTGAGAAGATGTGTCTAGAGAAAGTTCTAGAGAGAATTCTTTGCTCTATTTTTGATTTCACATTTGAATACACACAATCATGTAGGTTTATGTGAGAAGCAGGCTGTCCATGTTTTGACATGACCAATATACTACCATTTAAGTATGTTTAATCTTAAATATGAAAAGAACTTATGTTGTTAGGTCTAATCATGTCCTTACTGTTAAAAGTAATCATAATCTTGAACGGTCATAATAGATTTTGTATTCGTGTGTGTATTTAATAACATGTATATGTTACAATTTTAAAGAATAATTTTGGGTTTAGATTTATACTACTACATTCAATAGAGTTTTTTCTCCTGTTTTCTCTTTCTTCTTCCTTTCCATAAAGCTGACACGATCCTGGCTATATTTATTTCAAGATTTTTTAGAAAATGTCTGTTTTAATTCTAGTTTGCCCTTCATGACAACATCTTCATCTTTTTTCTATAGAAATGTGTCTTTCTCTGTGTGCAGTGTGTCGTCCCAGAGCTGACTGATCTAGCTGTGGGGCTGAGAACAACGTGGTCTCTGTGAAGCAAAACTAATTAGTGTGGCTATAAAATTGTACTGAGGTTTTCAGGACCCAAAAGGCCAGCTTTGTAGATTGCTGCCTTGTGCCATGAAGTCTTTCATACTCAGGAAGTCTCTATCACAGTGCATCACCGCGCCTGGTGGGCATGTGTTCTACTTAATTTGGAATAGTAACACCTATAGTTTTCAAAAGATTTGTTATGTTTTGACTTTCATCTCAATGTTAGCCTAGTAGAGAAAAAAATAACGTTAGATGACTAGGTCTCTGACTTTGCATTGGCTTGAAGTTAAGCTAGCTGAACAGGAATGGTAACACTATTAGGGGGTGATATGGTACAGAAAAGTAGACACATAGGAAGTGAAAAAGTTGGCCAAGAAATGTAAAAAGGAAAAATCAGTCTTGAGTGTGTTTGGTGCCGGCAAAAGGTGTTGCTAGTCAGCCCCGCTCTTCATTACTGGGGGGCAATAAATTAAATTCCTACCACACAAGTCAAATGTGCTTCAGTTGCCACAAATGGGGAAGATAAATGGTTTTCCCAGATGGCTGGAAATCACAGGATTGCCTGCTTGTACAAAAAATGTGTGTAAGGCCCAGTAGTGTTGTTTCAGGTTGATGAAACGATCATAGACTTAGACTGAGAGCAAATTTGATCCTTGAGATTCAAAATGCTAGGGCTGAAGTAAGCGTAACATAGGGAAGCCTGAAATTTCAAAACCATCTATGTCCTTTTTTTCTCTCTCATCTATTTGACACCTTATTCATTCTTGATACGTCTTATTTTCCCTGTGTGTAGACCAATTCTGTAGTCTTTCTTCACGCTGTCTTGCATCCTAGCCTAGTTTCTCCTGTGGAATTAACTAATCATATTTCTCTTTTGCTAGGGGTAAGGGCTTGTTCTCTGAGACTGCAATCTTGTAATTAAAGAAAGCTTATAATGCCAGTGTCAATCACACGGCTCTGAAAGTGGATAGCAATGACCTCAGTTGTGTTCCATTATAGAGCACCTTTTAGACTATGATCAGGAAAATAATACCTCAGGGACATGAATCTGAGTCAACCTGTAACTAAGGGTTTAAATGATGCTCAGACTGCTGCTTCTGACCCATTCTTTTCTGTGCTTTAAAAGATAATAACCACATATGAAGAATATATGAAAGACTTGATTTTCTACTTTTGTTCAAAATATTCTGTGCTAAAAATGCCCTTGTTCAGAGCCTAGTTTAATGACTTCATGTTTGGGTTTCCTTTCCATTAATGCATACAATGTTTATATATCAATAGAGTTTTTTACATTTTTATCTGTATTTAACTTTACTCATAACTTACAAAAACATAATAACAATATTTATTATAAACACTTAGCCAAATTGTTAATTATATTTCACAACACAATGGTTCCAGATGACTCCCAACTTAATGAGGATCACAGTGTAGTATGCAGTGTTTCTTGAGTTCATTCCACTTGAAGCATAAATAAGTTGTAGTTACTAGACTTATGAAATCTTTTGATAGGAAATGCAGCAGTATATTTAGGTAGTACATACAGAACTGGTCATAGCATGACACTTTGTATTTGAAGACTTTCAGCTTATTTTGATAATTCTGTAACCCAGTCCAAGGAGTATGCCATCAGCAGAAAGCATAGTTTATTGTCATTTTTTGCATAGCTGTGCTTGGTTAAACAGTAGAGGCCACACTGGTGCAGGTCAGTACCAGCAAATCCAGCACCAATCTTGCTCTCCGGAGAATTCAACAAGCAAGAAAAGAATTTTATTGAACCCACAACCCAGAAGAAAAAGGACAAAAACCCAAAAAGTATAAAAAACCAAACCAAAACCAACCAACCAAACTGCACCACAATGCCCTGAAGAAAATGGTAGACAAGCTAATGCGTCAGCCTTTGGTATAGATCAGAGAGCTGGGATAAGCATGCATTTTCAAATCTCAGGGCTATACAAGCATCGTCTATTTTTCTCTTTTTGGAGATGTGCCAGGTCTTCTCACATCACATGACATGGTCTGCAGATGCTGAACCATGTGTTCGTTCTACACTGGTGAACTCTTCAATTCTTCAGCGTGCGGGTCACCAGTTCTGTCTCTGAATGATCCCAAGCTGGTAAGTTCCATTAGTGTAGCTTGTCCAGCCAAAATGCTTATCAGGCAGGCCTGATTGCTCAGGCTGCAACTGCATCCCTGATGCAGAAACATGAATTTTAAAAATCCAGTCTCTTTCTTCTTCCCAAAGGTTCAAGAACTCTTAAGCTCTTCTGCTTCTTTCAGCAAAACAGTTCAACTAAGCAGAAAGGGAAGCCCTTCAGGTCCCACTTCGGGGCTTCTTTACTCCCAGTTAGCAGAGCATTCCTCAGTCCCTCAGTGGCAGAGCAACATCATATGTGTCACCACAGCCAAGAACGAAGGCAAGATGGTGCCAGGCACATGGGACCACACTTGTGGTAAGAACAAAGCCAACATGTCATCAGTAGGTCTTGTAAGACCGCCCTCCACATCAGGCAGGGCTTGTTTGCCATGGATGAGATGAGAGCTTCCCCCCAGGGTCTCTGTCTCTTTCTCTCTCTCTTTTCTCTCTCTCTCCCACTTTGGTTACAGTTCAATTCCAAAGAGGAGAGGGTTAATCCTCTTTCACCCCTCCACAGTCACAAGGAAAGAGAACAGTTTGATCTCACTGCCATCCAGTGATGTCTTCAGCAGGAGCTTGTCCTATTATTAGGTGACACTGAGAAGAGCCTGACTCCATCCTCCTGACACCTACCTTTTATACATTTATAAACATTAATGAGGTGACCGCTCAGTCTCCTTTTCTCTAAGCTAAAGAGACCTAGCTCCCTCAGCCTTTGCCCATCAGTGAGATGTTCTACTCCCTTCACAGAACATTAGAGATTGGAAGGGACCTTGAAAGATCATCTAGTCTATTAATGAATAGATTGAATAGGACTGGTAGCAGTACTGCCTGTTGGGGGACTCCACTAGATACAGGCCTCCAACTAGACTCTGTCCCATTGACCACTACTCTCTGCCTTTTATCCTGCAGCCAGTTCATGATCCACCTCGCTACCCGATCATCCAGTCCACACTGCCTCAGTCTGACTCTGAGACTGCTGTAGGAGACCATGTCAAATGCCTTCTTACAACAGAGAGGAGAACATCCTTCATGTCAGGGTCTAGTATATGTATCTCCATCGCTCAACACCTATGGGATTGCATCCAGCAGAGGATCTAAAATTTCTTCTTGGTGGCAAACACAGAGGCCAATGCAGTCTTGCCCTTGACTACAGTAGGAGGTGTCTGGCCAGCCTTGGACCATTGTCCCAGTCATTTATTTTTCAAGGGTACATCCTCAGGACGCTGAGGGTGCACTGGATTGACTAAGATCCATAGATGGTTTCATTTAGTCAGCACAATTCAGCATTCTCATCAAACCTCATTCTTGTAGTCTGGATCTTCATCACTCTGCTGTGTCTATTCACACAAAATCAGATTCAGCACAGGTTTGGATTTTTTTTCATATAGATGCTTTTGGTACTGTTGTCCAAACAATTTTCATCACCATTAGATTTCTATAGTAAAGGAGCATAGCGTTCATCACTACATGGAAATTGAGGTCCTTCACACTTTGTTCTCACACTCTTCAAGGTACTGCACAGGATCTGTTAAGACAAAATTCTACACCACCCTTGTTATTCTTGCAAATAACATTTAGCTGTGTGGACATGTTCCCATTTTTCTTGGCCAAGCTTCATGATTACAGTGGCACTATCTGTTGCTATAGCTATTTAGTTGGCTCAAGGGGGCCATTAGGACCTTGGACCCATTCCTTTGTTCCATTATTAAGGTTGGTGGATCAAGCTTCGCACATCTTTGTCTAACTCTAAAAGTTCAGGCTGAAATTTATGCTGCTGCTGATGCCCACCAGCTGATTTTTTTTGAATGCTTTTTTTTTTTTTTTAATTCTTTTCTTTTGCCCATCCCCTGGAGAGGAACAGCAAATAAGAACTTCTGCAGAAGAGGAAACTGAAAAATATATCTTGAGCAAAGTTCTTTTTGTTCTGTGTACTCTGGAAATGTCATAAACATTTCAAAAACTTGAAAAGTATAGAGGTGACATGCACGAGGTATTGATGATGAGACTAAAAGAGAATCACAGAAGAGCTGAGGTTGGAAGGACCTCTGAAGGTCCTCTGTTCCAAACCTTTTGCTCAAGAACAGCCATCCAAAGCAGTTATCCAGGACTTTGTGCAGACATCTTTTATATACGTCTATGGCGGACAGTAATACACCTTGTTTGGGCTGCCTGTGCCACTGCTTGATCACCCTCACAGGAAAAAAGTGTTTTCTCATGTTCAGCTCATGTCATAGCTTAGTCTTAGCACTCTTCCTTCAGGAATTTATATACATTGATAAGATCACCCCTGAGCCCTCACTTCTGTAGGCCAAACAGTCCCAGCTTACTCAGCCTTTCCTCATAAAGGAGATAATCCAGTTCCCAGAAGTTACACCAGTTTTCAATTCAAATAAGAAATATGAAATAGCTCAGAAGAGAGCAAAGTAGAGTAAAAGAAAAAAAAACCTGTAAAGTTACAGTTTCCTACTTGAAAGTGATTTGACGAAATGCATTGGCACCTCCAACAAAACTTCCTGATAGAAATATGCCCAATTGTTTATTGGACTGATAAAAACTGTGACCATCATCATCTGCTTTTACATGAAAGTAGTATCACCTTCTAAGAATCCAGCAGCAAATGTGAGAAATGGGGAGTTACAGATCTCAAGATCAAAGTCAGCTCTACTGAAGATTCAAAGACTTCTAGATTTTTTACTCCCTTCTAAAGCTGAAAGGAAAGGGACACACATATCTGAAGTGACAGCTTCATAATTCGTGCTCCTAGATTCTATTTATTTCCAGTTAGTTTAAATAATATATTTGATACATTTAGAAGGATTTACAGAGTTTCTAAAAAGAGAAGGGATAGTGAAAGGGAAGGCAAAATGATCACATGCAGAGCTTTGGTACAACAAATATTATTACTTTTATGCTGAAAGTTTTGTCTATATCAAAATGTTATCACCAAATGGGGTACAGCACTCTTCTGCATCACTGAGTTCGTTAAAGACTCCTAGTTGTAGAAAGTACTAATAGTGTGTTTAACTCAATCCATTCAACGCGTGTGGTCCAAACAGAGAAAAAGATAATCCTGTTTGGCTCATGTTGTGCTTGCTAAAGGATAATCCTGTTTGGTTCATGGAATCCTGCCTCTGCACTCAGGTGTCCACCATAGCTCTCAGACAGGTTAAAACTAGTACTTCCTTTGACTATAAGCGCTCAATCATGCCTGCCTTTCATAAATCATGCGATTCCCTGGTTGTCCTCTATATGGCACATAATGTCACTTAAGATGATATGCTCCATGACCTTCTGTGGTACTGAGGTCAGACTGACAGATCTGCAGATTCCTGGATCCTCCTTTTTGCTTTTCTTGTAGATGGTGTTTCATGCGTGACCTTCTAGTGCATTGGAACCTCCCCAGTTAGCCAGGACTTCAAGTAAATAATGGGAAGTGGGTTGCCGAGCACATATGCCAACTCTTTCAGCACTCCTGAATGTAACCCATCCGACCCCATAGATCTCCAATCCTGGATGTGTTTAAAAGTCATGTTGTTATGGAGCTTAGGGACATGGTTTAGCTGTGAGCTTTGTAGTGTTAGGGTAATGATCAGACTTGAGGATCTTAAAGGTTTTTTCCAACTTGAAATGCTTCTATGATTCTATGATGCAATACGAAGAGGCATCTACCCATTTTTTTGCCTGACTCATGCTGTTACAGGAAAGATCAAGGCCATTGCATGCATGAAGACATAACTGATATCCAATAGATATTTTCCTAGATACAGGGAATTTAAATTTTAAAATCTGTTTACAGTGACACCAAAACACATAATCTATCCTCCATTTGCTCTCACAACTGTTTTCAAGAAAAAAAAGTCTGATTTTTGATCAGATGACTTCAATGACTCTTACTGGTCCCCAGCCAGCCCCATATGAGATGTCCACAAGCCCTTTTAATGGACTTAGGGGCTTAATTTCAGAATAGCTCTAGTCTCCTGCCTGGGCTCAGTAGGTGGACCCACTGAGATGGATATCGGACTTGTGATAGTTTGGCAAGGTTTGACTACGTGTGCATTTTGTTTGTGATAGATTCTGGCACACAGTTAAAGACATGAATACTTCCTTTCAGATTTTGACTTCATAAATTCCGAGCCTGAAGGCTTTCACTGTCAAGAGAACACAAAGCAAAGAAAAAACTAAGAGAAATTACAAACAGTTTCTTTGAGTGGTCAGTTGGTGACTGCTCTGTAGTAGGAAAATAACAGCTTAATGTTTTGTCTTTGCCTTTTCCCCTAGGATAGTATGAACAGTCTCTTCACTGGTGTTTTGCCAGGGTAGCTTGGAATAGTAGCTGAATTTAGTTTGTTAAGTCTCACAGAACAATAGCCCTTTTAGCAACCAACATTGTCTCATGCAGGACAAGATGTTCGGCAGGCTCAAGAAGTCATCCAGATATACACAAAAGATCACACACAGACACGTGGATGAAGATGAACTGCAAGACCGTCCTTGCTTCTACATAGTCATCTCAGATCACCAGTTGTACCAGCAGTCTTCTCAGCAATCCTTATCATCGCTACAGTAAACTAAATGTAACCATGGCCAACTGGGAACCTCTGAGGTTAGGAACATGACTTCTGCAATGCAGCTGAAGAACATTACTCAGTGGTTCTGCAAGTGAATTGTGTGCAGAAAAGGCACTGACCAGCAGTTTAAAGATGCCAGAGAAGGCCTGCAACAACAGTCCTATCTATTGAAACTGTTTTTCTTATAGCCTTTGAAATGCATTGATTTATTCAGCATAGCAAATAAGTTCTCTTCCATGGCTTGAGGAGGATGTCTTTGGAGCACAGTTATAAGAATGACTTTTTATTCCTTTGTGACTATTTTTAAACCTTATTCAGATCTTTAATCATGTATCCACAATAAAAACTCTTAAAACCCCCATATGCACTTTTGCTTAATACATGCTGTATGGTTCAGATAAGAAACAAGTTGTGTTGCTTAGAATCATTCACACTGCTATTATCAGGTGTGTGTTGCATCATGCATTCCTGATCCACAGGCTCTTACAGAAAAAACTCTTTGGTGCCTCAGGTGAACAGGCTTTTGCTTCCAAATCAGCTCAGTTTTTGAATTCTTTTCCAAAGACAAATGTATGCATTTCTCTGACTCTGGGTAGAAAAGGTTTAGAATGTGGTCTTAAAAGAAAACTAAAAAAAGAAAATTATTCTAATAGATCAGTAATTTTGAACATTCTCTTTGAGAAATAAGCAGCTGTAATAATGGGCTACAGATATTTAACAACTTAGTATGTTCCCTGTGTTTGGGTTGAAAGCAAGCCATCAATTTTTCCTAATCTAGTGACTTCTTCAGTGTGAGGCCAAATCTGAGAAATTAGGGCTTATGGTTAGATTTATCACACCTTCCCTAATATAGCTAAGACATACCACAGACAGCGGTGTCTGTGCAAGTCAGTCTGTGTCTCCTGTGGTCAGTGAAGAGACATAAATGCTTTTAGGGCACAATTCACTTGACTTAGTGTAGTCTTTTTGTTTAGTATGAAATAGATTTTGTCTTGGCAATACTTAGTTGTCTTTACTGATTTTAAAAGGAAGCTGCTGTGAAGAATAGAAGTACAGATATCTACATTGGTTAGGCAAGTCACTCTTAGCATTAGAAAAGGACAGGAACATTTTATAATGTACTAAAAGAACTTTGGGATTTAAATACTATTTCCTTCACTGGATGGGTTAAAGGAAATAATCTGAGTTTCAGAAGGTGGGCATACTTTAGGGAAAACAAAACCAATGGTAGCATAAATGACCTGGATGTTCCCCTTATTCCTCTTTCAGATATTCAGTTCTTTACTTTTTGTTAGCTGAAGAGTAATACTCTATTAAAATTTCACCTTGATTGATATATAAAAAGAGTACAAAATTAGAAAACACAGGGAATTAAAGATTCTTGGTATTAGTAATTTCTAATACTGAAGTAATTTTTATTTTGCTGGCAATTTCAAAGGTTACACTTCTAGAGTTGGAGTGAATATGAAATGAATATTGCTCTGGTATTACTTTGGAAAGTAGATTGAGTGAAAACTAAGTTACTGGTTTTGGTAATAAAGAATTTCTAGTCAGATTTGCCCATTGAAACCACAGCATTAGCAACTCCACGAATGAAAATTAAAGTATCTAGAAAAAACATGTATATTATAGCTGCAAAATCTTTACAGATATACAGTGGCACCTAAAATTCAGGTGGTGAGGAACCAGAATTATGTCTTCGTTTTGGTTGCAGATTTGTTACTCAGATGCACCTTTTGGAAACAACATCACTGTGGCAAAAACACCGATCTCCAGCTGATGTGGGTGACCTGTGTTCTCCCTGACCAGTCTTTAACACCCTAAAGAGAAAGCCGGCCTCAACTGTGTGTGACACAACTATCAGTATGTGGCTGGAATTTCAAATGTAAACAGGTTGAACAAGGGAAATGCTACTTCCTATCACATTTCCCTCACCAATCTGTTGTAGCACAAGATTCAAACACTTTTCCACATGCTATAGTGAACATTTTACTCCTCCTAGCTGTCAGAATTTAATTGACATTACACAAAGCAGCTGCTAGGCATGTTCATTTGCTGTTGCTTGCACTTCAAATTGCAAAGGCTGCTGTCATACTGTGTTGCTTTGAAAGACATGCCTGTACTGTGCATTTCTACTGCTGCCATGACTGTGCTTCTCTGAAGAGATGAACAAACCGTAAGTGGTCCTGTGTGGTCATGAAGGATCTTAAGCAGTGATGCTATTACATCCTTCAGCTGCTGCTACAAATACCACAATAAATATTTTCTAGCATCCAGTAAGGACAAGAAATATTTTTATCTATCATCCTGAAAATTGGATTCTTCTAGCTATTATGAGCTACATGTCTGAAGATCAGTACACCCCAAATCACTCAACTGATGATGGATCTTGAAGTTCACCACTGATAGAACAGTGAGCTGGAGAAATACATGGTGCAGCTGTACCAGCTGTTAATACCACTAGTAGCTTTGGGTACATAACAGCACTTCAAATCAGCCTGTTTAGTTAGTTATCTTTTCAATTTCATCTTGAAAATTACAGACAATAAATCTGTGTGGCTTTTCTGTAGGCTTAATCATGTCATTTGTTGAGAATGGAAAAAAATTGAAATAAAATTTAAAAGCAGCCATACTGACAGCTCCTCATGACAGCACGGAGCGGAGAGCAACAGCTGCCTGTACAGAGAACAACATGGGCCAGGCTAGAGTGGGTGGGCATGAGGGTGTGCAGGAAGCAACAAATTGTGGTTATTTCCTTTCGGTTAGTGATATGATCGTGGTCATAACCCGGCTAAAAGCCTCAGCGAGAAAGAATGTGTGAACTCAGAGCAAGCTCCCGCACAAACATGGCCATGCAGGTCTCCAGCTGCAGCGGATGCCTGAGCCTGGCACTTGTACTGGAGGGAAGCAGTGACACCACTTGTGTGCAATGTGAGCAAGTAAGCAATCTTCTCAGGCAAGTGGTTGAACTGGGTAGGAGGTAGAGAGATTGAAAACCATCAGAGAGTGTGAAAGCGAAAGCGTGTGCAGCAGGGAGAGGCTCTGCAAGAAGAGATTGATTCCCTCCCCTCCTTGTCAGCAGGCAGGAGGGGACCTAAGGGACAGAGGGGCATGGAGAGTGATCCCTCCCTGGAGAGGAAAGTGAAAACCCTCCCACCCCTCCCTTCCCCCCTCAGTTGCCTCTAACAAAAGGGTATGGAACTTTGGAACTTGAGGGCCAGCCAAATGAATACGGATGTGAAGATTAATCCAGTGAGTTGTCCAGGACTTGACACTCACCCCCAAACCTTAGGACTTTTTCAATTAAGAAAAAGAGAGTAACTGTAGTGGATGACTGTCATCTGTGGAGAACAGAGGTGCTCATTTGTTGACTGGAACTATGCCAGGTGTAAGTGTGCTGTCCCCCTGGGGTTTGGGTTAGAGATGCCAAAAGGAAACCCCTTATCTGGTGCAGCCCTCTGATTATTACCCCTTGCTAGTTGTCCAGTTTGGCCATCATGGCCTGGAAAAGGGTACAAAACACAACTGACTAGTGTGTGGCTCAGAAGCGGGTGCCACCATCAAAACTTTGGGTTCACTGATCATGGGGAAATTTATATGGCATGGGGTCTGCTGGCGACAGGTGGAGTACATCTTTTTCGAAGGAAGAAAAGAATCTTTGCACGGGAAATGTCACAGCTTGTTGAAAGGGCTTTAAACTAGGCTCAAAGGGGAAGGGGATAAAACCAGGCTCACTTAGAGAGCCTGGGATGGTCTTCTGTCTGCTCTCCAGCTTGAGGCAGGAAACGGGGAGAGATGCAACAACAAAAACACTGGGCTCACAAATAGGTTGCTAACTATGGCATTGGCTGGGAAGGGTCAGACACAAGAGTATTGAGAGAGCTGGTTGATATTGTTACTCAGCCACTGTCCATCATCTTCAAAAGGTCATGACAAACGGGAGAGGTGCCTGAGGACTGAAGGAAAGCCAATGTCACTGCAGTCTTCAAAAAGGAAGATCGAGGACGTTACAAACCAGTCAGCATCACCACTATACCTGGAAAAATGATGGAGCAGCTCATTTGGGAGGTCATATCTAAGCACATGGAGGAGAAGAAGATTATCAAGAATAGTCAGCATGGATTTCTCAATCATGCTTAACTAATCTGATAGCTTTCTATGATCTTGTGACTGAATGGATAGATGCAGGGAGACCAGTGGATGTAGCCTACCTTGACTTAAACCCCTCAGGCCTGAAACTGGAAATGGAAAGGTCAAACGGAAAATGGCAACGATAATATATATTTTAGTACAGAAGAACTATGTTTTTTTTATTAAAAAGTCAGGTGATTTCACATCAAATATACACCACACATAGAGAAAAAAAACCCAGCCATAAGGTAAACTTATGTCTGAAAATAGCCTAAGCTGGAGTATTCACATTTTTTAGTAATTTTCAGTTTAGTCACACAGAAGTGACGGACTGTGAAATTTAATTACATAAATTTGAAGAGTACAAATGTGAAAATCAAACATGAATGACATTGTCAGAGTGGACAGAAAAGATGGGGTGATCTTCTGACCTATCTGAGCAAAAGAGCCCGCCTTGACATTTAGAGAAGATTAAATAAGTTTGATAAAAGACCAGAATTGAGATGATACTTAGGACAAAATTTAGTGAGTGCTAGTACTGACTGCTTAGAGGATGGACATAGCTCTAGCACCACTGACATTTTGCAAGGGAATCCAGAATGCTGTGGTAAAAAGAAATGAGATCAAAGACAGAAAATTGTGAAAAATCATGCAGAGTTCAAAGTCAGTATCTGACTAAATTGCATATAGAGATGCAAAGCACCTAAAATTTTGAAAAGATGAAAGAACTGCAGTGGATTACACTGCTATGTGAGAGTTTGCACAGCATGGACAAAGATGATGCCAGCAGTATAATTAGATCAGATGTGTTTTTTCAAAGCAAGAACAGACAAAACTGCAGAAGAAAATGTCTAAGCTATTAACCAAAAAGTAAATGTATCATTTATTAATTCTAAGCTGAACAAGGGGCACGTTAACTACTCTATTAGTCTGCGCATGGTGGAGTGAGTGGTGGGTAGCTGTGCTCTGGGAGGCCGTGCTCCTATTCTGTGTTTACAAATATAGGGCTACACTGGGCAGTGTTACTGGAAAGCAATCGTTCTTCCCTTCCCCACAGCACTAGACTTTTGGCTGTGTAAGTGGAGACAGAATGCTACTAGAAACAGTGCTTTTGGCACTAAACAAGAAGCCACATGCCCTGTCATTAAAACTTTGCACTTCAGGGAACTTATTTCCAAAGAGAACAATGAAAAATAAATATCTGGGTAAATAATGAACTTAAAAAGTGACAAGTTACACTTACACTGTATACGTGTGTGTGTGTGCTCATTTAAAAGTGGTAACTAGCTAACCCTCTAGTCTCATCAGGGAATGAAGTGACTGGAAATTCAGGGGATCAAAGCAATTGAGAATGAGTTAATTTATAAGAAACAAAAACATTCCTCATAGGATCAGAATTAAAAGAGTTAGAATTTAAATGTCATGGAGTTAATGAGTTTAAGAGATGACAATATGACTGTACTTAACAGAAAGGAAGCAGCTTTTCGTCTTTATATATACACTCAGTATAACAACAAGAATTTACACAGTTCACATTTAGCATTCCCATTGGGACTCACCAGCTCTGATTCTTGTTCTATTACACATGAGTTGTAACTCTTCCACAAGTCCAAATGATCTAATACACTACCAGTTTGAAAGTAAATACGCCAGCAGGGAAAATAAAGCTCCTAGAGAACTTCTAAGTACCTTCCTCAGCCAGCACAGGGGCGGTTTTAATTCATGACATGTGTATGTCAGACACGTAGGGATCAGGACAAGGGACATTTAGTTCCTTTGCAGTTATTATGACCTTTTAATTTTTCAAGAGATGGATACCAATTGTTGATTAGTTTATCAGTTCTAAGATGAGATTAACTAATTAATTTAGTTAATGTGATATGTACTGAAACAAAACAAAAACAAGGAAGGGTCAAAAATGCTTACAAAGTTGCAGATTAAAATAAAAACTGGCTCAGTTTAGGGAAAAAACAAGACAAAATTAATTCACATAACACAGAAACTCCAACATAAAGACCTACAAGAGATTAATCACAGGAAGGAATCACCATTTGCCATAGCAACTCTCAATACCTCACACTTAAGTCCCACCAAATTCAAACTACAACAATGTTGTGTATGGTTTTTGAACTCAGGCATGGTGTAGGGGGCTTGATGTATTTAAGCCTACTCTGAAGCTTTCCCATCACCTCATGGCATAGGCTTGTTTGCAGCCTCTTGACATTGTAGTTTGGATTGTATGAAGAACCTTAGATGTTTCACGGGAAGAGAGAATATGTTTTTGAAGAGTGTATTTGTTTTGAAGAAAACATGAGGTCTTGGCAGTGACTGAGGCACTTTTTTTGGTAGGATTTACCAAGATCGTAAATCCTAGAGGGTTTGAGATAAGGTGCCTTAGAGCAGAGTGAAAGAAGTGGTGCAGACATTACAAGACTTAATATGTGTCATTAATATGACAGACATGATTGAATAAATATAAATTTAAAATGTCATGTGCATGGGGAAAATCATGTAGTCTTTCTACTTGTAATGAGTGAAATCTTGATAGTAATACAAATTTCCCTTTGAAAATATCAGGTCTGCTCCTCTTAATGATAAAAAACCAATTGGAATATTAGGAATTTTTAAGAGCAGAAGAGAGAACAAAACAGACAATGTATGATGACAAGTAATCTAATACATAGCAATGATTACATGATGACATGCAAGCAAATACAAACAGATGACACCAAATTTAGTGGTTCTATTGATCTACTTGAGGGAAGAAAGGTCTGTAGAGGGACCTAGGTAGGCTGAATAAATGGGCCAGGGTCAGTTGTGTGAGGTTTAACAAGACCAACTACTGGGTCCTACACTTCAGTAACAACAACCCCATGCAATGCTACAGGCTTGGGAAGAGTGGTTGCAGGCTCTGTGGAAAAGGACCTGCTGGTGGTGATTGGCAGCCAGCTGAACACAAGCCAGCAGTGTGCCCAGGTGGCCAAGAAGGCCAATGGCATCCTGGCCTGATCAAAAACAGTGTGGCCAGCAGACACATGACCATCCACTTGTATTCAGCACTGGTGAAGCTACATCTTGAGTACTGTGTTCAGTTTTGGACATCTCAACACAAGAAGGACATTGAAGTGCCGGACAATGTCCAAAGAAGGGCCGTGAAACTAGTGAATGGCTGGGAGGGCAGGTCTTACAAGGTACGACTGAGGGAACTGGTGTTGTTTTGTCTGGAGAAAAGGAGGCTGTGGGGAGACCTGAGTGCCCTTTACAGCTGCCTGAAAGAAGGTTGTAGACAGGTGAGGGTCAGTCTCTTTCCTCAGGTCACTAGTGATAGGATGAGAGGAAATGGTCTCAAGTTGTGCCAGGGGAGGTTTAGATTTGACATTAGGAAAAATTTCTTCACTGACAGAGTGGTGAGGTGTTGGAACAGGCTGCCCAGGAAAGTGGCAGAGTTGCTGTCCCTGGAGGTGTTCGGAAAGTGTGTTGATGTGACACTATGAAACATGATTTAGTGAGCATGGTTACATTGGGTTGACAGTTGCACTTGATGATCTTGGAGGTCTCTTTCAAACTTAGTGCTTCTATGATTCCATATAGATTTAGCTTGTGGTCTGGTTTGTTGCCTTCAGAATTACTCAGCAAGACTCTACAGAGTTTAAAGAACGGTAATTAAGCTGTTGAAAAGAACTGAACTGCTAAACAAGAAAGCTGGAAGAGAAGTTTTTAATTCAGCCAAGAAAAAACGAGTTAGTTGAGTGGACTGAGAGAGATATGATCATGAGGTCAGTAAGTTTACAAACAGCATAGAGAAGATCAGTTATTCACTGTCTATTTGGGACAAAGCGTGAGAGATTTGAACATTAAAGCAGGATAGCAATTAGCAAATCCAAGGTGGCTTTCAAATGAATGCAAATGTGGTATCTCCTTCCTGTACACATGAATGGCAGTTAACACTGAGGCCTTAAAAACTTGATTTTATCACCATGCAATGAAAGAATAGACTGGAGGAAGGAGAAGGTGTCGGAAACACTGACTACATTGTGTAGATGTCTTCATCTAACTATTTGTTTAGACTACCCTTATAGTCAATGCAGACCTAGTCAATACCATCTATGGAATTTGAACTGTGATTCATCTGGTCAAAAATCATTGCCTGTTTTAAGACATGTTCCAAATTCAGCGGATTGACTAGCTCTGAGCTGATGGAAGCTGAGAGTGATACATTCAGACAGAGAAACCAATATTGTAGGTGACTCAGTCAGTCAATTGAACTTTGAGACCTTGTAGACTGGCAAACTGAAAAGAAACACATGCCTAATACAACTAAAATAACTTGGTAGCATGACTATATAAAGATGTTAAAAGACAGCGTGCAATTTGTTAAAGAAAACAAAAAGTACAATTACACAGGTGTCTGTCTTCTCTCACGACATCCAAAGCTTTGTCAGTAAAAATAAAATCTGGTTGTAACACTCTGAGAGCATAGGACTTTAGCTCATACTTGTACTGTGATGTAACTTGAGAACCAGTAGTTAGGACAGTTGGAGTGGGACAAAAGAGTAGTAATAACTTTAAAAATCAAATATACTTCATAAAGAAGAGAATTTTTGCTTCCTCGTGTCTCTAACTTGAGGATGATAATGGGTTAGGGTTGATGAAAAGCACTTACTACATTGGAAAAAAGTGGCGTAGCAATTGTTTCCCTTCCTGAGGTTTGGGACTACAAAGACTAAGTTATAGCTATCTGCAAACTGCGAAATTCCATTGTGAAGGATTTTTCTCTTAAAAGACAGATTGATTTGACTACCCTGTTTTGTGAAGGCTTACGTTATATGTGGTCAGTCAAACTGAACTAAGACAATGAAAGAAGTAAGCCGCTTTCGTCCTTTTCAATAATACAGAGCAGCACGCTCAAGTCTATGAGTTGCGCACTCTCCAAGCCACTTCTCCTTAGGAAACATATCAAACGTCACACAAACTTCACCTTCAAATGGGTATGTAGACAGAGTTAATACAAAGAATTTAATATGTAAGTCAAAGTGGAAAATCCTTCCAGGAGCAGGAAATCCAGGAACAAAACCACCACCAACAAATATATATATATAAATTAGATGATATATGTGTATGGGGAATGTAGGCTACAGAAACAGTGTCCAAAAACAAAATCATGGATTTTTTTAAACTTGTTAAGTCCTGGTATCTGAACACTCTCAAAAATTGGTATTGAATTTGTCATGGTTCATTTGTAGAGAATTGAAGCTCTGTGACAAGTAATTTTTTCTTTCCTTGAAAACTAAATATGATATTTCTTCAAAACTACAAGTCTTAAAAAACGTATTGCAACAGAAGAGAAGATCTCTTTTCATGGAATCTGTGAGTTTTCACATTAAGGTGTTTTGCTCAGAATGATCACAAAACTACAGCTGCAAACCGGGAAAGGATCTATTCTGTTTGCCCTCCCATGGGATAATGCACCTAGGCCTAAACAGCCCAAACAAAGGACATGTTTGGCCATCAGTTACATCAGTTGACTTCACATACCTTGAGAAGTCAACTAAGTAATTCCTTACAAAATTAACATAATTTTCATGACAACAAAATTTAGCCTATTTTTTCACAACAAAAAAGAAGTTGAACACAGCAGAAGGATAGATTGAAGTCATGTACGCGCAACGTTTTCCATATGCTCTCCAGTCTTTTAAGCTGATACGTGTCCCCCCTAATTCTCTGTCTGTCTTCTGTTTGTTTGTTGAAGGTAACTGTGCAAGCTCCAGCTGATGCAAATTCTGGGTTTTTAGTTTCTTTTCCTTTAGAGTCATTGCTCACATACTAAACTCAGAACTTCTCATTCTGGTTTCTTATTAACCTCACAACAGCTTTTAATACCATATTTCCATATAAATATGTGATTTGTAGTTCTTGTCATATTAGACATACATATCACGTCCACATTATTTTATAGTCTACTAATCATAGTTAATGAAATAGGAGCACATGGTAAAACCATGTAATACCTACTCTATTCACTTAGAAACTTCTTAATGTAATTTTCCTTAAGAATATAGTTCTACCAGGTATTGATGCTGGTTTGGAGCACTGAAAATATTTTTTATATTATACGTAAGCATAGCCTCCCACCACCACTGCCTCCATTGCCCTTACAGGAGTCTGTAAAGGGACCATTAAAAATCCATTAAGCTTGTTAGTTTGCACAGCTTTTAGGGAATATTGCTGCGAGTTTTGCTCTTTCAACACTTAAGGGCTTCTATTAAACACAGCAATCTTTGAGCTATAAGGGTTTACTGGAATGGCCCATTAAGTGAGAGTTTTCTAGGGGGGATTATGTCTGGGAGAAGAAGGGAAGATCAGAGTTGTAATTATACAAATGGAATTTGCTTTCTGCATTTTGCTTTTAAAGTAAACGTGAATTCTGTTTTCAGAAGAAGCCGGAAAACAAAATGTTAAACAGTAAATAGATGGTGTCGTGATTATGTCACTCATTTATGACCTCTAGTTTCTCATATCATTCTAAAATAAAGGAAAAATATACCTATGTGGAAGATCTTTTTCATGGGCTTCCATTCACATAGAAGACTGTCTTAAAAATCATTGGGTACTCATTTCAACAGCATATGCAGCTATACTTGTTCTCTCTGACCATGAGTCTTGTATTTTCACAAGAGTTTTTCTCACTGGCAATCACTGCCCTTACATTGTGAAAAGAGATTCGTAAAGACTCATTGCAAGCTATTGTGAGGGTAGATTGGTTCCTCCATATGAGGTCTAGTGTTTGAATTGTTTGTTACATCTAGAGAAGCATCAAATCCCTGGGATTACCTCGTGCTGCTTATGGGAATATGTGGTACTTGACTGGAATAGTAAGGTTTCACATACTTTTTGTTTGGAAAGTGGTATTGGTCTTTAGCAGGCATGAAAATGCAGTTGATGTTTTCCAACTTAATAAAGAAGTGCAATTATTTGACATTTTCAGATAGCTTAATATGTCTATGTTTTGCAAAAAGGGACTTGGAATTGGTGTGAGTACAGTCCTTGGGTCAGGAAGATATCTTTTACTCTCATGTCCTCAATCCGTTTAGGTTTGCTGAAGTGTAAGCTGCCAAATATCACTATCCCCCATCTGTGCCTTCCTCACTAGAGCTGTCTGCTAAAATCCATCAGCATCCTATCAGTCCTGCCCATGCATCAACCTAGCATCTTGTTTAAGTGTGCCACAAAGATGAAGCTCCAGATGGGATCATGCAAAACTGGTTCCCTTCCAGCTGCTCTTTCCTCGTTTACACAATACTGTGGGTTCATACAGAAGGGAGATTGGGCTGATAATGACAAGAGCATAAGTTCAAGTTTTACTTTTTATCATTAAGTTGACACTCCTAAATCTGTGGCTTCTCACTTCTTATAATACCTCATCTAAAAGTTGCACAATCTGGAAAGTGATCTCTTAAGTGGAGCAGTCAAGATGAAGCAATGCTGTTCTGTCAGAAGAACTGGCCAAGTCTTAACATACTTGAGCATTTTACTGTGTTGTCTATGCATTGAGACTGCCTGTGCATATATAGCCTCAAGTGCAAATTTCAAACCTTCAGATTTGATCATCTTATTAAAAAGGACTTTTTTTCTCTAAGGCACAAAAACCAGGCAGTGATTTATTATCTTCTCACATGCACTTGCTTGTAGGCAATTCAGAGACATGAAGAACAATTCAAAGAGGACAGATTTGTGCACACAGATTTAATTTTCACATGTACTAACTGTTCAATGCTTGATGTGGCAAATATGGTAACACTGATCGGAAGCCTCACCTAAAAATGCAATATATTCTAGGTCTACCCATGCTTGCAACTGGTTTTTAATATAATATATTCCCCTAAATTGTATCATTTGCAAGGCAATTGTGTATATGTTGCCAACTAATAGTACTTTTGTAGTAGCACAACCAAGCAGCAGACATGGTCTGTTCAGCTGAAACAAAGTTGGAATCAGAGAACTTTGAGGCAATAGGGAGTAGAGAAAAATATTTACATCTTCAGGGGAACACACAAGATGCCTCAGGAATCATATCTATCCTTTCTCTTCTCCACTTCCATTAATAAAATTCTTGTTTTCATGTGAGCTTGCATCTTGTTTTACATTCTAGTCACTAAAAGGAAAGGAATCTATATTTACAGAAGTGGTTTATTTTCTTACAGCATTCTATGATGCACCAGACTGTGCTGGGAGCATGATGGAACTGAGAAACTGTGATAATAGGACCTGACAGTGATGGATAGTGGAAAAATCAAGAACCCCATGACTGATCAGAAGAGGGTGCTGTTATTCTGGTATGGTCTTGCATTACCCTTGCCAGAAAACAGGCAATGCTTCAGCAAGATTCTGGAGGGTGCTGCCTTTCAGCACAGATGTTATGTTAAGGACTTGGCTATTGGTGCTAGCAATTAAGAGACAATAGCACTTTTCACAGTGAGACAAAGATATTCTGAGTAAACCTGCATTAGGCCACTTGTATTCTGCAGATAGCAACCTCCCCTACCGCATTAAATTATGGAATTCCTTCCTTTCCTACTCTGCAGCAAAATGCTGTGTATTGCTGCTCTACACTATTGAACAGCTGTTCTTGTTCATCCTACAGGCAATTGTATGTGAAACGATAATAAATCACCGCTTTCCTAATCTTGAAAACATGTATGCATATTTCAGTCATAGGAACCATGCTGGGTGAATCCACACTGCTAAATAGAAGACTGCAAGAGAGCAAAGGATTCTCTGACCCCTGGTGATTTACGTTTCTTAATTGTTCTAACTCTGTCTAAGAAGCCAAAATGTCTTGACTGCAAATCTCAAAGGCTGCTCATCCAAGACAATGAGGATGTAACTGCATCAGGTTTTGGTGTTCTCTACCCTACATCATCCTTCAGTGCTACACAGCCTTTGGACTTACAGATATCCACTGCCACACTTTGTCCTAGATGTTATCTTTATTGTGCAGTATTAGTGTAAAACAAATCTTACACTATTTCTGACTCTTTTTACTGAAAAGCATATAAACTCATTATTTTACAGTAACACAGGTGACACTGGGACCTAGAAATGGTCCAGAAATAATTGCTCTATAGTTTACACACTACCAATATGGCCCAAGGAAAGATCTCACTGTAATAATAAAACATAATTCACATCCATAAGGCTAACTCACTTATCTACATCCAAAAACTGTTGGAGAACAATTGTTTAGGTTGCAAATACTATGTTAGACTCCCCTTCAAATCTGACCATACAGATAATTACAGAGTAAGCCCTGAACCTAGGGACTTCAATGTTGTGCAAGTGCAGGTGTAGTCTGCAAATACTTCTCAACAGAGGGACTATTCATATACATAGAATTATGCCAGCAATGTTTTTTTTCTGTTCTGGAAGTAATGTGTTTGAGAAAATCAAGAAAGGCTGAGATTAGCTAAAGGCAAAAAAAAAAAATTAAAAAAATGTCAGTGGAATTCGGGTATTCATAATCTTCAGTTAATAAAATGTGCAAGGCAGTATTTTCTGGCTCTGAAGTCTACTGGAACAGCAAAACTTGAAATGTTATTTGCTGGAAGACCTACTCAGCCAGCCATCCACAGTCCAGGAGGTTCCTCCAATACATTGGTGACAATTTCCTGATGCAAATGGTGGAGAAGCCAACTAGGAGAGGAGTGCTGCTGGATCTTATACTCACCAACAAGGAGGGTCTGGTTGAAGCAGTGAAGGTTGAGGCAGCCTTGGT
>JAOXOE010000256.1:64900157-64921595 GCA_028565055.1 Phoeniculus purpureus | reverse complement strand
GAGACCTGACTGCTTTGGTTTCCTTTCCCCTTAAAACCTGGGAGCAAAGCAGTCTTTTAGTTTCAACCCGTTACACTTGCAAAAATTTTCTCATATTTAGAAAAGTGTTGAAATACATGCTTAACGTTATGAACATGCTTAAATCCTCTTGGCTGTACCCTTAGACTTGCCTGGTTTTATTTCACTCTAACAACTACATATTCAAAGGCTATCTTGTTCCTGATTTTTAAATGGGACTATCTAACTCCTGCAGTCTGTCTGAAAAGAAATCCTCCGGCATGAACTTTGCCAATACAGCACTTTTAAATTTTTATTGGAAATTATTTGTCATATGGTGATGTAGTTGATCCTGTTCAAAAATTGTTTCTGAAAGCACAATCATGGACCCTTGTAAATAAAGTCAGAGATGAATTTTGCTTACCAAATAGTGTCATGAGTCTCATAATTTTTATTTTTTTCCCAGATGTGGAGGAGCAAAATAGTAAAAGAAAATTGTGCATTTCCTACCATCTTAGACATTAAGAATGTTACCTCCTCTCATTTAAGTAAATAGTTGTGACTTTAGGAAGCAATCACATCAATGTAAGGTTTATATGTATTGCAAGGGAAAGCAAGCTTACATGGATGCCTCTGTATTTCTACTAACACACTTCACAGTAGGTTTGTCTGATTCAGCTGGAAAAAAAAAAACCCAGTATCTTCTTTTTGTTCTGGAAGCATCTCTATGTCATTTTTGTTTTGTTTTCTGTAACAGTCTTGCAAAAAACTCTTCAGTCCTCTGCTCTACCTGTTGTTTTTGTGTACATAAATGTCTTGTGTACATTATCCAGGTAAACATTATCTGAACATGCTAACAATAGTCTGACGTTAGTGTGAGTACCAATTCCAGGAGTGCAGGACAAGACAATGCTCATTTGGACAACGTTCTGGATAAGAAAGTGGAAGATGCTGCAAGTAAAGAAACCAAACTCTGCAGGGCTAGGTCCCAAAGACCAAAGTAGCCTTTTATTTACTGCTTCCCTGTTGAAAGCAAGGTCTCCAACAGTTACCTTCAATAACCTTTCGAGGTGCCATTAACCCTTTAATATGGAAAGCTTGAAGAAAGATTACCATCATTCCAAAATTACTTGATTGGGTTTGCTTCCAGTGTAGCTGGAGGCAGAAGGTTGGGGTTTTTTTAATTGATTGCTCTCATAAAAGACAAGACTTCCTGAACTGTCATGGTCTGCTTTTTTACTGAGTTTCATTACCACCGAATCTGTGACACCTGAAAACAAGTGAGTCTTCAGAAAGGAGTGAAAAGATATAGATTGGTACATACAGAGTCCTCTTAAAGCAGAGGCCAGAGATCAGAAATATTTTGGAGTCCTGGGAAATAAGTGCTCATAAAAAGTGGCAGCTGCTTTTGATGAAATTACTGAAAGTTGTTGCACAGATGAACAAGAAAACAGGTTTTCCTTTAATGATGTCCCCAGTTTCTTAAATTAAGCCTAGCAGGTAACAAGATCCTTGCTGGATTTCAAAAGATATCTCACATCCAGGTGCTAAAACACATTTTCTAAAGCCCCAGAAACAAGAGCTTAAAAATTCAGCATTAAAAAAAAAAAGAGGCACCTATAATTCCTCCACAGATGTCTCATTCTCAGATATAACACGGGAGTGTTCACTTAATGCAGAGCTTGGTTTTTCATGTGTAGCTCAGAGTGCTTGCAAAGGCACAGTGTAAGCATGTTATAACTTGGAACTACTCACATAAGACCTCAAAGGTGTAACATCCACATTTTCAAGTGGATTACTTCTGGACTCGGAAAGCAGATAAGGTGGTAAGTATTCCTAAAGAAAATAGCTATGCTTGAAGAGAGAGCAAAAATGCATATTGAAGAATTCTTTCAAAATTGGCAGCTTGTTGACTTGCAAAACAGACCCTTAGGGCTGAAGTTTTTCCCTCAGTATTTTTAATTTTTATCTTCGTAGTATTTATTGGCAATAATATTCCTAATGTGCATCTTCGATTACAGAAATACAGTACTGTAATGTTATTGCTACTGTAACGTGAAGCTGGCAGAGCTGAGCCCGTGGATTTTGGTTTGAAAGCCAAGTGCAAAAGGGGCGGATTCATTTACTAACTGCTCAAATGATATCTAGTGCAATTTTATAGTCCCTCAAGTACATAGTCTGACCTCCAGAAGGACATAGGTTTATCTCAAGTGGTGTGGCAATATCTGCCAACCTAGCACAGATATTTCAAACAGCTTAAGGTGTCTCAAATGGTATTGGATGTCTGCATTTTGATAGAGTAATTCCATCCTACTGAAAGGCATTAGGGTAAGTTTGCCAAAGTTTATTTAAGGTTCCTGGTAGGCTGAACAAATTAGTTTTGCAGAGGCGTTTTGTGAAGCACCGAGGTCAGTGGTGATGCAGGTCCTTTGCAGTCACGCTCCCAGTCTGGTGGATCAGGCAGAGGTTTGCACACAGTGCAAGCTTCCCAGCTGGCATGTTCATGCCCAGTTGGTTTTGTATTTCTTAAGGACATTTGCCTCATTGTACAAAAGATATACTGCATATTCTTGGTTTTTTTGTCTGGAGATTTTGGACGTGAGAGACCAGAAACAAACCCTAGCAATAATAGCTGAGAGAAGAGTAAGTTTCAGTACCTTACACACATAATTTTCCATTCACTAAGGCTCTTGCTCCACTCATCAGAGAGATCCACTGTGTTCACATTCTATTCTTCTGCTTCTAGTGATACAATTATAGAATCTCTTTTCCATGCTCTTGAACTCCCTCTCTAGATTAATTTAATTTCTAGTTGAGCTTTAACTTTTCTAATGCTGTCTCTGAATATCTGAGATGCTTGAGCTATGCTTCTGAACTTCTAGGCAGCCTTTTGCTGCTTCCACTGTCTGTGCATTTGAAGTCGGTTCAGAGTTCCCTGCTCACCTAGACAGCCTTCTGCTGGTCTTTTGTTACTCCCTCCACAACAGAATGGATCATTTTAGTGCTCAAAGGAAACTCTACTTAAAAGTCAACTTGCTGATCTAGGTCCTTTGCTCTGAGTTACCAATCCTGCCAAGCTGATGCTTTGACACACTCTTCTGGATTACTTCCAGGGAGGCAGTGTTGGGGACTGTGGGGACAAGCTCTTTATCAGGGCCTGTTCTGACAGAACAAGGGGTGATGGTTTTAAATTAAAAGTGGGTACGTTTAGAACCAGATCCAAGGAAGACATTTTTTACACTGAGAGTGGCGAAACATTGACACGTTGCGCAAAAATGCAGTAGATGACCCATCCCTGGAAACATTCAAGGTCATGTTGTTAGTGGTTCTGAGCAACCTGAGTTAGTTGACGATGGCCCTGCTCACTGTAGGGGACACTGGACAAGATGACCTTTGAAGGTCCCTTCCAGCACACAGCATTCTATGGTTCCATGATTCCAGATGGTGATGCTGCCCTTCCAGAATACAATAGGGTATTTAAGGTTCCTCGTTAATGCAAGAACCTGCAATCATGAGGCTAATCCCATTTGTCTAAAGAATGCTTTGTGCATTTCTTCATCCATCTGTAGCAGACAGCATGACAGGTTGTGTTTCTAACACATAAACTTTTATCTCACCCCTAATCTGGTTAAACTAAAAAGTGTAACCCATTCTGCCTATTCGTTAGCTAGCATATATATATATCAAAACTAAAGCACATAAAGCAAGTACAGATTGGTGTTGGTCTATGTTTATAGTGAGACAAGCAAGATCAAAAGCTTTTTTTGATCCTTTTTGTTCTTCCATTCACGTAGTTATATTAATGCTATAAAGTTTCTGTCAAAAGAAAACCACTTTTAATTTGTTTTGTCCTTTCTTCTACAATGAGAAAAGGTATTTTTGTTAAATAGATTGCAATGGAATAATTAGTGCCTCCTTACCTTGTGTATTGGTCTCTCTATGCAGGAGTTACACACAATTTAAAACATCAATAAGAAGTAAATTGTTGCAAATTACTATTCTTTCCTCAGTATCCAATAATTTGCTAGAACCAATAACAATGGTGCCAGAATGTAACCTTGGATCAGTTGTGTTCTGTGGTGAACCCATTAACTGTTCACACAATACTAATCCTTTAAGAATACTCAACAAGGCTGTGCTAACTCCTTGAGCTTTTTTCTTACCTCTGTTTATAGACCTAAGCGCTGCATTTCTCCTAGTGGTAGTGCTCCTGAACAGCAAGCAAAAGAAAAAAGAAGTGAAAAGAAAATGTAGGCAATTCAAAGCTTGAGCTAAGTGTGCTATTATCACGGCATTCGTATAAAATTGACTACAGTACTGACAAAATAAAACTGTTATGAAATCCCCTTTCAGTTCTTCTGACTTAGTCTTTCTCTATAGACAATATGAGCAGTCCAAAATCAGCACACATGCATCTTTCTGATCTATACCGTATGTCGTCTTCTGTGATTAAATGAAATTAATTTTGGAGATGACTTGATTTCTTAGATCCAGAAACACACCTGGAGCTGGTCAAAAATGTGTAGGGGGCCGAATTAGCAAATATATCCGTGCTTTCAAAGTGTACTAACTAACCGCAGAGTCAGAAACAGCGTGTCCCTGTCTCGTTCTGAACGAGAACCATGAAGGAGATCTGAGGCATCCTAAATGATCTCACATTTGGTGTGAGCTATATGCACACACTCAGGCAGCTACTGTGAAGCTGGTGATCTGCAGTAGCATGTTACCCTGCAGTAACTCATTTGCGTTTTGAAGCCAAGAGCCAATATACTTAAATCAAGCTGTTCTGCCTGTAAATTGAGAATCCTATCTACTGAACTTGACACCCCCAGCTGGTGATGTGTAGCTCACTTCTCAGGCAAGAGGTGATGTGTTGTGACAGATTAGATACGATTTGTTGCACCTTCTCAATTACCCTTTCTTCATTTCACAGTAAAATGATGGTGTTGAAGGATGAAGAGAATGAGAAGGATTTTTTCTGCCTCACCCCATACCAGTATACACTTTTCCATGTTACAGTCATGTTGTGGACAGAAGTCTAGCAGATGGATTGTTAGCTTGAAGTGGCATCTCAGAAGGTAATACCGTTAATAATCTATCTTCTCTTGAAGAAACATTTGTCTGGTGAAGTTCTGGGGTGATTAATATAATAATCAATTCCTATTCTCTATCACAGGTGTTTGTATTCCATATAAATAATTTGCACTTTATTAATAAATAACTTCTTCCTCGTGTGGGAAAAGATGGTGAGGAAGCATCCGGTAATAAAAGAAGAGGTTAGTTTTCACTAAAAGATTAGAGAAATGACAGGCTAGTTGAGAATGGTTCTGGTTTGTTAGCTGAGTGTGAATTGGCATCTGTGAATTTCATGACAAACACTTCATCCTTTGGAAGAAAGTTCTTCGCTGGTGTTCTTTAACATGATTCATAGGCTTAGCAGTTAAATACCATGCTATTATTTTGAAACTAGTGGGTTTTATTTTGTAATGGAAAGACGTGAAGTGATAGAAATGTAACTTCGTATTTCAAAAACAGAGTTTCACGGAACAAAATAGAATTGCTAAACAGACAGTAGAGTTAAAGGTGCATCAAGGTTGGATTTATGAGCCTTGTCAAAATTTCTGACGAATCTCAGATTCAGTGTGTTATGTTTTCATTTTTTTGCTAATGATAGTGTGAGACTCTATGAACTGTAAGAGCACTTGGAAGTAGAATAGCTGACTGCACAGTCAGGACAAGGCAGTTTTTCCACCACACCTTAAAAACATGTATTGATAGGAGTCTGATGAATGTGAGTCAGAAGTGCAAGTGCAGCCTTGCAGCAGTTACAGCCAGTTGTATATGTGGCTATAATAGCAAGGGCCAGCATCCCCTTTCCCCTCTCTTTGGTGTGGGAAGCATCTGGACTATTGTGTCTAGTTTTGTTCTCCCTAATACAAGAAAGACTTTTCAATTCTAGAGTCCAGAAGGGCCATCAAGTAGACTAGGGTCTGGAAAACAGCAAGCATGATAAAGGAAAAGCTGGGAGAGACTGGTTTATCCACCTTGAGCAAAGGCTTAGGAGAAACCACATTACTGCCTCCAAGACCTAGCAAGTGGCTCCAGAGAGGATGGAGTCAGACCCTTGTCCTCTGTTCAAATCAGAAGAACAAGAGACAATGATCACAACTTGCACGTTCAAAAACTCCTGTAAAAATATGAGAAGAAATATAAGCAGACATTTCTTCCACCTGGAGGTAATCAAACACTCACAGTTTATGCAGAGAGGAATCACTGTCCTTGGAGATTTCTAATGTGTAATTGTACAAAGCTCTAAGCAACCTGATGTGACAACAAAATTGTTCCCACTTTGAGCAGGGTGGGGTTAGAGCACACGAAGTAAAACGAGCTCTTTAAATTGGAATGATTCTTTGAGTCTCTTAATCTGCAGTGTTGTAGTTGAGAAACACTGTGCACTTAAAGAAATAAATGCAAATCATGAACGTGGAAACACACTTAAGAAATACTTTTCAGGAAATAGTGTAGCAAAACAGGTGAAGCATAAGGTCTTCCCCAACAGAAGAGTGGATTTAGAAAAGACAAAATAATAGTGTCTTCTAACTAGCTGCACTTCCTAGAAGCTTCCTGCCTGTAGCACTGCTGGGGGTTGTTGTGACTGAAATGCATGACCTGGCATCTGGCTTTGTTAAACCTCATCCCATTGCTCCAGCCTGTCCAAATCCCTCTGCAGTGCCTCCCTACCCTCAAGCAGATCGACACTCCTGCTTCATTTCCTGTTATCTGCAGAGTTACTGAGGGTGCACTAGACCTCCTTATCTGGGTCATTGATAAAGATGTTAAACAAGACAGGTCCCAAAACTGAGCCCTGAGGCACAGGGCTTGTGAGCAGTTACCAGCTGGATTTAACTCCATTCACCACAACACTCTGGGCTTGCCTATCCAGCCAGTTTTTAACCCAGCGAAGGGTCCACCTGTCTAGGCTGTGAGCCACCAGAACACTGCAGTGTGGGACACGCTGTCAAATGCCTGACTGAAGTCCAGGTAGACAACATCCACCGCTTTTCCCTCATCCACTAGGTGGGTCACCTGGTCATAGAAGGAGATCAGGTTGGTTAAACAGGACTTGCCCTTCATGAGCCCATGTTGGCTGCGGCTGATCCCCCTGTTGTGCTGCACTTACCCTGTGATCACCCCCAACCTGGACTGTTTTATCTTCCTCGGTACCGAGGTCAGGCTGACAGCTGTAACTCCCCAGATCCTCCCTTCTGCCCTTCTTGTAGATGCATGTCATATTGGCAAGTCTTCAGTCATCCAGGACCTCCCCTGTTAACCAGGACTGGTGATAAATGATGGAGACAGTCTTGGAAAGTTCCGTGGCCAGCTGTGGATCTCATCTGGCCCCACAGATTTACGGGTATCCAGTTGGCTTAGTAGGTTATATATGACTATTTCCTGGATTATGAGGGGACTATACTGATCTTCAACCCTATCTTCCCATTCAGGGAAGTAGTCAAATGAAGGATCAGTGAAGAATCCCATAGATGTTTTAAGGAGTTTGATCAGTGAAAGACTGGATTAACTCAAGTGCATACAGCTACTGCTGTGTTAAAAAAGTCTGACAATCTTGCTGGGACAAAAAGAAACAAGAAAGTGTAATACAGTACAGCATTTTTCAGATCATTGGTCATTCAGATGCACTGATAACAAAATAACTGCCAGTGCTGCTACAAAATGTTCTCAATGAATCGAAACTACCTTCTTGTGCCCATGTTAGCCTTTGATATTTAGCTTTTGAATTAAAGTAAATATCATCAGCTGGTGTTGCACACCAAACTCACGTGTGTCTCCATAGAAAAGCACTGTGGAGGCTGTTTAAGGTTCATGAAGAAGTTCAGATGATTTTGATAGGTACGTCATCACTTGTTGAACACCCGTGGCAAGTGTTTTCTACCACATTTTTTTTTTTAGGTAAGAGTTTTAACAAGCTGTCTTCCTTCCTCTTGGTACTCTAGAAGAGCAAAGAAACGATATGATGTTAGCTGCAAGGCTTCTGCAGTTTTCAGGAGAAATAACTGATTGATTTAAAAAAAAAAATGAAATTGCTGTTCCAGAAGCACAGGGTTTGCAGGGTTTCTGTTGTAATAGTCTTGGGATCATCGTGCCCACCTTGAGAAATCTATTTGGAAGGATGTTGCCTTCTGTTTAAAAGCATTGAAAAGGAAGATATTTTGGGTTGTGCTTTTTTTAATAGATGGAATACTTACACAGTTGAATGTGCAATCCATTTCTTGGCAAAGCTGAGTCTTTGTGTCATTTGTCAGTCTAAGCAAACCTTCTCTGTAACTGTAGTTCTTCCAGTGTCATGTCTTAGCAGTGAGGTCTGGATGAGTGTGAGGGAAGAGTTTATTGAAACATGTACTAAATTGCTACCACTTTCATTACTTCTTATCTCAGTGTGCCCTGAGCAAAACTGACTCTTTAGCAATGAAATCGAAGCACAATAATTGGTTTGTAAGTGTGAATGTTTTACCATTATGCCTTGCAGCCATGAAGAGAGGAAGGCAAAAGCCTCTCAAAAATAATGTAGGCATGACTGCATATTTTGCTCATTTATAATAGGAATAGCTGATTCACCATCTGAAACTGTTCCCTACTGACATTAGTTGTTTATTTTTAAATGACCTTATATGTTTTTGCTTTTGGGGAGCCTTACAAATATCAGATTACTAATGAGGCATGGAATGCTAACAGTTTTTGAAAGTGAAGGTCAGTACAGAAACTGTGGAAGACCATAAAGATTTCATCAAAACTATCCATCTTGCCCAGGAACAAGGCTGAGCTATCTCAGTTCCATAATTACAATCTAGAGTTCTGGCTGTGATTTCATACTACTTCACATTTTCTCACATCCAGTTTCACAAAAGACAACCGTGAAGCTGTGGCAGGATTGAATACTTTCAGCACCGTGAACTCCAGAAAAGTGATCCTGTTGAGGACATCAGAATAAAAGCTTTTCAAGGATCAAACCTGCAATCCATAGGAATTTTGTGGATCTCTGTTTCAAAAAACATCTGTCAAATAGAATGAGTTCCTTCTGAACAAAGTGGTTTGTGTCAGTCAAACCAGAAGTTCTTGAATTCAGCTCTGTACATTCCCATTCTATACTAGACTTGGAAATGTTGCATGGATTGCGCTGAAACGTTGCATTTCAACATTTCATTAGCTCAAAGCAAAATGCTAGCAACCATGAGCTGCAATTTGCAGTCTGGACTTTACACAGACACTGGGAATTTGTCATCTCATTTCGCATTGCAGAACAAGGGTATAATCTTCATTTATACTAAGATTAAGGATTTTAACAGATCTTATATGTAATAGCTACTCCGTAACATTTGCTTGCATTTTCTTTATAAATGCATGAAATTGCTTCACAGTCAAATTAAAAAGCAATACCAATATCACTAATAAAGAAATAAAAAGTTTGATTATCTTCTTTATAATCACTCCTCAACTAAAAGAGACAAAGCACTCCTTCGGGCTTTCTGTGCTCTAAGAATATTGCGCTGTCCATATTTTGCCTAGATATCTGCTCCGCATTAAGTTTTGGATTATTTTCCATTTGCTAGATTCCCACTTCCTTGGATTAAGATAAAATTGCATAGCAGGCATAAGAGATTTTCCTCACAGCTTGACTTGAAGTACTGAGGATAAAAAAAAAAAAGGGAAAAGAACAGAAAAAACCCTCATTCTTAAATAGCAGAGTGCATTTCATATTTAATGCCTTAGTATGAGTGCTGATGTGTTTAAATAGAATAATGAAGCATTGTTATTAAGGAAAACAATTTTTTTTGCCTACAGTATGATTAGATGTACTTCATCAGAAACTGCTTGTAGATTCACAAAAGACTTTCCTCTGGAGATGTAAAAATACTTCTGGAACTCAGATGTCAAGGCTTAGGTGTTTATAATTCTATTATGTGGAACATAGAGTTGTGAAACAGAATTACGGTGACTTCAATAAAGTAATGAACAAAACAGTGGGTACCTTTTTCTTGGTCATGCTTTAGAACTGCAATTTGCTTTCATTCCTTAAATGCATGTTACTTGCATGGCTTTATTTCACCCAAACAGAAGTGGTTAGGAGTGATTTGTGCTACCTCAGTGCTTCTGCTACTATAGGGTTCCAGTTATAATTATTTAGACTTTCAAATGGGAATCTTAATACTATTTTAGAAACAAAGATTCATTTCAAAAGGACAACTAGACTATTCCAGACATTATTTTCAAACTTGCAATTGGATGCGAGTGTAGCCTCCCAGCCAGCTGGGGTCCAGCTGAGGTCAGTGGAGTTGGCATAATTGCTATGCATTTGGAAATATTAACATTGGCATTGATGATGGTGTGCAAGGGATTAAATTACATCACTTTAATTAACAACACAGAGCCTGTAGCTGTACACTGGCCGTATAGCAACTACCTTGATTTGTCTGTCATCTATTTAATTCAGCAATTTTAATAATTTCATAACATGTTCATTCAAATTTATTATTTTAATTGCTTAGGAGCTAAGGCCTATTTTAACAAGAGACTCAAGGCAAAATTTTTTAATATACTGAAGTGGTCAAAATATATATAGGTGGGATTCTAGTAGCAGAATTAGGGAATCAGGTACTTTTTAATGGGTAAGGATGTACTCACAATGATAATTTGAAAAATCTACAGTTCAGATATACGTGGAAGTCCTGCCATAGCAATTGCTAGGACTATGTAAACATATGTGTATATTTGTACCTGCCTACACCGAAACTCATAGAGATACAAGTGTATGCAGATGTACACGAAAGCTCATATGATGCTCGTATATACATACATACAACTAAATTCTTACAATGTGGTTGATAATGACACGAATGAGAAAAATTCTTAAGTCAGCACCACCCTCAACAACAGGCAGTAACTTGGCTTTAAAATGTCGTACTCGGACTTCTGGAACAATTATCACCTCACCTGGGTATTCTAACAAGTTAATCAGTAGCTGAATTGAAATCCTCATCAACACACTATGTAATTTCATTGAGACTATCTGCTAACTCAGATCAACTCAATTAATCTCGAGTGGAATGAAACAAGGAAGCAGATGGTAATGTATTTTAGTCAACGCTGACTTTTGATTCTGTTTACATTTCTAAAGACACTTTTTCTAGGCATTAGTCCTAAGGCATTGAGAAAGTGCCTTACTTTTAATCTAAGGCTTTAAACAGACAACAGTGAGACACGTTTGTATTCCTTTTCATCACTAATGATTACAGTTTTCACAAATAAAATATTTCCCTTTGGATTTGTTCTGTTTGATACTTAGCCTTTGCCTTCCATGGGAGCAGCAAGTGTATGCAAGTGCAGGATATCCCACCACCACCTTGTAATGAGGGGCACATTATATCCAGTGACTTGCACTAATGACTTAAATGCACTACTATCTCTTTGACCGTACTTCTTTGAAGATGGGATTTAGCATCCTAAACTGCAGCGTCTTAATATTCATCCAGAAGTAATAACAGTAGATCTCCAAATCCACGTGCTCCTCAGAGCAACAAACAGGGCTCAATCTTTTCTTCTGGTCTGGTGAACAAGGCATTCGGAAAGGCAGCTGAAGTACAAGTCTTGAGCTAATTCATAATATTATATATACATTTGCATTCAGTGGCACTGACATTAAAACACACAGAAGTGGAGCTGGAAGAAACCTGTTACTTCCCATTAATACCCACATTCCATAACTATCAGCAAAGGCCCCACTCATGCTTCAGCTCTTGTCATCTTGATCTCTTTTTCCAGCACGGTAGCAGTCACTTCCAACTCCATTTTTTTATATTTCACCTGTAAGAGAAATTATAAATAAAACAAAGCTAACAACTGGGCAGAAACCTGCTGTTTCTACGTATTTTACAGTAAATTACTAGAAGTGTATTTTTTAGAGAGACATTTCCTTTTATGCTGATTTTGATTTCAAAATAAGAAGCTACCAGGTTGTACCCATCAGGTGAGAGAAACATTAGAGTTCAGTTTCTGGATTCTGTCTATCGGAAATTCTTAGCAGCTCATGCCTAGGCTCAGACAAGCCGTGAAGCAAAAAACGTGCTAAAAAAAAACCCAAACCATATAATTTAATCAGTGATGCTCAACAACTTAAAGTATTTTCAGTGTGAGGTGACAACTAAGCGAAATCTATTTTATGTTGAAATTTTGGCTCCATAGTTCATCTGTGCAGGTGGACCTTTAGAGGCAAGCTTTCACTGGCATCCTATGTTTCAGCCAGACTCTTCACTGCTTGCAGAGATCCACAGACGTCTACAGTATTTTTAATTCTTAAAAGTGAGAAAGAACAGTCACGATTTAGGCATGCAGAGAAGGCATGACTTACTGACTTGCCAGCAGGAGATGAAAACAGAGCTCTTGTGTCCATTAGGGTCTGCATTGAAGGTTTTGGCCACATGACTACAGTAGGGAGAGAGGGGTGTGTTTTTTAACCTGAGGGCAGTCCTAGCAAGAAAACCAATACTGTCGTACCATTCTATCCTCAAACAAGATTTAACTGTCCTGCCTCACCATTTTAGTTTTTCACAGGTTTTTTTTGAGTTTGTTTCTACAGTTCCTGTGTTGATTTAGCTGCCAATTTATCGGTTTTCAATTTATGTATCTCCTGTCCTATATCGATATTTCATCTATTTGGCCCTCACTTTACCATCTCACTTTGTTTTTCTGGCCAGTTCCCTCATAACCCATCTTCTTTCCTATCAGTACTTTATGCACTCTTATCTTTGTTTGCTTTCTGCTCTCTTTTTTCTTCTTCTTGCTCTTTCATTGAATTTCTCTCTATTTTCTTTTTCCCTGCCCACTGGCTTATTAAGAAACACATTTTGGGAAGAAGTGACACACATGGGATCTCTCTGAAAACACAACTACAGAAGCCAACACGCCGACCTGCAATATCAAGTTGTGGGAGAATTTAATGTAATTCAAACTAAATTGATGTTTGTGTAGGGTTCCATATATGTGCTGGACAATTTAAAACACAAAGAACAGTGAATACGCACTGAAATAATGACAGCACAGCATTTTAAGTTTTGTAGCATCTATTTTGGGTTTTGTGAGGTAACCCATTTGAGGCAGCAGAGAGAAAGTTGGGGAGAAGATCAGAGTATGGAGTCTCATAAAGAAGGGAGTTTTAAAGGACTTGAAGGAGAAAATAGGTCGGTTTATATGTGTCAGGATTTTGAAGGATAAACTCCATGTCATAACACTGGAGTATCTATCTGGCCAAAACCCAGCCTGGATCCTATATTTTTATGTTCCTATGCTTGCATTATTTTTTTCACAATAAATACTGAAGTTTTGTACTATATCATATGTTTTTCCTTAAACTTCTGTCCAAAGAACTCTCCACAGTTCTTTGATGATCTTTTAATCCAGTGAGAAATGTTGATATTCTAACACAAGTTTCTCTTTCAACTAAAAAAAATCCCAAAATACTGCCAGAAAAGACATAAAATGGAGCACTGAAAAGAATAAAGAGCATTTCCAAGGAAACAAATGTTCACCAACGTTCGCTTTGAGAATTAAAACAAAAAATTCATTTTTATTCATTCCACTCATAATTATGAAACCGATTTCTTAATTAATAATTTGACGATTTGATGATTTTAAGTTTAAAAAAAGACACTTCAGGCAGAAGCAGTCCTTGTAAACATTGCCTCATATGCTGATCATATTTAATGTTTTCTTTACCTTGATCATCATGTCAGCACTTCTCCAGTTCACTTCATATGAATTCAGAACTTATCCTTAATCACTTCTTAGACCGACAGACCTCTTGTCTAAGTCTTTATTTACTTGAAACTTTACCTAGAGGATTTCTTGCTTTCTGACGTTGATTTCTGTTCCTTTGCTCAGCACAGTTTCCTTTAACATTATGGTGGTAAACCATCCTCTCTGTGATTCTTTCCATTCATGTCACCCATCATTTCTGCTTTGTCATCAGTTTGCTCTGCTCCTGAAGTTGTCAGTCAATGGAGGAAGACCCGAAGGACACCAATTTCTGTCAATGGAGGACTGTCTCCTTTATTTGACCCACAAAAAGTATGGGATTTTTAAATAAAGTAGAATTTAGATGGAGGAACCACTAAGAAATATGTACAAAATTCCTATTTGGATTGTTCTTTCGAAAAAGCACTAGGACATTCAATATGTGTGTACAAAATTAAATTACTATTTAGCATAAAAAAATTATTTGCATCATGGCCACTGTGAATTTGGATGAGCTGTCACCTACACAGGTAGAATTTTTCATTTTTCATTTGGCAGTCTGTCATTTAATACCTAATAAGGTACTTTTTCATTAATCAGTCTAAGTGATGTGACTGACTGCTTGTTCAATTAGATATAGACAAGATACGCATTGATTTAGTTTACATGAAGAATGTTGAATCAAAATCTTTTGAAGTGATAGTAGAGAAAATCCTGTTATAAATTAAACATTTTTGAAGGGCTCAGTGTGAAAATGTTCAGAGATAAAATATCAAAGTTCCATATTTATTCAGTCAGGTGATAAGAATTTCCATGTTAAATCAAACTGAATCGTAATCCATCCAGTTTATTATCTGGTTTTTAACATTGGTCAAGAGCAAGTGTTTCAAAGGAAGATGAAACCTGTGCTTAAAAACCTGCAAAAAAAAATAGCTGGTATGAAATTCCCCTAAGGAAAGGAAATCTTCTAAACCCTGTCATTTAGAAATTATCTCAACCACCAAGTAAGAGAGATTATGTTTCTTCTGAAAGTTTCATTCAGTGTATGTGAACACGTCTGATGCTCCTATGCAACCAAAAAATTATACAAATAACTTTTTGTAGCTGCTTGAGGAGAGCTAATTCCTTGTTTTTGCTGCTGACAGTAGTCATTAGTACTTACCATTGCCTTTAGTGTTAGCAATGTCAGTAACTGTAGGGTATCTTTGACAATGAAAGGCTGAATTGAGACTGTTATTTAATCAAACATCTCTCTAGGTGAGCATAAACCTCTTGTGATTTATGCTCAGTCATTGCTCTCTACCGAGTTTATTTGGACTGGTGACTAAAATTTGCTAGTCCATGGGGGATTACACTTGAATAGCTGATGAACAAACCTGTTTGAAGCTCTCTGGTTAAATTAAAACTAATTCTGGAATCTTCCTGAGCAGCTTCGTATCATGTTTGTGATGAAGAGCTACTGGTTTTTTTTGAAGGGGGGAGAGAAAGAAATCTGACCATCCCCTTGAAGAAATATTTTTCCCACGTGTAACAACTGTGGAATGACATAGAGCTTTTTAATAGACTTTTAAAAGCTATCTGGAGACTTAGTGAAAAGCTTCCATGCCCACTAGATAACAAAATGTTATATTAATTTTAGTGGCAGACTTTAATTAAAAAGAAAACCATAAAATGTATAAATGGGCACTATATAGAATGATGCAGCTTTGTGAAACCATTTAAGTCTCTTCATCACAGAGATTACGGAAATTAATAAGAGGATGTAATTTGTGTAATAGTGTACTAGACACAAAGTACTCAATACATTTTTACTCCTTTGAACAAGCAGTTGTTGCTTGGAGTGCATAGTTCATCTTTCCAGGTACACTATTTCATCAGAGAGAGTCCCCAACAAGCAAGCCTGTTGTTAAGACTCTGTCGGCAAATGAATTGTCTATAAACAAACTCAGCATCTGGCAGACATTCCAAGGTGAAAGCCAAACAGATGGCTAATTTAATATAATCTAAGTGACTTTGGATCAGATAAAGCAATTGAATTAACAGCACTTTAAATGAACGTATACCACACATTCTCACTATGCCGTTATAATAGGCACCTTTTTATATCTTGAAAATCATTGCTAATTGAAGTTTCATATGGTGAATGCTTAGATCTGTAAGATGTACAGCTAAACAGCCTGAAAAAAATATACCACTGTAAGCAAAACCAATCTGTGTTATATAATCTTTAACCCAAATGTGGTTACTTTCTTTAGAACCCCTCCAAACATTTTGATTCAAGGAATGTAGTCTTAATACCATATAAACTCTTCAATGCACATACAGCAGAATAATTTAACTATGAAAATTAAAGTAAATTTAGGAGATTTTTGAGCAACTTTTTATTAAATAAAAAAATCAAAGCACACTTTGAATTATAAGGATATTTTTTTTATGGCAAAGGAAACATTTTTTTTTCTTTCTCTTTATTACTTTGAATATGACATCTCCATAGAGAGGGTAAAATACTTCATGAATCCTGAGCTGTCCTGTTGATAACGCAGCTAAAGTAAAATGTTCAATGTCCTTTCTATTTTTTCCCTCTATACATGCAAGTTAACTCACTGTGCGTTTTCAGATGACTTTTCCAAAAAATATCTGTGCTTCATGTGTGCAAAATAGGTAAAAAGCCAAGCTGACAAAATGGAGCACTTTTGAGAACTTCAGCTTCTTTTAAAATCTTTCTCACTTGCTTAGAACTCAGAAATCACTGCCAAGTCCACAATTGCATTATACTCCAGATTAGACTTATGATCTATTGGAGATGGATTAAATACTGGCCTGCAGAGCTGCATGATGTAAGGAAGAGCTCCTTTCTGGTACTTGAGAGCTCTATGAGAATAACCTTAGATTCATGGGCAAAGGGCCATTCTCTGTGTTTTGGTAGCACCTGCCTACCGAGGTGAAGTAAAAATAATGGATAAATTAATGAACTCAATTATAAAACTCAGATGCTGGCAATTGCAACAGACTGATTTCATTACCTAGGGAGTCTCTTTTGGTTTTATGTTTTTGCTCTCCTATACATCACAACATCAAAGAACCCTCTTTTTGTGTTCTGATATAGGTTACACTTTGCTGCTTTTAAACTTATAATGAAAATACCTGAAAAACACATGATATCATTAACTTTTTCCTTATGCTTATCTTTCTCCTTTTTTTCATGTGTGGATCAACAACATTCATACATGGTAAGAAGGCAGAGGAATCTAAAGCAGGTAGTATTTTGTGATTTTAATAATCAGTAAAATAACTCAAGAAGAAAAAGCTTACAGTGTTGCTAGATTCCTGATACAGTCTCCATCTTATTTTCTTGAAGACTCTGGACTTTAGCAAATATTGTTAATTCAGTACTTAGTTTTGGAAGAGACATTTTCTTTCAAAGCAAACAATAACCATTTTACAAAGTAAATATGAATGTAATGGATAAACAACGGACACATACATTCAAGTACTTCTATTTGATTGGGATGTAGACAAATAGATGAGTACTAGTCTGGGTCTCCAGTTAACCTATATCAAAGAATATTATTTCTCTTCAACAAAAAAAATGTGAAGTCTTGTCAAAATCTGAAATTTCTAAGTTGCCTATGGAAGAATTTCAGTCTCATAGTATAAATCTAGATAGAAGAACCAGTACAGATGAATGACTTCAAAATAAAAGATAAATTTTAAAAGGTCATTTTCCTTGCTTCTGAAATAACTAAATCAGGAAATTCAGATACGACGTTTTACCAAGACTACTTCCAACCATGCATTAGTGGAAAGTAAGACCCTGTCTTGACCTCGCTCTTTAAAATAAAATGTCACAACTATATAACTATGAGGAAAATAGTCTTTTTATTTCTGTAGCAATTGGAACTAAGATAAATTTGTACTTTTCTTTCATTTCTCATTCACTGAAGGCAATTGTTGCATTCTAAATCTTGTTAAGGGCAAAAGACTCGTCTTTTAGACAAAGTCAACAACTTACTCTAGATTAGCAGTCTACTTACACCAAACCAAATAATTTTTATTAATCCAGATGTAATGAGATGAACACTTCTAGTCAAATTTGAATTATGACAGAAAAGCCTCACTATCAGTATATGTAGCTATAATACATATGGGAACTTCCTAGTATAACCCTCCTCTCACTAGGTAACAGCACAACAGTTTGAGTGATCTGTCATAAAATGGGGGCTACAGTGAGCTGGCAGGTTCTTTATTGCAGGGAATATGGTGCTGAGTGTGGTGAATTTTTCCTCCTCAGACTTAGGTCCACCTGGCAGTAATTTTACACAATTTCCAGGAGTTGTTTACTTGCCTTTTCCCCACTCTTTCTCAGTTCCACATGTGCTCTTTCTTACTTTTAAAAATAGGTTTGTTTCATTCATCCAAATAGGAGTTCTTTTCTTCGCAAAGAATGGTTAACTGCTGTGATCCCTGATCATGCTCTGGGATTCCAGATGACACCTGACACCTCTATTTTTCTAAAATACATTTTAGAGCTGGAGTCACAGGCATCTTACTCACTGCGTAACAGCTCCTGTTTTTGCTCTCTGTTAATTGGCAGTAGGCGATGTGCCACACAACTGCACAGATATACGTTAAAATAAAAACAAATGTAGGTAAAAGAAGATAAATTCAGGCTGGTACAAATCCCGAGAGTCTGTACTATCAGGTGAGTACAAAGCCTGTCACTTTTTACTGGTAGCATTATAATTTTTAAATTATATTTTTTGAGCTATGCAGTCTTGGGTCTTCTCTATACATTCATACCAGTGAATAGGATGGTTTAATGCAACTTATTTGTGCAAGAAATATTTGGATTGGTGGAGCTATGTCTGAAGTAATAGTTGCTTTATTAAGGAGTTTAAAGTCTATTAATACTCAATAGTTCATTAAAACTTGCTATTTATATATAATTACTAATATTATAGCTCAATTACTGCCTAATCATCTTAAATGTGGCTTACTAATATCACACAAGTTAGGAATGTGCAAATTTGGAGGATACAGGACTCTACCGTCGATCACCAGGTTTTGTACCACAGGAAAAGAGTAAGGTGTTAAATTAGTAAAGGATATAACTTTTAATTAATTATAATAATACATTCCCTATATATATAAAATATTTCTGCATATGAGCAGTATGAAAGAAGGTGGCATTTATCTGATCTCATATGAACTTTCTTGAAGTTAGATGCTCAGTATAAAGCAAACATTTCTTATTTCCATATATTACATGAAAAAACCCACCATAATTTTCAGGATACAATCAATTCAACAGAAAGATGGGTATTAAAGGCAGATGAGCTGAACAACCAGCTCATGGTTTCTGCTTCTGTGTGACAACAGCCACTACAGAATATATCCACCATCTCTTGACAGCACTGGAGAGCAATCCATCAGCTAACACAATCATAGCAAAGGAATATTTGGAGGGGCAAGGAAGAGAAAGAAGTTTCATAAATCTTGCATTACCTTCATTGTACCTATCATCTTTTTTTTCTTTCATCCAAAGATGAAACTTCCTTGTGGAAAGAAGACAATGTTCTAACAAATATTTTAGTTTACCTAAAGTGAAAATTTAGCAAGTCTGAAAAAGTTTAGAAAATGTTATTTGAAATTGAATATCTAGACTGTCAGAGAAAATAAGAAAACGAGAATGAAAACACTCCTCTCATACATCTCAAAAGCTGGGGTTCAGGGTATTTTTGGCATAAAAGCTTATATTTCAAATTACAAGCCCTGAAAAAGAATAGTCTAAAGAAACCCACTGAAGTTCTTACTCATTAAACATGTTTCAATAAACCTGAAGTGCTTTTCTTATCTCAATTTTTTCACTGAATCAAATTTGCCTGCTGACACTTCCAAGCTCCATCCTTATCATTCTGCATAACTGGCAATCCAAGAATGCTGAGCACTTGAATTTCTCCCTCTGCAAGGTGCCAGTGGTAGCTTTGGGTATGAAAGTCTTTATTTTGTACCAACTCACCTCCAGTGGATCAGTGCATTTTGGTAGGGGAATCATTTTTAAGCAACCTTTCCTTCTTCAGGCAGTAGACTGAAATAAAGAGCTATTAAATCAGCCCCCACTTAGCTTGTGACTCTGCCAAGCTTTGTGTAAAGAAGAGACGTAAAGAGTGGCAAAGAAGAAGGGTTTTTTATCCCGCTGAGCTGATTTTCTCCAGGTCTAAACACTTCAGTTTAAAAGCAATAAAAATTCAATTATATGTTCAAAATTATAGGATTTTTTTCCAGTAGCTCCTTCTGTGATTAATTACTGTAATGGTTTAGAAATAGCTGTTATTTCAAGATCATCTTATGTTCCAAAGCTTATAGATCCCTGCTCACTGTGAGAGCGAACTCATAAAAATACAACCATTTTCTAGAAAGTAAGGAAGGAGGGAAAAATCAAGGTGGTTATTTTTATCTGCTACAGGGAGGTGTTATTATGTGAGTTGATTCATTGCTACCTGAAGGGAGTCAAATCAAAATTAAGACTTCTACTAAAGCACACAATTAATGTTCATTGCAAGTGTTGTAGGCAAACTAGCATTTACCGGAGAAAGTACGTGCTGCAAACAGACGCACCACTGGAAATAGAAACAGAAAATTTCCTCCCTAGGACCATTCTGTTTTATTAAATGTGACAACTTCCACTTAAACTCAGTGTCCTGAGCTAAAAAAGAATTTCTTGTTTGGTTTAAACCATTGCCACAAAAAAATGCAAGTTGGAGAAAAGATTATTTTTCATTTTACTCACTGTCCAGGAGAAAATGCCATCATTTCTCAAACACACCGTAGTATTGTTAACGGTGACAAAAAGAGAAAAGAACGATCTCTTTCATCTCTGTTTCATTGCTTCCTGGATTTGTTGAGTGAAAAGTGAATTTGTTGAGTGAATTCTCCTAATTAGTAGAACTAAAATAGAGCATTTGAAAATGGCTCATAATATTCAAGCTCAAATATTCTCAATCGATATGTCAGTTCTGCAGTTTTACAGACTGTAGAGTAAGTCATCTGGGTTAGGACGAAGTAAAATTTTGTTTAAATATCTAGATATGTTTTATAACATCAACCAAAGACATAATCCATAATAAGACATAGACTAGCTTCTTTCTTTCATTCCATCAGTAACTTTACATGTCATTTCCTCCAAGTAAAGTTACATATGCTCTCTCAATTCACACACACATCACCTATTAACTGCTAATGGAAATTGAGCGTAAAACCAGAAACTAATACTATCCCCCTACTACTAGCTCGCTTTTGCATCTCTACATTAATGACATTCCTATGCAGATAGAAGATAAGAAAATCTGACACTGAGGATTTAAAGAAACTCATACCAAAGTCAGTTCTTGCTAAATGCATGAGACTCAGTCACAGAAAATATCAGAGTGAAAGAGCTACACGCATTTCATCCACAGCTTTGTTTGTGAATGTTAAAAAACTTTGCTGAAGATGTTAAAATAGTGAAACAAGTCGTTAATTCATTGTTCGGACCTAGAGACCTAATGTGCTAGGCACTGCACAGACGCACGGTGGAATTCAGTCCCTGTCTGGAAAGGTGTATACAAGCTGTGTAGGTGGAAGGAGTGAATCAATTTT
>JAOXOE010000256.1:64848809-64891538 GCA_028565055.1 Phoeniculus purpureus | reverse complement strand
GCCTGTATTTGTGCTTAGGATTGCCTCGACCCAGATGCAGGACCTTACACTTGGTCTTGTTGAACCCCATGAGGTTGCCTTGTGCCCACCTGAGTGTCTCAGAACTGGACACAATATTCCAGATGTGGTCTCAGCAGGGTAGAGTAGAGGGGGAGGAAAACCTCTGTCAGAAGAAAGGGACTGGACTCTTCTTGGTGATGCCTAGCCATAGGACATGGGGAAATGGGCATAAATTGGAGCATAGGAGGTCCAATTTAAACATCAGGAAAAACTTCTTCATGGTGAGGGTCACAGCGCACTTGAACAGGCTTCCCAGAGAGGTTGTGGAGTGTCCTGCTCTGGAGACACCCAAAACCTGCCTGGATATGTTCCTGTGCGATCTGCTCTAGGCAATGCTGCTCTAAAAGGAGGGTTGGCTGCTCTCACTGTCCATTCCCTTTGTACTCACATGAAGTTGAGATGATCTTCAGAGGTCACTTCTAAGCTCTGTCATTCTGTGATTCTGTAATATTTGATATTTCTTCTACCCATAGCTCTAAATTAATTTAATAAATATACAACATTGTAAGACTAAGTATATATAATTAGCATTCTTCTTCACATATAGAAGAACTTTGAGTGTTTTTTCTCAAGGATTCTGGTGACATGTTTTCCAGATTTGGTTAACAGAACTCCGTGTTTATCTCTTCATTAGCTCCCAGTACCATGACTTCCATGTTACAGTTAAAATTCTCTGTTTTAGATGTTTCATTAATTACTTTTAAAATAATATGCTTCGATAGATAAAATAGCATCTCCTGGCCTTAGAAAATTGTAATTGCAGATAGAAGATGGGAATGCCATATCTTCAAGGAAGCCAAGACAAAATTTAGAGCATGACCTAATTTTCAACACACAGAATAGCTTTCTTCATGCATCCCATGGAGAATATCAACTGAAGTCAGTAGTATGTCAGACAGATAGGATGGTCTAACTAAGCCATCTTTCCGGCTTTTTATTTAACTTTAAGCCAACTCACATTATTAACCTTCCATTGATAAAGGAAACCAGTTTACAGCAGATAACATCTTCTAACGATAGGCCTAAAAGCTAGAATTTAACACAACTAAAGACATTTTATTGTATCTTGTAATGCATCTACTTCAGCTAACGCTGACAAGCCATTTCAGAAACATTAATGTTAATTAAAACATCCTTATTTCTAAAATGATAAAAGCTGAAGATGTCTCCAAGGACTGTGCACACATGCATTAGAAGAAAATAAACACAAAAAGTAGAACTGGTTGTTTCCATAGACAAGTAGACTTAATATCTCTGCCAAAATGACTGAACTGAATTAGAAATGATTGAGGTTAATTGCCATGACATTAAGAAAGTTGTTGATGTCAATTTGCATTGATATTTTACTCATGAAATTTCTAAGAAAAGAACAAGCCTTTGCTATGATTTAGCATGAATTACATAAACAGTGAAGTCAAAGGTTGTCTCTATGAAGTAAAGACTTAAATTCTGTGATGATCCCACAGGATCATGATCCAAGGCCTCTAAGGTATACTTAAAATTTCTTCTCATTAGCAAGCCTGCTTGAGTAACTAAGCAAAACTTATTCTTTCCTAATTCAGGAACCAAGATGACAGTGGTAGATGTTCATAAAGATGGCAAAACCTGGCTCAGTCATGAGTATTAACTTCTAGCTAAGGATTTTGAGAATTAACTATATTAAAATTGTTGTTTCAGGCTTTGCTTATATCCTATAGATGTGCAATGAAATGTCCATCTGCATTCATAACGAGAACATGTGCAACTTCCTTCATGAATCTCCAATATCTCCTACGTATGGGTGTTTCACTGAGAGTTAGCTCTAATTGAATGGTAATTTGCCATAGCATAACAAATTGTATTTTAACTAGAACTATGTGGAATTTTACAGACCAAATCAGAGAGGAAAACAGGTTTCTAGCCTTAAAGCAGAGGTCATCCTCACACTGAACTACAGTGAGATATTCTGAATACCTCGGAGGAAATAAATGTCCTTAACTCTTTCCTTGCAAGCAGGGACTCGTAAATGACCGTGTTTCAAAATTCCCTAATAAAGTGATATCTTGGTGACATCAGGAATCAGTTTGATCTGGTGCCAGTTGAACCCAACTCATAATAATCAACCACAGAACAACAACTAGGTGATCCTGCTCTGGCAAGGGGATTGGACTAGATGGTCTTTCAAGGTGTCTTCCAATCCCTAATGTTCTGTGATTCTGTGATTCTGCGTAACACATTTCCAGTGACCTTTCCTAAAAAGAAAACAAGAAGATATTTCCATATCATGTCACCAGGGCAGACAAAGCATGTAACAGTGATTAAGACAAGTCCAAAATCAGAATGCAACTGCTGCTGGAAGTTTTTTGGCATAAAAGTTATATGGGAAATACTGTTATACCTGTGGTACTTAAGAGTCCTGGAGTTTGGGTTAATTACATTTTCCTACAGTGGATCTGATTAAAAGGCAAACGATGCCGTGTATCTATGTTATCAATTATGGACTGCACGTGAGATCTACATATGAATCATCTGTGTGTGAATGTATTTTATTTACAATGATAAGTTCATGTGTGGGTTTACACTAGGCTGTTACATTTTTGAGGTGAAGAGCTGACTTATTTTTAATGTCTCTGCAAGGCAGAACTTCTCTTAATGTTCAGGGGAAACTTCCTGTGTTTCAGTTTGTACTTATTGCCTCTGGTCCTGTCACTGGGCACCACTTGAAAACTCCTGGTACACTTTATTTGCACCTCTCCTTCGTGTATTTATTTATACTGTTGGGATCCCTCTGATCTTTTTCTTCTCCACCCTGAACAGTCACAACTCTTTCAAGCCTTTCCTCACATGTGAGATTTTTCAGTCCCTTAATAATCTAATCGGACTCTCTCCAGTATGTCCATGTCTCTTTGGCACTGAGGAACTCAGAATTGGGTATGGTACGCCAGGTGTTGCCTCACCAGGGCAGAGTAGAGGGGGAGCAGAACCTCTCTAGACCTCAATCTGCTGCTAACACTCCTCCTAAAACAATGCATGATGCTACTGGATTTGTTTGCCACAAGGACACATCTAGGATTGTGTGGTGTTAGACTTGGGAGAAACTTCACTTTCAATGCAGTAATCTTGAGACAATGACCCTGGTTAGAATAAATAACCTTCTCAAGTGCTAAAATTCATGGCAAAGGTACCTAGTTTGAATCTTTGTTCTTCTGAAAATGGAACATAGAGGGGTAGAGCAACGTTTAAGGGAGCTATGAATACTAATAAGCATCATCCCAAGTCTTCTTTGAATTTATTCAAATCAACCCTTAAGATCCTGGGCTGGGTTATATTTGGTTTTGTCAGAATCATTTGTAGACAAATGCAGAACACTGCAGGAAAAGGACTTTCCATTCTGTCTGTGCGCTCTGCATGTCAGAGCCATAGAATGCTTTTCTCTTCTTTAGCTTGCAGACCTTTCTTGTGTTTGAGTAGATAAATGTAAATTGGAGATTGAGCAAATAGTGTTAGATATTTTAATGTAGGCATATATGGCTGCTGCTGGCTAAGAGCTTATGCTTCTATTATGTTCTAAATTTTAATAAGTTGGTACAGTGAAATTCCTTTAGATTTCTTAGCAAGAATAAAATCGGGAGAAAGCTTGTGAGCAGCAATTTCTCACAAAACCCAAATGAACCTCACAGAGATCTGCCTGTTTTGTTGTTGTTTTTTTGTTTTTTAATTAGAACAAAGTGGAAGCCTTAAGACATACAAATTCATTTACATTTCACTTTTGGTGTCCTGAATGTCAGAGGGAAGACACTCTCCTAGTGGCAGCCATTGCTTTGCTAAGACTTATGTACTTTCAGAACTTTTAAGTATATAAAAACACCCTTTTACAAACCTGAAGCCCACAAAAAGGTAATATACCATACTGCAGTGGACTGCTAAGATATCTGAGCTAGAATTGTGTAATGCATCTCAGGTACAGGAATTGGCTGCCTAGCACACTGGGAAGCTCGTAATGAACTAATTTATCTGATTTCTTATCCTGGCTAAGCTCAGCACTCCTTAGGCTAGATTACTTACTTTATTTAACACCAGCCCATGCATGGCTGGCTCAGGTATCTTTTCAACATGCTACAGTGTATGATATGGACATGCTATTTTAGCTGGTTTTATAGGTAGTTCATTGAAATTTCACTGTTAGATATGGTTTCAATTATGCAGCTGTTTCACAGACCTTCCTCTAAGGCATTCTCAGTGGCAGCTGCTCTTCCTCAGTGATTACCAGTTGCAGGCAGGTTACCTCACTGAACACTATACACAATGATCTCGACTCCTGGTCAGTGTCCCATGCCTGGATCTGGGTCTGTTCCTAACTGCCACACTCTGTCTGTCTTGCTCCTTCACAGGTTGGACAAGTCCTGTTTGTGAGGTCCAGCTCTACATCACCATGAGAAGCCCCACTTTTCGAGGCTCCTGGTCCACAAAGCTGTCACTAAGCCATGACAGATTTGAGAATTATGACTTTAAGTTTGACTACTTTTGCGGATTTAATAGGTCTAGTAAAAAGTCCCCAAAACATTCAAGTTTCAATGAGGTTGCAAATTTTTTCTCAAAAGTATATCAATGTTGTCTTTGCATAACACTGGGTTTTGTCATTCAAACCTAATGTCTCTTATGCTTTTTGCATGAGCTTTTAGCCCCCTGCATTTGTTTTCATTCTTTAAGTGTTTATTTGTCTGTGTTGCTCACAATTATCACAAAATTAATTATAGATTATGTATAGATTCCTATGAGTAACTATTTTACTTTCTTGATCCCACAGTCCAAATGTAGTTTGAAAATTGAAATAACAGTGTTCTAAGAAAGTGCAAAAGCAGCAGCAGAATACTTTATATAATGCAGGAAACTTTATAGGACAGGGCTTAAAATTCATAGAATCACAGAACTTCTTTGATTGGAAGAGACCTTTAAGATCAAGTCCTACCTTTGACCTAGCACTGTCAATTCACCAAGAAATCATACTCCTCAGGGAGAAGAGTCTGTCCCCACCTTGTAGTTGTAGAAAGTGCTAAAGTCTCCCCGGCTTCCTTTTCTCTAGGTTTCCTCAGCTGCTACTCATGAGACCTGTGCTCCAGACCCTTCACAACACTCATTGACCTTCTCTTGACATGCTTCAGCACTTCTATGTCCTTCTTATAATGAGGACCCCAGAACACAATATTTGAGGTGCAGCCTCAGCAAGTACAAGGAGGACAATCACCTCTCTACTCCTGCTGGCCACGCTAGTGCTGATACAAACCAGGATGCTAATAGCCTTCTTGACCTTCTGGGCACACTGCTAGCTCATAGTTAGTTGACTATTAACCCAAGGCTTTTTCCAGTGTGCAGTCTTCCAGTCACCCTTCTGCAGTACTCTAGCATTGCTTGGAGTTCTTGTGAACCAACTGCAGAACCCAGTACCTGACCATGTTAATCTGATACCATTGGCCTCAGCCTATCAATCCATCTGGTCCAAATCACTCTGTAGAGCATCTCTACCCTCCAGAAGATTGACACAACCACCTAGCTTGGTGTCATCTTCAAACTTACTGAGGGTGCGCTCAATCCCCTCAACCAGATTGTTAGCAAAGATCATAGACAAATAAATACATGGCATCACAGAATGGTTTGATTTGGAAGTGACCATAAAAAGGGTTTCTAACTGTCTACCAAAGGCAGGAACACCTCCTGCTAGTACTGGTTGCTCAAAGCCCCGCCCAGCCTAGCCTTGAACGCTTCCAGGGATGGGGCATCCACAATCTCTCTGGTCAACCTGTTCCAGTGTCTCACCAACCTCACAATAACAAATTTCTTCCTAATACTCGATCTACCCTTTTCCAGTTTGAAACTGTTACACCGTGTCCTATCACTATAAACCCTGATATAGAGTCCCTCTGCATTTTTCTTATAGTGGAAAATTAACAGAAAAAGATCTACAGAACCTTGCTTTTAATCACTGACTGCTCAGAATTACTCAAAATTACAGCTGTGTAAAGACATTTTAAGGAGGCAAGGCTAAAACTCTGTTATGTTTCTTTGTTAGTAAGAGCAATGACAAATTTGCCACCTCTAGAGGTTATTTTTCTTTGTTTATCAGTTCTATTCTAAAACTTCATTTGTTTCGTTTAATAGCTATATAACGGTAATGTAGAGATATTGATTCTGTGGATGGAAATTTGTCTTCTCACATACTCACATTCAAAAGGATGTGAACTCCTCAGCCTTCACTTAGCTAGGTAAAGTCTTGGTTTACAGAACTGCAAATATGAGGAGAATCAACTCCATATATCAAATATTCTACAGTGGTATTAAACAATAGTGCTGCTTAGTATTTGTGCAGACGAATATCATTTATTCACAACCTGCTATCAGTGCTTTTCCTTTGTCTCTCTTTACTACGTATATGTGATGGTCTATAGATTCTTCTTATTTTGTTTTTTATTGTAATGATTACAAAGCTTTACTGACTTTTTATGAACACATTTTGCTAAGTTATTTTGTAGGTATTGCCATGAATACTAGACCAGTAAAAATACAGTGAACCCATTCTGTGTATTCTGTGGTCACAGACGTCATGCCAGCAATTCCGAAGCAAGAGGATTAAAAGCTAGCGCAGGTGCATTCTGTATGCTTTCCCCAGCTTTTCTTCTTCACACACTCAATGAGCTATGAGCCCAAGATTTTATGTAGACCCCAATCTTTAATTATCCTGTTGTTTAGCTGGTTTGCACTACAGAAAGATTGAAAGGCTCGGACAAAGAGGCATTTAATCCACGCAATACCCTTAATAGTTCTCCCAATATGGTTTCTTCATTAAATTATTAATTACTCCCAAGGAGAGTTTTTCCCTGAATGCTTACGTAAGGATAAACCTTATGTGTTTGCCATTTTCACACCTCCTAATACCTATAACAATTTTTAATTGAAACCATCATAAAATAAATTACATACAATATTATGACCTTAAACCAGTCGTTTCTGTCTAGACCAAGTGAGAAGTTATCATAGACAAATGCATGCAGAGGGTTAGGATCAATAGTCAACCGAATATGAACTACTCTGCTTAGCTAGAGTGCCTGTCCTCATTGTGACACTTCTTTCTACCAATGTCCACGCAGGGAGCATAGCCGAAACAGTTACTGCACTTTCAATATACACTTTAACATGCTGTACACTAATAAAACATGTCAAGGTTCCTGAGGCTGTGCATTTCTCTCCTTGATGCTTTCTGTGTAGAAATATGGAACTAGAGAGGTCACAATGCTGTGCTGCTGCCAGCGCTGCTGCCAGGTAGCAGGATCCTCTCCTCCAAAGGGCTCAGCTCCTCAGATGCATTCTTGAGTGGTAGTTCCTCCTGTCTCACATCACCCACTGTGCCCTTGTCGTGTTACCTGTCACAATGCTGTCTCACTGAGAAAAAAAGACGCCTGAAAGGTCTGCCCATCTTCCCAAGGTACATAAGCCATAAATTTTTGTTTAAAATCCAGGAACCTTGTAGGATGCCTTTGGAGAAAGCTTGCAATGCTCAGGCCACGGGTAAATCACCTTTCTTCTTGTCTTCTGTGCCTGGAAGCAAAGAACATTGCTGCCTCTCTGTCTGTAGATTTAAAGCAGACTTGTTAGCGCTTATTGCTGTTTTCCAGTTCCATATGGGGAATGGAGAGACTGAGAAAAACCGAGCCAGATTTATGACTAAAACTTGCCTATATCATTTAGAGATGAAATTTTGAATAACATCTCAATGCTAGCAAAAAGCCTCGCACTGCTGCAGTCCCTAAGCAAAAAAAACCCAAACCAAACCAAAAAACCAAAATGAAAAATACCCAAAAACCTGCATGAAAACCTTTTACTTTTCTCCTCCAGAATAGAACTGCATCCATAATAGAGTGCTTGCCAGTATTAGCTGTACTGAGAGATATACCTATTCCAGTAAACCTTTTACTAGTGTAGGCTAGACATCAATTTCACTCTGCTGAAGCTCAGGAAATCAATGACCACCTGCAAAGACAGGCACTGGAAATAATCACTGAGAATTATGTTAAATCCTCCTGGAGTTATGAGATTATGGGAGAAGCACAGTCTACATTAAAATATGCATATACTCCAGCACTTGTGGTTGCATAAAGATGGGAAAAAGCAGAATGTGGTTAGCAAAAGGGAAAAAGCAGAATCCAAAATGTTATGAAAAATAAAGGATTAAATGAAGTTTGCTTACTCATCAACTCTTTCTGTTACTATGATAAAAGACTGACATAACGGTACGAACAAGAGGTTATGAGGCAAAGATATAAACACGATTCTAACCCTCAGCCTCCCAACCTCATCGGGCATGGAGACATCATTCAACACAGCCATTATCAGTTCAGTCGAGGGACAATTTATTCTGTATTAGCCATTTACCTCTCTGAAACTCACATTCCTACACAGAGAAAAAGTATCAGTGTATGCAAGCCATACACATATATATATATCTGCATAAGTAAGTGTGTATCGAAGGAACATGTATCTTTCCAGTCCCAACTGCCCAAGACAAGCGAGGATGCTTCTGTATCAGCACAACCAATATTGAGTGTGCAAATATATCTCCAGCAGGTGCACACACACACACATACACACATCATGCATATGCACTACATTTATACAAATGTATACAAGCACGTGTGTATACACACACATATACAGGACTGAAGAACTGGTTAGGTTGGAAAAACCTTTTAAGATCATTCAGCCCAACCATTTATCAACTACTGCCAAGTTTGGCACTAAACTATATCCCTCAGCACCACATCTATGTGTCTTTGGAATACATCCTCCACTGTCTTAGATAGCCTGTTTCAATGCTTTACAACTCTTTCTGTAAAGAACTATTTCCTAATCTCCAATTTAAACCATCCCTTGCACAACTTGTAGCCATTTCCTCTTGTCTTATCGCTTCCCACCAGGGAGAAGAGGCTGTCGTAGAGTAGTGATTTTTTTCTCCAGGCTAAATGACCCCAGTTACTTCAAGTGCTACTCAGGAGACTTGCACTCCAGACACTTCATGAACCTTGTTGCTCTTCTCTGGACACACTCCGGCGTCTCACTGTGTTTGTAATCACAGGCCCCAAACTGAACACTGTATTCAAGGTTCAGCTTCAGCAGTACAGAGTACAGAGGGATGATCATCTCCGTACTCCTGCTGGCCACATCAGTGCTAATGTCAGGATGCCACTGGCCTTCTTGGCCAACTGAGTACACAGCTGGCTCATATGCAGCCAGAAATTTACCAGTGCTTGGAGATCTTTTTTGACTGGGCAGCTTTCCAACCTCTCCTCCTCAAGCCTGTAGCATTGCATAGGGTTGCTGTGACCCAGCTGCAGAACCTAGTACTTGGCCTTGTTAAATCTCATACCACTGGCCTCAGCCCATCAACCTAGCCTGTCCAGACCCCTCTGAGAACTCTCCCTGCCCTCAAGCAGATCAACATACTCACCTAACTTAATGTCATCTACAAACTTACTGCGGGTCCTCTCATACAGGGCACTCATAAAGATGTTAAAGAAAACAGCCTCCAGCACAAGTCACTGGGGATCACCACTTGTGACCAGGTGCCAACTGGGCTTAACTCCATTCACAACCACTGTCTAGGCCCTCCATGCAGCTGAGTTTTCACCCAGCTAATCCCAGTATTTCAGTTCAGGAAGATGGGCAGTCAAAGAGCAACTGGCCTTAGTGAGGCAAAGAAAGCATTAAGTACCTCAGTCGTCTTCTCATCGTTGGTCACTAAGTTTTCCCTCTTCATCCAATAAAAGGTGGAGAGTTTCCTTAGCCATCCATTTGCTGTTGATGTATTTTTAGAAACAGCTTTTATTACTGTGTATGTAGGATCTCTCCACCATTAGACAGCAACAACCATAATCTGAAAGGTAACGTGGAGATCTGGTCCCAGTGACCTTTGCTGGTGCGTTTCATGAACCTGGGTCTAGTGACTGCTAGCACAACACTGGGAGGAGGCCATACAAAGTAGTCATTCTGTGGGAATCTACTTGCATTACTGCCTGCTATTTTGTCTCTGTGCTCCTCTGAGCTTGTGCAGATGGGCCTTTGATAGGTCAACAGTCCCTGTGATGGGCTAAAGACCATAACACATAGTAATGGGGAATTCTGAAAGAATAATGACAGGGCCTGACCTCTGCTCTTCTCAGAAGTGGAAGAGAAGGTTTGGATGTCTGAACCTTGGAGCCAGCTTCACTATTGAGCCTGTCTGGGTGACTTCTAGCATGAACTGCAATGCAAGACCATAACAGTAATGAATTAACAAAATAGTACCAAAACACCCACTGCACGAATGTTTGAGAATTTTTCTGAGAAATTGCAAATTCTAGTAATGAACTAGTAAAGCTGTTGCATTTCTGAAATGTTTTCCAGACTGAGCACAGTTTGCTTACAGCATCCTATCTTTTCCTCATGAACTTCATACAATGGCAAATGAGTCAGCTTTATGACAAATTCAATTACGCATATGGACAATAATTATACTGCTGAGATTTTTGAACGAAAAGAGAATCAATTCTCTTAATTTTTTCTAGTGGACTAGGATTTGGAGAATAGTAAATTACAATGCACAGAAGAAAGACGCCATGGGTTTGAAGAGCGCGTGGGCTGTGTGTGCTGTAAACTAGGAAAATTTCACAAAGCCATACAACAGGTGTTGTGTAGGAGTGAAAAATAAATACGAACAGACTTTCAAAGCAAGAAAATGTCCATAGAAGCTTTGATTCCAGACCAAGAAGGCAGATGAAACTCACACTGGAATTTATATGCAAAGTCTATTATTATTTGCACTTGTATGCTTCTTGAAATTGTGTTTGTGGCTTCAAAATCTAGGAAAAAATTGTTGGTAAAGGAAGGGAAAGAGTCATTGCCACACACTGCAGCCACAGAAAGTCACCTGGACCCTACATTCAGTTAATTAGTGGTGCAACTACAGAAGGTGTGCTTTTGCAAGAGTAACAGATAGCTTAAAACACACCAAGTCTGGCTGGTCAGGATGCAGGGCAACAAAATAGGAAATAAATACGAGCACAAGAAAAAGTGCAACAGCATCTACCACTTTGTAGTCTCCATACTTCTGTTAATTCACGTACCTGGGGCAAGACGTGATAAGCTTGAATCACCTACAGCACATTCACCTATGTGCTAGTGATTTGGAGCTCATTGTGTCTGCAGGCCTTCTGTTGCTCCTGCTCCTGTATCCTGGCATTTGCCCTTGCCCTGGCTACTGTTGCTATCACCATCCAGGTCTGGTCAGATGGTGCAAGACTGTGTGCTGTTCACAATGACAGTGCCTGTGTTGCAGTGGTTCTCAGCTCCCAGCTCTGTACCCTTCCTAGAGCAGATCTGCTCTTGCTGCTCCCCAAGTCTCTTTCTTGGCACACTTATAGAAGTAAACTAAAGAGTGAAAGGGCACAGGCTGACCACAGGCACTTGCTGTCCATGGTGTTCAGGTTTTAGCCTGGTGCATGACACAGTTTTCTCTGGGGGCCACCTCAAGCCCTTGTGCAGTCATGGACACAGTTTGCTTGTATGCATGAAACATGGACCATTTCCAACAGCCTATTTGCAGGAGTTAAATTTGGGAAGTAAGACTTCAGGCTACCTGGTTGTAATCTGCAGAGCACTTGTTTGGCTTGGAGGCAGTGAGAGATGTTCCTAGCTTTTTTTGTTAGCAAATATATTTATGTCATTTCTATCACCCATTGAGATAATAGGAAGTGATAGATTTTAGTGGCAACAAGGGAGACTTAAACATGACATCAAGAAAGTTTCCTTGAAGGCAACACTATTTAGCAGATGAATCGTAGAATGGTTTAGGTTGGAAGGAACCTCTGAGATCATCTGGTTTCAACCCTGCTGCCATGAGCAGGGACACCTTTCATTAGGTATGGTTGTCCAGAGCCCCATCCAACTTAACCTTTAACATTTCCTGATAGAGGGCATCCACAGCTTCTCTGGACAAACTGTTCTAGGGCCTCACCATCCTCAGAGTGAGGTGTTTCTAGCTGTCTAAGATAGTTGTGGAAGCTGTGTAAGTGGTGGATTTAAGAAGCAAGTTTTTGAGGAATACTGGAGTATCTATCCTACCTCATCAAATGACAGTTAATTGTTTTTAACACTTATGTTTTTAAGTCTTATCATCAGTTTTAATACTCCAGTCAACCAATAGACAACATATGCTACAGAAAGACAAATAGGAGAAGAAAGTGAAGGAAATCTATAGAGAACAAGAAGGTACTTGTGTGTGGAGACAAAGAGAAAGGTGTTGATGAGAGATAAGAAACAGGCACCACTGAAGGAACAACTCACCAAAATCTAATTATGACAGGGAAACACAGAATGAGGTAGGACAAGAACATCTATGTGGATGAAAAACTGCTAACTGAAATGAATAAATGGGTACCAAAGCTGAGCACGGGCTTTTTATTAAGGGTTAATGAAGAACATTTTGCAGGTAGCACTGTAGTAATTTTATTTAAAGCACTCGCTTTTCCTTCTCTCTGTTCTGTTGCCTACTGAAAATTGCACAACTCTCTTCTCAAATACTATTATGAAAAAAGCAATCAACTCAATTGTCTGGGGTGTAATGATGCTGACTAACTTCTTCCAGCAGTCAGAGACAGAGGGAGACAAAATAAAATAAGAATGTTGAGACTAACCCACAAATCATTAGAATTTTTAATAAGTCTTCACCAATAGAAAGCTGAACACTGTTAGTGATATCTGCCAACTACTGCTTATGGTCCAGTGGGCAGCACACTGCATGGGGAGCTGGGAGATTTCTGTTCTTCCAACTCTTGCACTTTTGCTGCATAACAACTTCAACAGACCACATGAGCTTCTGCTTCCCAGTAGTACAATGGAGATCATTAAGTAACATATAAATAGTGCTAGAGGTGCAATATTCCAGGAAAAAATACACCAAAATTGACACCAAACTTTCTTTGTTCTTGTTCAAATAAGAACAATGACCTTCCCAAATGAAGTGTTGTGACCTCCTTTAAGACATGGGGTCATGAGCCTGAGGGGAATTCAATTGCAGACATGCGGTTGTAAGTCTACAAATAGAAGTAGACAAGTATTTGTGGCAAGAGGTTGCAGGAAGCTGAACTAGAAGTTACTACTATCAAAACTGCAGCTAGGATTTGAATGTGCAGAAAATCCCTGAGAAAATTCATGGCAAACCATAGTTTGAAAGCCTCTTAATGTCTCTGTTTCTGGTTCATTCTTAGTATCATTTCTCTGATCTCTCTGATAACATTTTTGGTGGCTTTTATTTACTTTTCTTTCCTTTCTTGGCAAACCAGGACCAGTAAACTTTGGTCTGTGCTGGAGATACGTAAATCTGCTACAGACAAACTATGAACAATTAACTGGAAAGCAAAGGAAAAATATAAACTTGCAAGAAAAATGATCACAAGTCTAAATTAAAGGCATCACCAGACCTGAAACTATGTATGAAAATAAAGCCTGTGCTACAGTGAATAATTTAAACCTATGCCACTCTTTCTATACGTTTAATGTTTACTTAGTACATGTACTTCAGCCTATCTGTTCCTCCTTTCTACTTAGGGATTTTACAACACAAAACACTTGTTGAATTTGTGCTGTCTGTTTTGTAGGTGTAGATGACAGAAGAATTAAAATGGACAGGTTTTGATATTACAGCTGGTTTTAGGTGTCTTGGCAAGCAAGTAAGCTTGACTGTTTTCATGCCAGGAAGACATGGAAACTGACCCTTCTGGGTCAGACTGGTGCTATGCCCATCTCCACCAGTGGCTATTGAGCTGGACGGGTAACTGGTTAAAGGATCAAACTCAGAGAGTTGCAGTCAGTGGAGCAGGGTCAAGTTGGAGCCCTGTGTTTAGTGGTGTTCCTCAGGGGTCATTTCTGCAGTCCTATTCAATATATTCATGAGTGACTTGGATGAGGGCACATACTGTACCCTCAGCAAGTTTGCTGGTGGTGCAAAGCTGGTTGACACTCTGAAGGGCTGTTCTGCCATCCAGCATGGCCTGAGTAGGCTGGCAACTTGGGCGGAGAGGAACTTAGTGAGGTTCAACAAGGTTCAATTACGGAGTGCTGCACCCAGGGAAGAACAATTCCATGTATCGGTACAGGCTGAGGACTCAACTGTTCAGAGCATCTCTGGAGAAAAAAGACCTGTAAGTGCTGAAGGACTACAGGCTGACCATGAGCTACCAATGCTCCCTTGTGGCCAAGGAGGCCAATGGTCTCTTGGAGTCCATTAAGAGGAGTATGACCAGTAGGTTGACGGAGATTATTTTCTTTCTCTACTTTGCCCTGGAGAAACCACATCTAGAATATCAAAACCAATTCTAGGCTCACCCAGTTCAAAAAAGACAGGGAGCTACTGGAGAGAATCCAGTGCAAAGCCATGAAGATGATGAGGAGGCTGGAGCATCTTCCTTGTGAGGAGATGCTTAGACAGCTGGGTCTCTTTAGCTTTAGAGAGGAGGAGACTAAGGGGGAGATCTGATCAACTCTTATAAATACCTAAAGGGCAAATGCCGAGATGAAAGGGACTGGACTCTTCTTGGTGATGCCTAGCCATAGGACAAGGGGAAATGGGCATAAATTGGAGCATAGGAGGTCCAAGTTAAACATTAGGAAAATCTTCTTCATGGTGAGGGTCACAGTGCACTGGAACAGGCTTCCCAGAGAGGTTGTGGAATCTCCTGCTCTGGAGGCATCCAAAACCTGCCTGGATATGTTCCTGTGCAACCTGCTCTAGGTGATGCTGCTCTAGCAGGAGAGTTGGCTAGTTGATCTTCAGAGGTAATTTCCAACCCCTACCATTCTATGATTCTGTGAATCTATGGTTTAATGAAAGTGCATGAACCTGGCTGCTCTCAGCATTCACAAACATACATTTGTACTCCCATTAAGTTGTTTTACTACTTGCGTATGTTTGTGGATACACTTTACCATGAGTTCTAAACCTTTGCAGCCCTCCACATGTGGGGTTTCACTTTCTGACCTTTTAAGCACTGAACTGCAGACAAACTGTGCAGTGCAACCATTGAACTGTGATAAAAATCATGACCCATTTTTACTACTATCCAATGTCTTTGTGAACTTGATCACACTTAAACAGCTTCTGTACAGGTATACTAACTGAGTTTTTTTGGAAGACGATAGTGCATGCCACTCAAAACCTTTGTGGAAGAGCTATATAAAGAGTAAAGAGCAATATTAAAGAAAATTATGAGCTCCACCTCATAAGCAAACAGAGGAGAAACAGCACAACTACTTAACTGGGACAATTTCGTATGACTGATTCAGAGCAATTCGTTTCAATTACTCTGATCATCAGTTAAATAGCACATCTGGTAGTGTCTGCAAACTAATCATTAACAGGTGTGAATTGGTGTCTGCAAGCACATATTTCCTGCTGTGCAGCCCTTTGTTCACTTCAGGACACTTCTTAATTAGAGACAAGTCTGAACCACAAGCCTTTAGATGTGGGTCTGTTCTTTGAACACCTCCAAAATCAACACTTTGTACATCACGTTGTTATTTAGAGAAAAGATCTGTGAAAAAAAAAAATCAGTTTCATGGTTCTGACCAAGTATTCATTGCCCAGTTCTGACTCATTAGCATTAGTTTTGGATTTTAACTTCTATTTACAGCCATAATCATATATATGATTCATATGCCATGTTTATAGCCTGCGGTATTTATGATAGAAACTGCATCTGTTGCTATTGTCAAGCTGGCAGCAGCCTCGCAGCTACAGGCCCTGGTTCTCATGGGGGATTTTAACCACCTTGATATTTGCTGGAAGTCCTACTCAGCCAGCCAGCCACAATCCAGGAGGTTCCTCCAGTGCACTAGTAACAATTTCCTGATGCAAATGGTGGAGGAGACCACTAGGAAAGGAGCGCTGGAGAAGTGGAGACTGGGGAATGACCTCATTAATGTTTATCAATATGTGAAGGGTGAGTGTCAGGAGGATGGAGCCAGACTCTTCTCGATGTCATTTAGTGATAGGACAAGAGGCAATGGGGGTACACTGGAACATAGGAGGTTCTATACAAATATGAGAAGGAACTTCTTCACAGTGAGGGTGGCAGAGCACTGGAACAGGCTGCCCGGGGGGTTGTGGAGTCTCCTTCTGTGGAGATGTTTAAAACCTGCCTGGATATGTTCTTGTGTGACTTGGTCTAGGTGATCCTGCTGTGTCAGGGGGATTGGACTAGATGATCTTTCGAGGTCCCTTCCAATCCCTAATGATTCTATGATTCTATGATAGTCTCTTCAAGAAGGCATTTTAAATAACCAATGTACGTGTAAGCAACTAGAATATATAAGCTTCTCAGATTCTACTTGTGAAGATGTGAGCTTTAATGTGAATTAAGAATATAGTTTTCATTACAGTTTAGTGCTTAAGATGGCTATGAGAAAGAAAAAAAGTATATAAATGCTAAGTTTTCATTCCTATTTACAAGATTAGATCAGCAAAATATCCCCTCTGCAGGAGAACTCTTGTCTCTTAGTATTGGTGGGTGTGTTTCTGGCAAGAGACTGTTGGTGAACAATCAATTTAGATCACAAATTATCACAGCACAATCAGAAAAGATTTCTCTCTATTTTGTATTTAATTTTTTGTGATGAATTTATGTAAGGGTAAACCAAATCAGGAATTTGGAGTTGAGGGATTATTAATTGGTTAGTGTTGTTTCTGTTATTTTTCCTAGAGAAATGCACACAGAAAATCTCAATCAGACCAGAAAAGACAGTTCATGGGTCAAAACTTAGGGAGAAGACTGAAGTGCATAATTAAAATAGATCATGGGAAGAAACATTTTTCTTGTAGAGAGGCTTAAGCAAAGTACTTTTAAAGCCTGAGAGCAATACCCTCTTGTAACTCACTAGCTAAACACATGATGTATGTAACACTCATGTTTTCTGATTGATTAGCCCACAGTTGAAACTCAGGCAGGAAACTGTAAGTTAAAAGAAACAAACAAGAGACTGACAGCAACCATAAAGATCAAAATAATGCCAACTAAGGTAAGAAACCAAAGACTGAGAAGTAGCTGAGGCTTAACAGAAGTCCTTTCTTGAAGAAAAAAATCATTACCTTATTTTAGCAATAGCAAAACTCAGTTTAGCAGTAAAAAATACAAGAAAACATCCCAGAAATGTCTATCTGTCCTCTCTAGAGTATGGTATTGAGCCAACAAGCAACTTCTCCAGAAATTCCAGGCATGGCTCGGGAGTTAGTAGAACCAGAGGACAGTTCTTGGTAAGCCTTGCTTGGGTAAGTCTACTTCCTTTTAGAAATCTTGAATGTAAACAGATGTGGCCATTTGTCCTCAAGACAAGACAACAACATTTTCAGGCTTTGGTTATGACACAGAGGTAGCCAATGATCTATTTATACTCCACACTCACCATAAAGGGTGTTGTTGATGGGAGCAGGAAAGCTGGGCAGTTGTGCAGGGTATCAAACAATGATCATATTTGCTCAGCCATGCAATGTAAGACTGCTATTTTGATTTGAGGACCCTTTACACTCAGTTTACCCTGCTGTATCTGCTCAGCTTCCAGGAAAATTGAAATTATATCTTACGATCCAATGATATGGGGCAAAGAGAGACTGAGGATAGGAAAATTCTAGAGAATAGAATTAATTACAGATTTTTTTTTATTATTATTCTAAAATGTCATAATTTAAAATCTTTTGTCTTGGAACATTCTGGACATGGACTTAAGTACACTTGTTCTGTTTAAAAGGCTGAAAATTGTTGTGACATAGCAGCAGACTAGCGAGGATTGCTGTTGCACATATGCGAAGCCCCAGGAAGTCAATAACTATACACAAAGTCATAAATTTGTATGAAATTCAAACCATGGGGGAACAAAGCTTGTTCTTCAAAAATACTTAAAGAGATAAAAAGTTACTAATACTAATAAATAAAACTGCATCACTTTAGTGAAAGATCAGAAAATGTTGATTACTTGTTGTTCTTCTCTTTTAAATAACACTCAGCTTAACTATCTTGTGGAGTTGAGAGAGTAATTGATTCAGAACACAGGAATAGAAATTTCTTCTCCTTAGGGAGAAAGCATACTTAGAAGAATTCCAAAATAACACAGAAAACAGACCTCTACGGAACAAACCGAAGAATGTTCTAGCATGGAAAGACTAAAGATGCAATTCATGCGCTGTGAAAAAGCCTTTTTGCGAGGTTGTAAAGTTTGCACTTGATTATCTGAAGAGTGAAATAGAATGTGTGTGCGAGGCAGAGCACACTGTGCGTCACAAGGAGGAGAGTCAGTAATGGGTGGGAAACTACATGATCTAATCTGCAGAGTGCACATTTTCAAATGCCACAGTCTCAATTATATTGAATTTGAAGCAAAATTGAGGCTCTCCCTGTTCCTGCAAATCCCGTCCTATCAGCCTTTATCTGGATTTGCTTGAGGGACCGTTTAAATAAATAATAATAATAATAAATAAAGGAGTTTAGTTAAGCTCTATGTAGGTTTTTAAAATGGCTGCTGTTATTTTGAAACTAAATGGAGGCTTATGGCACAGACACTCTTTTGTTGGAGTTAATGTACCTTGAAACCTTTCGACTCAGCACAGCAGACTGTCAAAGGTGCTTAAAGAAATAGTCCAATATTCTCCAAAGCTCTTTCTGCAAAAGGGTCTTGTGTGAAACGATAACAACCCCAACCACAGCACTGCTTACAGAAACGCAGCCTTTCATGACACAGGCATTGCAGTGAAACTTGCAGGGGAAAAGAATACAAAAAGCAGACAAAGACATTAGTTCATGACTTTTGGAAGTTAATAAACTTTCAAAACTGTATCAGCACATTAATTTTTTTTCCCAGAGTTCATTCAAATAGAGATGATAGTGTGATCAGTGCGTTTTTTAATGGTTCCTTCTGCTCATCTGAGAAAAAAGGAACTTTCTCAAATTTGAGATAAAATTACTTTCCTGTCCCCAAGGTTTTGTTTGCCCAGGTGTAGGGTTGCCTACCTGTAAAACTCTACAGCTTTTGTTTTCCTGAACTACCTCAGTACCTCAGGAACACACTTCTAGGAAGCAGGGTATTTAAGTTTGTGTTTGTTATGAAGAGATTTTTAGCACTTGGATTATTATACAGTGTTATACAGATCTTGATCATAACAACAGCTACTCCTTGGCCAATGCAGTGTGAAAACAAATGCAGTCGTTGCACTATCTGCTTTTCAGAGCGCTATTGGTTTGAGTTAATGAAGTACAACAAACAGATTGGGCAGTTCCAGGGATTGAAACACACTTACTGTGCTTAAGGTTCTTAAAGTCTCACTCAATGAATCCCAGGTCATGAGGGTGCTTCTCATCTAGCTTTTCAGCCTACGGTGTGAGTATGTGGTCTTTAGGTCATCTATAGATTTTTGTGATCCGAATGAAAGATGCTGACAGAATTTTCTGGCCAGCAATGTTAATGACGTTGCACTTCTCAATTCTTTCTTTTTATCTAAATGCTCTCCTAGGTTGGATAGCAGATATTCTGAATTTTATCACTTATCTCTTAGCTGATAACATGAGTGTTGTGAGGAAAAGCATATAACCACATCCTAGTCACTCAACTGCTATGGAAATGGAATAGTACAGATCTGTGTGTATATTAAGAAGAAAAATCATGAAACTTGTGAGGAACTTCAGGTTTTTGTTATTACTGAAATGATATTCTTAGTGTAGTAGGACCCAGAAACTAGAGGACTGTTCTCAGTTTATGAAGTGCTCTACAAACACCAGCCAAATGTTTGCTGCATAAAAATACATGTAGTATATACAGGAGGCAAGAGACAGCAAGAAGATAAGAACTGGAACAGGAAGATAAGGAAACAAAACAGTACTGATAGGTACCAATCTCAGCATTACTACGTCTTATTTACGTAAAGCCTAATGTCACAAGACAGATTTGGTGAAGGGACTTGAAGGAATGCGATGAAAACACCTTCAAGTGTTTTTCTTCCAAAAGTGAGCAACATGAAAGAAACTGCTCGAGAATGAATCAAGTGGGTGATAGAAGGCATTGTCAGCAGCTGGTTAGAAGTGGAAGACAGACTTTTGTGTCTGAAGGAGAGGTAAAGTGGGATTAGATTATGAAAACCAGACAATGATATAAATTTGATAGTGAAGAGCAGTCACAGGCAAATTATGAACAAAGCAGCACATGATCAAAGAGCAAAGAAATGCTGTGCACGGCAGCGTTTTGTATGAGAGCAAGGCTTCTTTTGTTATGTACTCAGCAAACATGGTGCTCAGCGAGCAGGGCCAGAGATTTGGCTATGTGAATGGGCAGGTAAAGAATAATACTGCATGAGAACATTAGGCATAGTCTGGATTTAAGAAACCAAAGTAATACTGAGACGAGTGTGCCATTCGGACACACTGGTTTCTCAATAATGTTTTGCAGGTGGTGAGGTTTGAGGACAGATGGGGAAGAAGCAGGAGCAACACTTGAATATTACGGGTTTCCCAAAGGTAGATTGGCAGATTTTCTCTAAAGAGTTATCTGAAAGAACTGCTGGAAGCATAAGAAAACTGGAAGCTGGGATGATCATACAAGGCAGGGAAAGACAACACTTCAGGACAAAGAGTGTGACCAACACTGTTGAAATCAAGCAAGGGGGAGCACACCAAAGGCTTGGCTGAGAGGACACTGGTGATTGTACATCTGCCAGCGACATCACTGTTCTATCAACATGCCTGACCAGCATAAAGAAAGGCTGTTTATCCAGGAAGGATATATTGCTGTGTGGGTTTCTATCAGCTTCACAGAAATCCTGTCAGTAAGAATACACTATAATATACAAAATATAATAAATTATAATTCTAATAATATTTATTGTAATTATAATAATAATTCCAAATAACAAGCTGAAACTTTATTTAATTTACTTCAGTGGTGAGTATTGCACTCTTTTAGTATTAACTTAAATGTATGTAATTGTTATATCCACCAGATTAAGAAGTTACTGATCGGTGCCTATTGAAGATAGGTTGATCAGCAGGTGAAACAGCGTCTGACTCATGGCAGTTTATAGCTTTCCAGCCTTACAAAACAATGTAAATGAACATTGATTTCATTTTACCTTTGGCAGTGCAGAAGCTGCTTCATTATCAGTTTTGCTGTAACCGCTCTAGGGATGTTAACTTTTTGAAGGCAGTTTGGGTGGATGAAAGAAAATTGTACCATTGATAGGACTTCACTCAGCGCTTTAAGTGCTGCAGTCCCAGGTCTAACTTTAAGGTAACATCCTCGGAATATCCTGAAATTACAGATCCAGTTACAATGGTTTGCAGGAAAGGGAGTACAATAAGAATGTAAGAACAGAGCCTAACACAGTCACTTGACTTCAAGAGTGGCTAGGGCTGAACACTCACTCAGCCTCTCATTGTTTTCTGCTTAGTGGGTGGGCTGAGCCACTGCAGTATATATATATACATATTTGCTAACCCTAGTAGACCTCTTTTTCTGAGTATTCATTGCTTCTCCATTGTAATTTCTAACAATTTTTGCATTCACAGCATTTTATAATGAGGAATTCCACAAGTTTCTTATTGTGTGAGGAACCAACTACTGTTGTGAGTCTGTCTCAGACTGGTCTTGGGTGACTGCATCTCATGAGGCAGTGAAAATCGACAACTTCACTCACTCCAGCCATTCATGTTTGTGGTCTACTAGTATGTTCTTATCCATCAAAAGTAATGACTTCAGTGAGTATCAGCCTCTGACACTGGTTGCTGATTTTAACAGGGTATCTCTTAAATTGTGTGTTTATAGTATTTAAAATAGTATAGTAAATATAGTATTTACATTTTTTATTGCCATAGCAATGAGTCAAAGGGATATTTTGAAACTTCTCTGTTTTGCACAGCCTTAGAATCTGCATTTGCTGCATGGATCAGAAACTGGAAACTATTCATTAGGTGTCCTGACCTCTCTTTTGGTCAGTGGATTACTTAAAGACAGTGCATTGAAGGCTGCACTAATTCATTCAAGGTAGAGTGGAGTTTCCAGTATTAAAAAGCTGTTGATTTTTTTTTTCCCCATAGCAATTATGCCGAGGTTCATTGGAAAATTGTGTGTTTAATAACATTCAATTTTAAAAGTTTTTTGCAAAAGCTTTTTTATTCAGTATTTGTTCAGGTTCTAATACAGCTGTCTCTTCACTCATCTTTGGGACTAGTTGGTGTCCCACTTCAAACCTTAATACCAAACAAATACTAATTAGGTAAATATCCCAGATTGCTCTTACCCAGCAGTAGGGTATATTGCAACACACAGAACGCGCGTTTGAGCTGATGAACTCTTTCTCCTGCCCAGGAACTGGTAATGATTTCACATTAGCAAGGCTAATTGACATCATGTTTACTTGCTGCAAACACTGATAGATGAACAAACACATTTCAATTGCTAAAAAAACTCCTTCTGAAATTAAATTATTTTTAAGAGGTTCAAAAAGCTTTTTTTTTTTAACAGAAATCAGGGTCTTAATTTTACAGTTAATATCCACAATTGCAGCACAAGATTTGAGTCTCAAGAAGTTACAGGTAGAAGACTGGGATTCTACTTCTTAGAGATTCTCAAGACCTTCCTGTGTTCTGTGGTTCTTTGTGCTTTACCTCAAGTTCTACCTTATTATTTACCCCTATAGCTGAGGATTGTTTCCCTCATGTCTCTTAACAGGAAATGAACTGACTCCTTGCTTCTCTATAATGTACACTTAAAAGTATTTTAGACACTTGATTCACTGTGCAAAGAGTTTAGCATTGTTCATAATATTTGGCATTGCAGGCTGTCTTTTAGGGCAAAAATGAATACAGAATTTCTAAAAAATCTGAATAAACTTTTTTTGTTTACATCTATTTAGAGAATTTATGTAGACACACGTTTGCACTGTATTTAAAAGATGGGACAGATTTTCCAGTCTATTGTCATCCTTTCCAGATACTTGTTTATCTCTCTCTAATATTCTGTCCAGCTTCCACACTCCATTCACAGTACCTTGGCCTTATCTGATTTTAGATTTCTGGATTTATGAGGAGCATTCTAAACTTCTTACAGATTTTCTGTCTGCCTTCCAAGGATATTGTTCAGCTTGTACTGTAGTCTTTCACCCTTCGTTACTTACGCAATTGATTCTTTTTCTTACCTTGTTCAAATGCTTCGTGGTTCTTTTTACAGTGTGATGAATGTCTCTATGTTGGTGTCTGGTTTCATAGACATATTTCTTCTAGTGGTTTTGCTTAGCCTTCTTATACTTTTCCTGTTATATTTATATGTGTAATATAGTTTTATTGCAGCACCCTGTTATTGCAGTGTGATATAATATTACATAACATGTTTCTCTTGCTTCAAGGAAATTTAGCTACACAGACTGAGCTTCATTCATCAGCACAGGGTTCCTGTTACTCCCCCTCTCTGGTACAGGAGACACTTCATAATTCATCAACAGTAAATATTTTGTTCATGTTCTTCTGGCCATTTCTTGCTGTTTTCAAGTCACATCTTGTCCTCCATCCCTCACTGCTTCACACTGGGCTGTTTTCTTTACCAGTATAAGCAAGGCAAATCATTTGTATTGCAGTGACATTCAGACCGGCAAATGGCATCAGTCCTCTTTGTGCTAAATGTTATTGCAGTCTCTAGAACGGAAAGATTTAACATCAGAGGTAAAATATGGTGAATATTAAGCATATAGTCTGACCTAAGCACAGGCTTCTCTTCCTTTCTGGATCATAATGGAATTGGTGAAATTGTCTAAATATGAAGAACTTGAATGAATTGGGACATGAACTATTTATTTAACTTGAAACTCACCTTACTTACAGGTAGGTGTCTAAATCAGGGATAAAATTCTGTATTTCCATTATGAGTAAAGAAGATACAGCCAACACGATTAATGGAATACGGGGTGTAATTCATCTGAGCAGATCTAAGTGTCTGCTTCAGCACGAGGCAAACGGCTCCCAAGGCTTCATTTGCACTGAGTAGATCCTTACCAATCACAAGAAAGGTCAAATGTTGTGACCTTTATTTAGCCAGAACTCCTGTGAAAGAGATAGCTTGCCATTTAATTTCTGCATAATGATCAGTCTTCATTCTCTGAAAAATCTATGGGTGCTTTCAAATAATGGAATGGAATAAATAATTATTGGAATTGCTTTGCCTATATCTGCTCAACAGAAGGACAATAGCACTCCCATCACTAATTGTTTAAGGGTGTCACAGAGCACTCTAGGGATCCACAGATCCAGTAGGAATTAAAAGCTGTTACACCTTTTCTGATGGTTTTTAATATTTTCATTATTATTTCCAAGGCTGTCATATGCTCCAAAATTACATTTAAATCAGTTAATTATTTAACGGAAACAAGTGATTCCCTTAGAGTTAGTAAAGCCTCGTGATTAGACAGATCGTACATCTACTGGACCCAGTTTCATACTTCTTCAAAAAATCAATTAAAATAGCACCAATAAAAATAAAAATCGAAAGAATTTTTTTAAATTCACTTTGTTTGTCTTTAAATTCATACAAAATTGTCTCACAATGTCACTAGCTGAGGGAAGAGGACACAAAAGAAAGTCTTTTAAGCATCTTTATGTACAAATATTTTAAATTGTACGTAGAATCACAAGGACTGCACCAATGTTTCTCATTTATTTAAAAGCAATATAGTCTGCCAGTACATTCCAATTAACACCCACTAGAAAGGTTCTCAGCACTATACTAATAGTGTGAATAAGCTGATGCTGCTCATGCAAGAGCTGATCTCCTATTTTGAATTTCTTGCCATTTGAGCCGGAAGGAGGCAAGACTGCAGCAGCACTCAATGTATTTGATGGGAGAGCGGTAAAAGTTATGTCTCAAACAACTGATTCCTTTATTTGTGATTTTGTTATGACTTTCTTCTTCTTATTCTAGAAAAATATAAACATTAATTGTAAAGGACTGAGTGCTGAACTGCAAACCAGTGCAGATAAATGCAAAATATTATTCTGGTTGGTAATTTCATTGTGGCAGCATTAATATAGGTAAGGAAAAGTGAAGTTACTTGTTCTTTAGCTTTTTTTCCTATTTTACAAAATTCAGCTCTATCTACCATATAATTCCAGCTGCTTAAAATCTGCAACAAAGCAGGAAATCAATGCATTATGTGGGTTTTTTTAAACTCCCTGAAGTACTAGGTTATTTTAGATGAAGTTTGCCAAATCAGTGTCATGCTGTGACCTCTGAAATGCTGAAGAGATGTCTTGTGTATCCTATCCACTTGAATTAAATGCAGAGTTTTTTTAAAAACATGCATTTTAATTAGATTTGAAGCTAAAAATGCCACCTGTGCTGAATGGTGATGCTGAGGGATTTCCATTAGTATTTGAGAGCTATCTTCCATGTGAGGAATGGTAAAAGACAGTACATGAACCAACTGACATAAATAATGCAGAGAAGTGTGGATATTTGCCTTGTGGATACACCTTTTATTCTGACCAAATTGTTATATATAAAGTTGTATGTGTCAATGTATTTTTTTAAATTCCATGTAATTATTTTACATTTTCTAGCTACTCCTAAATAATGAACTTCTGGTGATCACTACAAATTAGGTTGATTTTTACTCTACAAGAACAAGTGTGAACTTTATGTCACAGTTTGTCAGCCATTAAATATTGTCCAGAGACTGCCACATGCACCACAGCACACTTCTGCCAAGAAAGAGAAAGGAAATGCATGTTCCTCATGCTGAGTCAGATGCAATATGACTCAATTCTGGAAGGAAGAAAATAAGAAATCAGACAACAAAAGAATCATAGGGTAGATTGTTTGTTTCATGGCTCAAATGCTACATTGATCTTCTTTATATACTCTATTATTCAGAAATAAAAATTGGTGCTGCAGTTAAGGTAACAGTATGCTTCCAGTCATGCAGCGCTACCCAGGTATTGCCCATTTATTGGGAAGGCAATATCATTTATGATTCCGCTGTTCCAATTCTAATTGCCTGACACTTATTTATTATTGAATAGAAGGACATAGTAGAGACCATTGGAGCAAAACTCCTTTTCTACTTTGCCCAATAAGCTTTCCTGGATTTCTAAGATATCTGCGAGACAGACACTCAGTCTCTTTCTGCTGCTACAAGAATTGAGAAACCCAAGATCCGGAAAGGCACCGATTGCTGCGTTTTATGGGAATATATGTTGTTCATTTTTAAGGTGATAGAGGGCAAGGAGAGAATTTTCCTTTTAGTATACTTGGCTGCCCCTCTGCTATTAATCAGAAAACTTTTTGGCTCAAACACATCTTCGAATATGTATTTTAAGGTGACTTACTCTTATTGATTCCTTTGTGACTTGGGTTCTTAGAGTCCATTAACACAAGAGCCAGCACTGCACTCTTGTGTTCCTTGCTCTGTGCTTCATCATCTCTCACAGATCTTATTCAAAATGTGAGACTGACGTGGACGAAGATCTATGTGGTTAGTATTGTATATACCTTCCATTAAAAACTGTATTTCATAGCTACTGTCTGCCTTGAACATACCAGATCAATTTTAATATCATTATTTCCAGCTTCTGCCAGGGAGAAGAAAGTTGAGTCGGAAAAATCAATAAACTCTACAAAAAGAAGAAAAAGAAACAATATCATTAATGTATTAAAAAGCTTTGGGTACCTGGTAAAGGCTTGGTAATCCCTTTAATTTCATGACTGCTGGTATGAGCCAGCAAGCTGCAACTAGTTCATACTGGCGTGATCACATTGCGACTTGCTCATTGGCATGTTTACTTGCTTCAGCTACATCCTGAGTAGTTCAAGTGAATCTATGTTTTATCACCAGTTCTGTCATGAAAGCTTCCCTTAATTAACTGGAAATGGGTCTTATGATGAGGGCTCAAGGGGTGAACGATGTTGGCAACCATGGCATCAGGACAGACTTTACATTAAAATCAAAGACAGAATGAAAGGCAAAACAACTTTTAAACCTGAAAGATGCTTTTCACTGCAGTAGTTTTCATTCTCATTTAATCTTTTTAATCTATTTTGCATTATTTGAAGTCAGTCAAATTGCTGCTTCTAAATTTCTAGCCCTGTTTTCCTTAGCTCGATCCCACTCTGCCATGCCTCATTCATAAAATCATGTTTAGAAAGTCTATTGACCAGATGTCTTAGATTTAGATGCATTAGCAGGAGAAGATGTAGGCTGCAACTCATTCACCAAAATATATGTTAAAATACACTGCATTTGCTACCCCAGGACATGAAGCGCATTCTCATTTAGAATATTGTACATTAAATGAAACCCAGTAACAAATTACAAGTAAAATTCAACCATCAGAAGTGTATGCAACTGATCTTCTGGTATCCAGGTATGACACTGGGTTAGACTTCAAAATAGACTTTAGCTTTTTAGATAAGTAAAAGCGGCTGAACTTTGTACACTAGACTCCAGACCACCTTACCTGATCAGAAACTCAAGGCTGTGCATGCTGTCTTTCCTTCAAAAGCTTGCTAGCTTTGCTAGCTTTGCTAGCATGGTGTCTGGTTGTGTGCTCTTGGTTACACCCAAAAGGCGACCTTGTATTCATGTATTTGCAACAGCATCCATCCTGCTTTGTCCTCTGTTAACGAGCTGTCTTATAATGTTACTGAACACACTTGTGTGATTTTTCTGCTGACCAGTCATTTCCCATGATTAATGCTGCATCTGCTGTTCTGCTTCTGTATGTCTCCATGAGGGAAAAGACATAAGGTGCCCTTTTAGCTCTGAATTGTTTGTCCACACAAAACAAATACAACAAATAGAGAAGCAACTGAGAGACCAAGATAAAGCAGTTTCTTTTGATAGATTATTAATCTATCAAAGATATCTCTTCCAAACACATTTCTTCTTTGTCACTTCCAGCCTTTTTTCAGCCTTATAGGAAAAAAAGAAATCATAACTTACAAATATGATTGTAAATGTAATAATTTCCCCCTCCGGACAATTTAACAGTAGCACGTCTGCAAAAGGTGCTTTCACCTTGAAGTGAACCTTTGATACTCTTTAGCACAGTTCTCTTTTTTACAGGGATGAGAGAGACATGACAAATCACAAAGAGAATGGCTTTTTATAAATTGGTGACTGTGTAAATGTCAATCTGTAAGTGTTTGTTTTTATAGCTGAAACAGTCTCACTTGATTTCGCCCCATCAAATGCAAATACTTGAAAATTCCACAGGGAAAGCAAAGACATTTCTTATAGCTCATTTCTTCCTTTAAATGTTCTGTTATTTTCAAGCTTTGCAAGTGTCTTTGTTCTTGCATTTCTGTTCAGATCGTTCTCCTGAGGGATATGCCAACACTAATCACTGCTGCATCTATGCCGCGATTTGGAAACGCACATTGATTCTGTCAGAATTCTTGATTGTAATGCAAAATATTAAGTGAAAAAAAATTGAGTTTCAGTCTTTTTCTAAAATTAATTAATTTCCTAATGCATCAGGAGATGGATTAGGATCTGAATCTAACAATCAGAGGAGGCGACATCAAACCTCACTTAAAGATGGAGTAGTAGTCCTGCGATTATAATTTGGGAATAAAGCTGAAGGGAACCAGTTTTTGTCTTTCAGAAATCACCCGTGGGAACTAATCAAGGATGTCCCTGCTTCTGCCTCCCATCCATCTATACAAATGTACATTAACAGAAATTTTTGTTGAGTAGATCTTCACTCAAAACTAGGAGACATCTTGATTAATAAAACTACCAGCTTCCAAATACAGAGGAGAAGAACCATAACTTTTGGCTTGTGATAGCACCTAAGACTGTAAAAAAGCCCCAAACTTGGAGAAAGTGACTAAACGTTTATGTTCTCTAAGGCATGAAAAGTGATACAGACATAAAAAATATGGCTCTCGTTGCGCAGTAGTACAATAGCTATGTGTGGATACAACTTTTTTCTGAAACTACACTTACTTTCACATTATTTGAAGATTTACCTTTGCCCCCATAGCTCACAAAGTATCATTTTTTTGATTTATTAAGTATTTAACCTGACAAGTAAAATAACTCCAAATCTATTTTTAGTTTACACAGAGGACGCTAGTGGAATTGTAAGTTTGAAAAAAGTCTTGGATACACAGTAGAAGAAAATTTAGAGTTCCTGAAAGGTGTGTTTAGTTAAAATTGGCATTTGAAGAAAAGTTATTGAAATATAGCAGTAAACAAGAAGTCTGTGAATTCAGTGGCCTAAGGGATCTTTCTCATGTTGAGAATTGACACAATGAATTGCTATAATGAAGTTTGCCTTAGGTTAAAAAAAAAAATTAAATCTAGATTTAGAAATTAATTGCCTTTCTATGACATTGCTAGTTTCTGCTTAAGAAAAACAATGTTATAGTTTTCACTATGCATCTGTTCCTGAAAGTAAGTGTGTCATACAACTAACGAATGAATAAAAGATAGGCTGCTGAGCCTTAAATCGCTCAAAACGCAATTCCTGTGGGAGGCACATTATTGTATGTCATGGTACAAAACCAACATGCCTCCAAACATCATAGGAGAATGATGCATTCTCTGCCTTCTTCAGATCATCCAGAATACATATATGAACGAGATATACTTTACACTGCTCTGGAATTGATATTTTTCTACAGTGTCTTGGAAAAACTTGTCTGTTCCAGTCAAGAAAAGAGTGATTTGTTTGTGTGACCCTCTACTGGCTTTTTCTGTTGATATTAGTTGCAATATTTCATTTCTTGTGGAGATAACTTCTCTACCTATGAGAGTAAAGTGAAGAAAATATAGTATGAGGCATCAAAAGAAGAGGAAGTAATACCACTGGTACTACCACTTGTACCTAGGATCAGACAATCCTTTAAAGAGAAAGAGAATCATAGGATTGTAGAATGGTCTAGGTTGGAAAGGACCTTCCAGCTAGATGGTAGATAAGCAGAGGCACCTCTCACTAAACCAGGTTGACCAGGGCCCCATTCAACATGGCCTTAAACACCTCCAGGGAGGGGGCATCCACTTCTTTGGGCAACCTGTTCCACTGCCTCAACATCCTTACACTGAAGAATTTCTTCCTAAGATCCAATCTGAATCTACCCCCTTTCAGTTTGAAATAATTCTCCCTTGTCCTATCACTACAGTCCCTTGTAAAAAGTCACCCTCAAGTTTCTCGTAAGCCACCTGGATGCAGTCCTGTGCATGTGCTTTAGGCAGTCCTACTTTGGCAGGGGGCTTAGACTTGATGATCTTTTGAGGTCTTCCAGCTTGGAAGAGTCTGTGATTCTGTCCAGTTTGCCATTTGATATACTGATTGTTTGAGACAGATTAAAAGTTTTTGTGTAGGATTGTACCTAAGGAGGTCAGGAGCTAGTGGTACTCTGCTAGTGAAGCGTTGTAGTTGGTGTCTTGATTAGGCTTAATGGGGCAGAGTCAGTGAAGTCAATCCTATTTCTGAAATTTCTACAGGATGTATGTTATGTGTATGAGACTGGAATATTTTATACCAGACATTCACCAGATGACCAAACCAGAAGTGGCTGACCAATTCAGAGTCTAACTCCTTATGTTTGACCCTTTTAATGGTCAACTGAGAAAGACACGTTCTTTGGCAAAGTTCTGATATATCTTCTCTACCTACAATTCCTCAAAAGGCCTCTGTGTGATTGTAAAAAATGTTGTCAAGAGGCTACATGCGTCTTGGAAGACACAGTCACTGTGTTATTTCAAAAGGGCAGCTCTGATTACGACATTTTGCAAATTACAAAGGAAAAGTTAGACCAACAATCAGCTGCTTGAGCTCTCAAAGTAGAGGACTAGCTTTAGAGCTAGTTTCAGCAAAGAAAGACAAGGAAGGTGAACTTAGAGATTTCTGTTCAAGGTGAGCCACATAACAAGAGAAAGATGACAGATGTTAGAGATCCTTTATCCATTTCATATTCCAAAAACCCAAACAATTATGATGGGTTGGGCTATCAACCTACCTGGTCCTGTATACTATCCCTTAACAGTTTCAAGTTACAGATGTCTACAACAGCTATTTGAAACCTGAGGGTGTTCTGAGTAGAAGCACTGTTTGCTCATAAACAGAGGAAATGAATGCTGACACACCCAGAGTTGTAAACTTGCTAGGTTGACTAGCTTCACATTATCTGCTATAAACCACTGTTGAATTCTGCAGTCGCAAAAAGTTGGTTGTATTAATTTAACTGCAAAAATGTTGATGGAAAATGTATTCTTTGTGATAACTTATCAGAGAATAAATGCCTCATTAATCTCAAACATTTCATGCTAAGAATATTATTGAAGTTAGACAGAATGATGAGTAACATTGTAGGGAGCACAGATTGCTGCATGCAGGAATGCTTTTACCCATTAAGTCTTCCTTCATACTGTACAAGTCACTTCTTTTGTTTCTCAGGCTGTAGGCTGGAGCATGCTGCTTTTCCCCTGCTCCACAGCTTCTGATTTAATTAAAAGAAGACATATGGAGTACAGTGCATTAATATATGTACACCTTAGTTGACTTTGTCATCTCAGGAAAAGAGAGTGGAGAAAAGAGAGTAAAGGTCTTGAAATCAGCATTAATCTTTATGGGCAACAGTAGGTCTAAATACAATACCCATAGGAATTCCCCAATAGTCTCTGTCTGATTTCAACTGTATTTTCACTCTATAATCTAAAGCAAGCATGACAAAGCTGAGCATGTGTATGGTGAGTGCTGCACGTCTAAGTCTGCGCTGTTTTGTTGTAAAGATAATTTACTACATATTGGAAAAATAGAGTATCTTATTATGAAATTATTATATACCAGGTTGCTTAAAGCTATCTAAATGTTACAAGAATGCTATGGATTTTGGTGATATTTTGTCATTAAAACTAAGAAAATGAAAGATTCAGTTGCACCTTCTCCATAGGTAAACTAAAGAAGGCTTCTGTGATAGTTCCTTCTGAAATTGCCCATTGAATGCTTTTTAAATTTTTGAAGCTTTGTCTAAAACGAGCCTTTATGATCAATACTTTTAGTGGGAACAGTAAAAGAGACTTTCACTGAGAGGCTTAGAGTCTCCCTGTTTTGAAGCTATGTGCCTACTGATATTGCTATCCCTTCCCAGGTTAGTGAAAAATATGTTCCTTAAGATTAATTCTCAAAGAGTGACACTCATTGTGTGATCATATGACTTGAGAAATTATTTGCAAATCTGTTTCGAAATGTAACTGCTTGAAAATCTTTTCCCTCCGTATTGAAGGTCCAATAACCTATTTGTGCCTGGTGGCCTGTCAGATAAGCAGATATAAACTCAGTGTGAGATTGCTGAAGCATTATAAGCAAGAAGGAAACTGGGGGCTCAGAAGCAAATGAATAAAGGCTGGCTTTCGTGATTGAGCCCATCTACTTGTGACATTCCAGCAGCTTGAATCCTTTCTGGGGGCATTGAGCCTATGCTTGTGCTTCAGATGAACATATTTAAATGCTGGAGTGCTTGGGGCGTGAAAAGCTAAATGCTTGCAAAGTGAGAAAGGAGGGAGCACTCAGAGGTGGATATTGTTTTCTGCTAGCTGGCATTTCAGTATAAGCAAGTTTAAATGTATGTATTTCTATAATTCTGAGGAACAAAGAGGAGATCTTAGATGAAAGATAAAATTCTCACACTGTGGCCCCTTGCTGGCTCAGTTGGTGGAGCACAGGACTCTGAATCCCATGGTTTGTGGGTTTGAGCCCCATGTAGGACAGCTGTATCTTCAGACAGTTCAGGTATACCACTGGTATACCAGTCCAGGTACTGTAGGCTCACCCTGCTCCAGCAGGGGAGTGTTGGATTTAGATGATCTTTCGAGGTCCCGTCTAACCTTTAACATTCTGTGAACCTCTTCTGTGAACATCTTCTCACAGTGTCTTTGTCTATGGATGTTGAAACAGTGAGTGTTTGTAAAGCAATGAACGTTTGAAAAGTCATAGTTACCCCAGCTAAAACCTTTTCCTGTAGCAAATATCAGAAAAAAATAAACAAATGATGGAGAGATTTGATATTTGTAGAGGGAAGAGAATTAGCTCAGATTTTTACTCAATATCAATCTTTCACAAGATCTTCCACCAGACTCTTTTTAAACCAGCAGATTAAGTACTTTTCTCACTTTGAGGTGAAATGATATTATGGTTTCAATTCTTTTTCATCATTCGCCCAAATAACTTCCTAGATTAGTAAAGAATTGCAGACTTTCACCGGTAAATGCACCCAGTTCACATTGACTTTGATTGTTAACTGGTTTATTTGAGTCTTCTATCAGCTGTGTACAGATTCATGGAAAAGAAATACTGAATTAGCAGTCTCTAACATCAATAGATAATAAAAAAGCCATGCTCTATTAGAACGTAACAATTAATACTAAGGAAACACTCTCGTCATTTCTATCACTCATTATGTCTTAGTAGTGCTGAGTAGGGGATGATCACATCTCCAGTCCTGTTGCCCACACTATTTTTGATGCAGACCAGGATGTTGTTGGCCTTCTTGTCCACCTGGGCACACTGCTGGCTAATGTTCCTCTGGCTGTCAATCATATAAACTAGCATTATTCCACATTTCCAGTTCATTAGAAAGACAGTCTGGTTTCCTAAATTTGCACCTCCTAGGTACATCTCTGATGGGTTTATGCTTGATATTAGATACTTAAATGTATATGATTGCATGCAGGCATGCTTAAGCTTCCATTAGCATAAATAGATAGAAATTAATCTGTATAACCTGGTGTAATTCCCATCTATATATTTGCAAACTTCAGGATTATCGTGGTGGATAATGGTCAAAGACAAGACTATTGTGCTTTGAGGTTGAATATGAACTGTGCTGTATGAGGAAGCATATAGCTTAAAAACATAAATTTTCAGGCAGAACATACTGTTTTAGGGGAGGCTCATTTGTAGAGTCTCTTTTAACTGGTGTTAAAAATGTTTAACTCAACATGTCTGTGTCTCATGCTCTACACTTGTTGTGTACTAAAGCTGTAATTCACAGAGCACTTCATCTTTGCCTGCCCTGCTGCTGGCACAATTTTCTTAAGTATTTCACATACTGACCAAAGTGAATCACAGCCATCATCAAATTGTTGAGAACCTTGCCATGGTTTGTTTTTTTTTTCTTTATAAATGTGAGACTTTACATATGGACTTTATTCAAATCAAGAAGTGGATAAAAAAGAACAAGCCTAACTCAGTAGACTTTTTAACAACTCCCTGCAATTGAGTTTGTCTTCTCCGACTTTCACCTTATGGTTAAACAATGAAAGGACAGAAACTGGAAACAGAAAGCAAAGAAAAAAGAAAATTAATGTTTTCAGCAGTACAATTATCCTCCTTAATTGCTTATCCTCAGTGATTTAAACAAACTGAAGGAATCTTCAGAGAGATACACATAAGCTATTTCTGGAGCAGCTAACTCAATCGAAGAGAGGCTAAATACACACATTCGTTGGGTATTTTGCCCCCAAATGCAGGCAGATTAAACAGTGACCACCTTTATGTACCCAAATCTATATTTATTTAATGAGGGGGTTTTATTGAAATCAAATATGGCTGTTTCTTGTCTTAATCCTTTCGTTTTACTTTCTCCTCCAAGTCTTTCAGAACAAAATTAATGTAGCTGAATGGATAGATGGTTCGTGGTGTGTACCAGCCCTTGAGATCCAATGCGGAGTACTGCCTGTCCTAGGTGGTGACAAGCATCAATTATAACTTGCTAATTTACCAGAAAGTAATATTTCAGATCTATTCATGTGTATGTAAAGTGTATTATCAAAAGAACGTGCAGATTCCTTGTAGGCTTGTGACACATCCATTTGGCAGGTACATCCTCCCATATTTTCTCAATATGTCCCCTTGTTTAGCGTCTTGAAGCCAGCCTGCTGACAACAGATACTTTCAGCAATTGTCGCTTCATGAAAGCAAGTGGAGCTCTTGCTAATTCACTACTTCTTTTTCAGACAGAAGTATAACTTGGGATTTTGCCCATGTCTAACCAGGAGGGGTTTTTTTTAAGCAAGTTTAGTTCCTTGTTTTATTGGCTTTTCATGAACTTTGGATGCACTAGATGCAGTTTCTCTCCTATCCTAAATAATTTAATCATTCTTTGACAGCTCATTTAATTAACCCATAGGCTTTGGGATCTTGCACTTTGTCATAAAATTTAACGTGTGTCAACTTTGCATTAGCTTTTGGTTTGGGATATTCATCAAAATTATTGTAATATACTCTTTTTTTTTTTTTCTCCCCTTCATTTCAGATAAGACATAAATTAATGGATTGCAAGGCCAGAAAGAAACGTTGTGATCACCTCATGTAACCTCTCACATAAAACAGGGCCATGAATGTCATCCAGAGTTTCATCAACGTACCCATTTATTCTAAGTGTTCCTCTATCCATGTGCTTCTAGACTAAACAGGCCACATTTCTCTGTGTTTTCACAATACACTGCAAGCCTTTAGGGTCTTATGCCCTATTGAGGATTGCTTTTCTGACTTTATCCAACCCAGGGTAATCCTAAGCAGTGGCTATGAATCAGAAATATTTGTATAAGACCAGAGAAATGTGGATAAGACAATCTCCAACTCGCCTGATCATGAGTTTGAACAATGGAATGTCTCAGATTTAATTTGAATGTTCATTTTCTTACACAAGCTATGAAAAACAAGCTGTCTTGGCAGTTTGTTTTCATTTTGATGCACTGACCAAAGTTACCAGCCACCATGGCTAGCTGAAACTTGTGATGAAACACCTAGATGAGGGTACTAAGGGTAGAAATTGTTCTAGTAATAGATTCACATTGTAACGAAGGTGTTAAAGCAAAAACGTTTTAAAAAAGTGTGTACTCTGACAAGAGTGGGGAACATGCTGAATCACTTAAAATGATGAATATTTAAAAATAGGGCACAGATGTCTAATTTAAATACAGAAATTTTCTTGGCATCTAACTAGTTGTTACTACATTTTTTAACATGTATTTTATTCACACATTCAAATTTACTTGCTCTGATTTGCTTTGTCAACTGCAGGAGACTGACTGTTAATCCACACTTTGAAAGCTGCCAATGCCTCTCAAACAAATGTGAGATTTAAGTTTGCAGTGTGGACTTGAAAATGGCTCAAAACTTTTAGTTGCTTTGTCATTAAGTTTGGTGGGTGAAAGTGCTTTTCTGGTGGATGAGAAAGACAAGTTAGAGGGTGAAATCCTGGCAACTTCGTTATCATGACAGACCTCCCATTGACTGTAATGGGGCCAGAGGTTCACCCGCTGTTATCTGCTTAGCTATCTGTCTGTGCATTTTTAATGTACTCAGGAAAGAGGAACGCCAGTTTAAAGCTGGGGTATGGAAACACCTCTTCGTCAATTGATTCTGCAGCCCGTAAGAAGTGAAGAACTGCTAATCCTTTTTAAAGCAGTTTCAGATAATGCAATATAAAGTCATTACTTTGTTCAAGTAACCCATTTGTGATGCGATGTGCTTACTGCTTCCATGCAGCTTGATTTTAAATACCGTTTGCATCCTTTAAGAAAGAAGATGGAATTATTTTTATGAGCAATTAATTTTTTACAAAATTTTTTTTCATGCAAGATTTGTATTGTAATTAATATTTTTTTCTTGAAAAAAATATGAAAATTACCTTCAGCTGGTTTTGGTTCATTTTTTTTCCAGTGTTTTGTGTCACAACATGTTTTTAAAAGAGGAAAATTTATATGCCAGCTGGTTAATCACCTAGGGAAAATCGGAGTTTAGTTCTTCCCTCAAAGATTCACACTCTTATAATGCATTTACATTTCCACAGTAAAATAAATGTTTGCTGGAGATTTTCACCTTCTGATAAAGTTATTAATATCCATTCTAAATACAGAGGATACCGTATTCTTTCTTAAGATATCGTAATAAAGTTGACGAAGTCTGTTCTAATCCATTCCTTTTTTCATCATCACCATCCAAATATTCAATACAGTATTTACTAGGCTCATTATGGTACAGCTCATGGAGTCTCTATTTCTAGTGTATGCAGCTATTATTATAATATTCACATCTTTAGCAGATCAAATTGTATTTAGCTCATCCACACGATGCAGGAACCATTACAGGAAATTCAGTGCTTTGGATCGTGCAGCAAGTATCACATTTGGTTTTAAGACTGACATCTTTGAATCTTTATTTATTTCATGCCTTACAACAATGAAAAACATGCAGATTTTTTGTTTCTCTAAAATGTGTCTGTGTCCTTCTGTTGAATAGCACTGGCACATGTAGAGGTATTGATAAAATAGTTTTGTGAATTACCTGATGGCGAGAAACCAATGAAATGACATAGGAGGATCTTAGTCAACCATCAAATCAAGTGCGTGTCTGATCTTTCGGCAATGGCAGACCAAGTTAAACGTGATGGGTTCACTAAGCCTCCTTCATGAAGGTTAACTCAGAGGAAACTTTAATGGCTTTTGTTTTTTATGTTAGATAACAGAAGCTAAAAGTGAAGGCATTTATTTCTGTTGCACATATTTCACCATCTTCCTAATCTCTAATGTGTTCTCAAAAATGCAATGACTCCGAGCATGGCTGAACACTTGATGCGCGTAAACACTTTTTGGCCTCGATGTGACAACTGCTTTCTTTCCATTATACTCTCAACCTCCTTTGTAGGAAGCTTTTTAGAACCTAGTTCTCTAGAAAAACATCTGTGGATGGTTTCAGCTCTAGTGATTACTGTTTGCCTATTGCCACTCATTAAGCTCCTGCATAGTCTTAGCACGTATATCATGCAGGCTGCAAAGCTGGGTCTGTATTTATTTAACTGGTAAGCGTCTCAAAAGGACTCCTCTGGATGCCTATCAAGCAATACTCATTAACGTAATATATATAGAAAATATAATGTGCTCTCAGATCTATACACTATTTAATTAAATATCAGCATATAAAATGGACAATGAACGATTAATTTCTTTGTCCTTATAAGCTTTGCAGATAATATTGCAAACAAAATGCTAAACCACATCTTCCAACAGGGAAACAAGGAGCATTAGTTCTGTTTTTGAACTTTGCCTATTAAATTTGTGCGTGGAGTTAATTTCCAAAAGTAGCAACTGTAAAATGAAAAAAAATTGCATGTATTTTTATTGAAAATATTATAACCACAGACATCAAGTAACATACGGTATGATATTTTTATTTTATAGCTAATAAGACAGAGACAGTGAAAGAAATAGAGAGAAAAACAATATGCAAATGGTTTGAAAGGTAATAAAAACATCAGAGTAATAAAATTAAGTATTTGGATAAAGGTTTCTGGAAATGGGGCTAAAATCTGTGTCATGTAAGGTTATTATGACCTGCTGACAAAATGAATGGTCATCACTTCAATTTCTAGTGGAGATATTTGTGGTTTTATAGTCCTTCAAGGCATAAATAAAATCGTAGGTTTGCCTCAATTACTGGGAACATTTTGTATTTGGTTTCTAATCTTGTTTCCCTGGAGTATTGGTATAGTATACAGTGATATTTTTATAGCGTATAGACAAAGATGCTTTTTCTTTATTGCAGATTCTTCTAGAATATCATTAATTGACAGGGATAAAATCCATTAGCAGAACCCATTATTTTTTAAATTTTAATTTATTTACACTGTGAATACCTCCTCCTCAGATGATTAGCTGTGCTATTAGTAATAACAATTCTTCTTTGCCTTCCCTTTATTAAGACAGCTAATTCAATTTTGGATGGGGATGAGCACTATTGTATGGGCAGAAAAACAGATGAAGGACCTGGTAATGAAACGGTACTGGGGGTTACATCTGGGATCAATTCAGTTTCATTTTATATTAGATGTCATCTAAAATGTGCATTATTCCCCACATGTTATTAAGTGAGGTGCTGGCTAACAGGAATGGACATAAATAATGCAAAAAACATGTATGTGAACTTTGTTGCTACGTTCTGTAGCATTTAGTTAATGTGACTAGATATCAACAATAACAGATTCATAGAACCATTAGATCTTGGTGGTACTTGTTGGAATGAACTTCTGGGGATAATTTTGCTCAATCCCCTACAAGACCAGGATTATGTAGAGCTGGTTATATGTGGGTTTTAAAAGTCTCTGAAAAAGGAGACTCCACAACCTCTTTGGGCAGCCTATTCCAGTGCTCTGCCACCCTCAAGGTAAAGAAGTTTCTCCTCATGTTAAGGTGAGGCTTTCTGCATTCTTATCTGTGCCCATTGCTCCTTGTCCTGTCACTGAGCCACACAGAGAAGAGTGTGGCCCATCCTCTGGACACATTCTTTGTAGATATTTATGAACATTAATAAGATCCAGAGTGATTCTGATTGTACAACTTCTCCAGTGAAGTGATCCTGCTGTGGCATGGGGATTGGACTAGATGAACTTTCAGGGTCCCTTCCAATCCATAATGATTCTATGATTCTATGCTATCTGTCCTTTTATACACCTCTAAGCACTATAATTTTCACAGAGCATTTATGGTTGACCCACGCATGGATCTCCAGCAAAACCAAGATGATACCTCCCCCATCCCTTTTATCCCAGGCTTTTTGTAGCAGATATGGTGGGAGTGTGAAAGAGCCCAAAGCCACCCACCAGAAGCCCTGTGATTTATCGATTGATGCTCTGTGGCAAAAACTGGACAATTAATTCCATTCCCTCTTTATGGTCCTCTTCTATATGCACTCCTCTATGACGACCATGGTTTAGTGGGAACATGGTTTAGTGGGCATGGTGGCATTGGGTTGACAGTTGGACTTGATGATCTTGATCTTGTAGGTCTCTTCCAACGCTAATAATTCTGTCATTCTGTCATTCTATCGTTCTGTCAAGATCTCCTCTCAGTCCTGTCTTCTCCATGCTAAACAGGTTCAGGTCTCTCAGACATTTCTCATAAGAGAGGTTCTTTGATCCCCCATCATCTTTGTAGCTCTGTTAGACTGTAGCTCTCCAGTAGTTCTTTGTCTCTTCTGAACTGAGGCAAGAGCTGGACACAGTACTCCAGATGTGGCCTTACAAAGGTACTTTAGAGAAACTCCATGTTTCTCTAACAAAGAGTTTTTAACTATTGAAATGTAACCAAAGAAAATAGTTTGAAAATTTTTGCTGTGAATGTTCAAACTGCTTCAGTACTAGTTTCAGTAAAGGCAAACATGGGGTAACCAGGAACAATCACATTATATATAAGTTAGCTATTAAAAAATGTAGTGAGTTAGATGAGGTTATGCGAGTTCACATAGAAATTGCAGGGTACTTAACACAAAACAATTCACATTTGTTGTGATTTACTTACACTGTTTTGTTTGTGATGTAGTGAAGCTTATTTTGGATTGACTATAATATAGGCTTTCTACATCCAGTAACATGAACATGGGAAGCTCACTTGCAGCTTTCTTGATTCTAAAAATTTGTCACACAATCATCTATCCCTAGTGTTACTCTGTACGGGTTCCTTCATGAATTATATATAGGTTAAAGAGCTTTCCATAAATAGTGGGTTCACAGAAAGGACAGGATGAACATTTGAACTCATTGGTAAAAGGGGGAAGCCATTTTTATTTTTTCTTCTCAACTTGCAGTCACCCATCTAATGCAGCCAGCTACAAATTAGTTCAACATTAAAATTCAATAAGCCTCTTCGTTTCTTAGTTTCCCCAACAACTCTCGGATACTGCACAGACAGCTTTGCCCAAGCACTTTGAGGAAATGGATAACACCATGCTTTTGCTTAACTTACATAAGTCAGGTAAAAAAAACCCAGAATAGTTGTTTAACCCTGTGAAGGGTTTTTCCTTCCTTTATTTTTTTGTGTTTGCTTTTCTAATGAGTCAAAATTTTTTGTTTTGCTTACAAAAGTTGGAAAGGAAATGAGAACGTTGAAAAGAAAAAAATAAATCCATTTTTGCAAGTGCTATGAAGAATGTTCACAGACACAAATAGCTCACAGTAGTGTGAAATGCTAATTAATCATTCAGTTAGTCGGTAAGGAATCTGTGTAGGAGTGAAAAAAGGGAGCAAATTCTATTTTTATTCCTAGTGCCCTCAGATATCAAGAGAAACAGAAGGAATTGTAACCTTCAAGGCAAGTTAAGGAAAATTAATGCACACCAAACCTACTGAAGATGGTGTTTGACGATGCTGCACAATACAGTTCCGAGGCAAATAATGCTGATTTTACCTCTGGACGATGCCATTAGACTGAGAAAATGAACAAAAATATTTAATTTCTAATATAAATGAATACAAACTTCCTACTGAACCAATTGGTTGACGAATCTAATCTTGATTAAAACATTAAAATACAATAAAGGCGCTCATAATGAGATAGTATTTGTTAATTCTTCTGCCTTAAGCTCTCTGAAGAAAACAAGTGACAAAAGTAGTTTTCAGGGATGGTTAATTATGCTTTTTGATGAGAATCGGGACATCATTTTCTTACAGTATTTTGATAGGAATGCTCATAACCGTACCTGAAATGAACTGTGAAAAGACAAAGAGGTATTGTGTTCTTTTCCAGTAATTTTCTAAATATGACCTTTGAGGACTCTGCTATGTTCTGTCTCTCTAATTACATTTCTTTCTGTCAATTCACGTTGCTAAAATTGCTTTGCTAATTTCAGAAATCTTAAATTCCTTGCTTATTCAGAAACATTTACAACAGTTTTACACATTAGGATCTCCCAGTCATGGTAATTTTAAATCGGTGGTTGCTTGTCTCGGGTTTTAGAAAACAGGGAAATATTGTTTTGCTTCAGCATGTGATTAAAGATTGGCTCTGTAAGCATTTTTTGTCTTTACTTTACTGCTCGACTGGATAGCAGACTTCAGAGAAGTTGTCCTTATGACTTATTGTACTGATACGATTCTGTTTTGTCTTTTTTCTGTCTATAAAGAAGGCTTGTTTGTCAAAAAACCCCGTACTTCAGAATATGTTGAAATTATATTTGGTTCAAGAATGTATGAAAAGACAAGGTCTATTTTCCAGAATGATTGAACAAACTGCAAATAATGAATAAATAATCTCAACGTTGTCATTTCTGAAATGCTTTTGTCTGAAAGCTTTAAGCAGCTCTGAAGGTTGGGGTATTTTTGTGAACATATTTCAGCTCATTCTAAACACTGAGCTGAAATATTTTCAGCTGATTTTACTGATTTGCAGGTCTGTAACCTGTCTTAGGTTTTATGATCCTGCTCGAGCAGGGGAGTTGGACTCGGTGACCCTTGGAGGTCCCTTCCAACCCCTAATGATTTGTGTATCTGTGTAAATCTGCAATGAACTTGTTCAGTGAAAACAAGTGTTTTGACATACTCTAGATGCACTTTCTCAAAGTATCTGAAAAAGAACAAGCATGTGCTTAAATTCTTCCTATATATATATATATATATGTTCTTTTATTGGTATGGAAAATATTTAATATTGCTGATAATACAGTTAGGCTCATCATATGGTTATATGATATATATTATATGATCATATGGTTATATATATATACTGATTTTATATTAACATGATACTGAATGTTTCAGTTATAACATAATATATGTTATATATATTATATATATATCAGTTATAAT
>JAOXOE010000256.1:64822145-64847799 GCA_028565055.1 Phoeniculus purpureus | reverse complement strand
TATATATCAGTTATAATATATGGGGGAATAGAATTAAAGTTAAATATTTGTATACTTACAATATTTGCTCGGTACAATTCTTATATTAATCTCATTAGATGTAATAACTAACCATAAGATTTTTTCAGTAGGCTATAAAGCATGTGGACATCACTTGTATGTGTATTCCATTCATTTAAAATAATTATTAGTGTTTGAAGCTATTACAGCATCACTTGTGCAAATCTCTGCTTAATTTAATTCCGATGTAACTTAGTCTTTAGTTTTTACGGTCATTTAGTGTTCAGACGATGATGAAAATGTCAACACTTACTGATTTATTGCATTTCTTCTAGCAAATCTTAAATTTCATATTAAACAATTTTTATAGGGTTTGCTTTTTCCTTGGAGAATTATCTTGTCACGTTCTATCTGGCACTAGCTAAAAGCACAGAGGACACTGGGAGCTGCAAGGAAAGCACAGCTGTGCTTGGTTTTTTTTATTCTATCCTTTTGTTTGTTATTTCTTTACATGGTACGTGCACCAAAACTTATTTTGCATTAATTTGGGGTCATTTATGAAGCGAGAGCGAAGTTTTTCATATGCATTAAAATTTTAAAAGCTTTGCAGTAAGTAAGTAGGTTTATGTTCTTATGTTTAAATGACAACATATAATTCACAGGAAAATAGCACAAAGTGTCAAGCTACTCTAGGCAACAGGGTTTTGTATATTTTGTTCTCTTTTCTTAGCAATAAACTTGTCAGACCACTGAGAATCCTTAATTATAGTCTCTCTAATCTAGAAATTGTTGTTGTTCTTGGCTTTTTTTAATACAGTTTACTTGCCAGGTAGATGTATAACTATTCCAGTGTATTAGTCATCTATGAAATACAGGCAGGTCTGTGGTCAAGAGGCTAAGCATTACTCTGAGCCTTTATCTATGACACTGGTGCATGTCCCAGCTACAGGAGGGCTCTGTGATGTGGCTAGACCAGAACGTTACCCCTCCACTGATTTTACAACAGCTTCATGACAGTTAGCACCATCTAGATGACTGCACCACACACTGAATATATGTGGCAATGAATAAACTGACATCAGAAATTTCAGTCATAGACGGGTTATTTACCATTTTACAGAAATTATGCCAGTAAATGTGGAGTAGAATTAACAAAAGAAATTGCTGAACAAACAATATAAATGCAAGAAGAACCCTCCCATTAAGGCTTGTGGTCTATAGACTGGCTTTCATTGCCCACCCCTCTGCTGAGAATCTAACAGAGGGGGCACGCTTAGCCCTCATCACTGGTTTAGCCTCCCTTCCAAAAGCTAGAGAGCAATGAGACCTCCTAAAAACGTATCTGCAGTCCACATGAATACAGTGAGGAACATGTAAAAGATACCTTTCTAGGAAGCCATGTGGTTTGCTTCCATTCCCAGGGGGAATTCTTAGCGAATCATCTAAATCCAGTATAGGTAATGGTGAGGCTGTTTCTTTGAGAGGATTAAGTCCTAGGTTTGGACTCACATATTATGCAAGGAACCCAAACATTTCATTTATGTAAGGTAGCCTAGGGAGCTTTCCTCCGCAAACCACATCAGAGACCTTGCTCCTCTCTCAGCTTTATTTAGCCTAGCAGTGCTGAGATAATTTTTCTACCTTTCTCGTTTTCATTTATTTTGGTAGGAATCACTGCATCGCTGTATCATTTGGATTGGAAAAGACCTTTAAGGTCATCAAGTCCAAGTGTTAACCCAGGACTTCCAAGTCACCATTAAATCACATCTCTCAGTACCATGTCTGCAGGTTTTTAAATACCTCCTGGGGAACACCAGTCAGGACCAAACACCAACCAGTTTTAACTCCAACAGCACCTTCTGGGCTATCCAGCCAGTTTTTATCCAGCAGTGAGTCAACTCATCCAGGCCATGAGCAGACAGTTTCCCAAGGGGAGTGCTGTGGGAAAGAGTGTCAAAAGCTTTACTGAAATCCGGGTAGGTGATGTCCACAGCCCTTGCTTTTATACAAACTTTTTTTTTTTTTAATTTTCTGGTTTTTAAGCAGGAGGCCTGGAATATAGTGTTTTAGAAATTTCCTAACAGAAGTGTTTGCTATTAGTACCTTTAAATATAGAATAAAATCATTGTACCTTTCGTGGTAAGTACTACGATCTTATTCTTCATGCAAAATTCCAATCAAAAGGGGTAATGAAACTTCCTGCATTGCTGGTTTCCATTTCAGAGCATTATTCTGACAGTTTTTTATAAAAGCAATGGAAATGTCTGGCTAGCAATTATCTTGATTAAGGGAAGTAGGAAAACAGGTTTTGCTTTGGCTTTTTGACTCCCAGGGAGCTGGGATAGACGACAAGGATGGAAGGTAAAATCCAGAAACAGGGTTAACAGCAAGGGTTAACAGAAAGTATATCACAGCACCTCAGCAAATGGAAAAGTTAAAAAGAAATCTCAGAAACTATTTGAAAGGGCATAATACCAGGGATTTGGAAAAGCTTAGCTTGACCAAAGACAACCAGTATTGGAAAGAAGTACTATGCTTCACTGCCTTGTGATTCCCTGTGACTGTTACAGCGGCAGAAGGGTATGGGATAGCGTATAGAGTGCTTGGATTATCAGTGAGTGACTGAAAGCGCCACATTAAAAGTTTATGTCTGCAGTGCTGAGCTGTGACACAAATGACTGAGTCACCGGGTTATGAAACTAGTTAAAATAAGGAACAACAAAACAAAAGCTGGCTTAAAAAACCATGCAGACAAGGACTAGCTAAAGGCATTAAGAATAAAAAATTATGCGCTCTGGCTTCTGTCTTTGTCTTGTGGCAGTGAAGTGGGGATGGTGCCCGGTGTACCTTCAAGCCAGAAAGATTTTTCCCTCCAAAAGTGACTGGACCCAAAGGACTCAAAAGACTGGCTATGCACAGCCACGCATAGATCTTAGTGCTGCTATGAAATGCTATGAGCTAAAAATGAATAGGCAAAATTTCAGCATCACTGTGTTTGTAGTTTTTACCATCTTTGTTGCTTTTGTGGTTTTTTTTCTTAATCACAGGGAATGCTGAGATTCTGGGTATGCAGGGAGTAAATCTGATCACTCAACAAAACTTCACAAAGCCATTTCTATGTGTGTATGCAGCACAAAACAGCTTTCTCAAAATGCAGATTGTGAATGGTACCTTTTCTGTTTAGCTCTGCTTTCTTCATTTATTCTGAAGTCTGCTAATTTAGGCAAACACAATACTCCTAAAACTGATATAGATATTTTTGAATTACTGTATTTTCTCATGAAATACAAGTATTTTCTTCAACTTGATAGCTGTAATGAAAAGACAGCAACAAACATAGCTAACAAAAAAAAAAATCCCACCATTATGCTCAGGAAGTGTTCACAGCAATGTAAAACCATTTGTCTTCAGCCTGGGTGAGTGCCAGCTCCTATAATCTATTAACTGTGCAGCGTTAACTGAACAACATTAAACATGACAAGAACTCATCTGAGAACCCTAGCAGAAGAGAAGGGTCTGCCTGAGTTGTCCTGCTGCTGAACTTGTGATGCCTAACCAAACAGAAAATATTATTGACTAACAGCTACGATTGTGCCAATTTATTGTCAGATGAAATGCGCTGAGATTGCTATCACTTCTCAGAGCATTTAAAAACTTGGTAATTCCAAGTTCTCATATCTATTTTGTTGCCTGCTTTCTGGAAGGTGCCAAACAGAAATATTACCTGTACCGGTTCTAAGAAGGATCTGCTTGAGAAGTTCTCTTTGTGTTCAGCACTCCTTGATTTCTCTAGAGGACAGTTGCAAGTAGCTCAATCCCAGCTATTTTTTATTATAAGCATCCAGTTTACATATGCAATCTCTTAGGTCAATGTTCAAAAAGACATGCTGTCAGCTGTGAACCCACCTAGCTGAAAGTTTTCCTTGGATAAGAGTCCCCTTCAGCAGTGAATTGAATGTTGACCAGTATGACAGCAATGAAGAAAACTAAACCTGAGATTTGAAAATGTTTACAGGTCCATGCTTCATCAGAAAAGTTGAAGGATCATTAGAAGATTGTTGAAACCCATTGTCACCTAAGTGGTTTATAAAAAACCAATTATCCTTTCCTGAACAGGGCATGGCTTATGTGTTGAAATTCATTGGGTTGAAATCTGTGAAAGGATACCTAACCTGAAGGATGCCTAACCTGAAGGATACAGACCCCACACACAGTGTGAAGACACAATAAGGCTAGATAAAATTACACACTTCTAGTGAGAAGCTTTCTGTTTCAGCAGTACCACTTAAACAACCTCTAGGCTATTTTGCCTTTCCCCACCAGGACTTGGTGGTGATTTTAAACCAGGTCCTTGTACGTTACAGCTTTGAGTCCACAATGAATGCCTCAGTGCTCCAGACAGTGCTATTCTGCGGTCCAGATAGGATTCCCATATTTGCCTTCATGCTAGTCTAAACCTTTAGCTCATCTACATGCCAGCTGAGCTGCCCACAGAATTGTTTATAAAGAAAGCAAACAAAAACAAAAGATGTTTAAGCTATTTGATTCTGGAATAGAAATATAGCAATTTTGGAAGATGAAAATACAAATCCCTTCATTATTTTAACGAACTAGTCCATTAGCGAACCTTCTGATTAGCAAAAATAACCTTGCTTGTGTGCATAGCTGGTCCTCTAAATGCATGTTTTGGCTTACTGGGCCAGTAGAGGCACTTGGCATATTACACTTTAAATATGTTGTTTTGGACCAGTGACAATTCCTTCTGCAGCCCAAAAGAAAGATGCACTTAGAGGAAACGCTTGGCAAAGGACCAACTCCTACAAAGAAATGGCAATTTCTTGTCAAAGACACAGCACAGCTTTATTCTCATTTCCTGGTAAATGAAAGTGTTCTTGCTGTGACCTGTAAACGTGTTACACACTCTCCTTCAATTTTGTGGTTGCGAGACTGACCCTCACTTGATAGAACTGCTTCATTATGGCAGCGACAGGAGCATAGCAGTGGTCTTCATATTCCCATTGCCCACACACGTGCAGATGCTAGTAAGAGTAATGTCTAGGATTTACTCGACTGGAATCGCTATTTCCCCCTTTTTCTTTCTCCTGTTTCCTTGTCTTATTTTTTAATAACATTTCTAAGCTTTCTCAGTGTATCACGCATTGAATTTTTGCCTCCGGACAAGAACAAAGTGAGAATGGAAGAAGAAAAAAAGAACAGTGGATACTTCATCTTATTGCATGGTCTGTGTACATTGGTACTGCTTAGAATTTTCTATCAGGAGATACTCCTGTGCCCTGGAGGTAGAGAAGAAATGGTTTCCATTTAGCTTTGTGAATGTCAGTCATATTTTTTTTTACTTTCAATCCTTGAACACTTGGTGATGTTGCAAGTCTCTTGAAAGGTACTCTTCCAATACTCCTCCAATCCGCCAGGGTAGACCCTTTAGATGTTTGTCCAGTGAAGGATCAGTCTGAGGACCACTTGCTTTAATTTAAATACATTTTGTAATACATGTTTTCCTATCTTGTGTTCTCCAAAAGGACACAATCCTCGTATAAAATAGCCATACCACACAGCACAACACAGATGGCAAAGGCTTTTTTGACCGTGGCAACTAAGCAAAAAGGTGAAACTAAACAAACTACCTGTAGTGCAGCACAAATCGGCTGAATAAATGTATTGTTTTAGTGAACTGGACAGATGCAGCAGTAAAAAGGTCTTATTCTGGAATGACATTCAGAAGCCTACTGAATATAGAGAAGAACCATTAATTAATACACCAATTCAGATCTCAGTACCTACATTTATTTGGGTTGCATAGAAATAAGAATTAATGTGAGATGAAGCTCTAAAAGAAATACATAGTCTTTCAAACAGATGTGGGATTTTTAGAGCAAGATGAGAAAAATTCTGTAGGTGAAGTTCCATATTTTATGGAAGAAGATGTTTGTGTTGTGTATTAGCAATATTTGAAGCAATGGATTTTGTGACCTTGTTAAAATGTGTGCATGCAGGGAATATTCCACAAGGAATAGAAATTTAGATAGATGGTAGATTAGCAAGTTGCAAAACACAGAAGCATTTTTTATTAAAGAAAAATTAGATCCTTCTTTCACTTTTCTATATCACTCTTTTTTCTAAATCCTTAAAGGTATTACAAATCAGAACAGTGTGAGTTGTCCTGTCAGACATAGAATCATGGAATAATAGAATAGTTTTAGTTGAAAGAGACCTTTAAGACTATTAAATCAACACATTAACCCAGCACTGACAAGTTAATGTCCCTCAGCACCACAACTACATGTCTTCTGAATACCTCCAGGGGTGGTGATTCTGCCACTGCTCTGGGCAGCCTGTTTCAGAACTTTACAATGCTATCTGTAAATTCTTTTTGTTAATATCCAACTTAAACCTCATCTGACACAACCCGAGGCCATTTCCTCTAGTCCTATTGCTTGTTACTGGGGAGAAGAGACCAATCCTCACTTCACTGCAAACTATGAGGCATCAGCATCCTTTTCTCCAGGCTAACCACCTCCTGTTTCATCAGCTACTCCCCGTGGGAATTTTGCTCTATTTATTGGTCATATTTATTGCCCTTCTTCGGACCTGTTCCAACATCAACATGCCCTTCTTGTATTAAGGGGGGGCAACACTGCACACAGTATTTGAGATGTGGCCTCACTGATGCCAATCACTTGGGGGACAATCACATCCCTCCTCCTGCCAGCTGCACTCTTTCTGATACAAGCCAGGATGCCATTGGCCCTCTTGACCACCTGGACACACTGTTTGCTCATATTCAGTTGGCTGTTGAACAATATTCCCAGGTCCTTTTCTGCTGGGATGCTTTGCAGTCACTCTTTCCCAAGCATATAGCGTTGCACAAAGTTGTTATGGTTCATATTCAGGCCAGAAACTTTCCACTCCCTCCTGAGTTCCACCCAAAGTATTTGTTTGTAGGTTCTAAACTCTGCTGTGGTTCCAGAAACATCTCAGACAATTTTCAGGTATGTTTCTCATTCTTTATTTGCTTGTTCTTCCACTGAGTTCGCGCTTGTGAAAAGCAAAAATATACACCTTCTGATGCCAACTCCGTTTCCTTAGTGATGAGGCAACTGACTTTGCTTCTCAATATTAGAACAATGAGACACGGTGCAAGATGACAATTTTAAGCATATGTATAGACAAGCAGATTTTTGCTGCCTCCAGCCCAGCTCTGAAGATCTGCAGCACATGTTGTCAGGTCTGGTGATTTAACAGTTCTGACATTCCAGCTCTTAAACAAATCAGTCACGGCAGCAGTACTCAGTCAAGCCAAAGGTATGATTGACTGAACATCTCGGTGCTTAAGTGGGTTTTTTTAATTTAAGAAAACATACACTTTTGTGCGTGTGCATGCACACGTGTGAGCGTGTAAAAGAAAGAGAGAACGAAGGTGAGCTGTTCTTCAAGTGTATTGAGTGGAGTAAATTCATTGATTATGCATGTCACATATTCTCCCTTTAAATTGCAAATCCTGAAATCAGAGATCTGGGATTAAGCTGGAAAAAGAACAGATGGGATTGTTGATGTGACTGCCAGAGCTTTGGGCAGAAGGCAATGAAAAATAATTCTATTTTTACCCTAAATTGAGAAAGCTAAACTGGTGATCAGTGGAAGCTTTTGGACAGATGGGATGACTTGGAGAAAATGGTTGGCAGACTTACTCAAAAGATAATGAGAGTAAGATAAAGATTTTTGTAGTACGCATCAAGGGATATTGAACTTCAGACCTTGTAGCCACGTGTGTTTTTACAGAGACAATAGTGTGCAGAGGAGATCCTTTCCTTGCAGTTCGTGAGAATTATTCCAGTTCTATTCATCACGCAGCACGTGCAATGCCCTGAGTACGTTACAGCAAATCCTTGTGTGTTTTAATCCAGAGTGACAAACGTTTTTGTATGCATATCAGACTTAATAGTTCAACTACTATTCTCATAATAAAAAATGTTTATATGCAGTTAATTTATAAACACTTTAAAGTCAAAATTTGTGTTGGAAAAGACATTGCTTCTTCTCAATGACAAACAAAACATACCAGTATGTATTAAAATAATAGTAGCAAAAGTTACCTTGCTGCAGCACTGACATTTTATCATCCATCTAGAAAAATGCACCACCACTAGCTAAAGTGTGATGGGCTAAAATGAATCTAAAAGAAAGACCATCGATTCCTACTGAAGATTCTTCCAGAACATTCTATGTCAGATATTCAGATTAAGGATGTCATAGAGATAATTTGTTTTATTTTAGCATTTCTGATTGAATTAAATGCATAGTCCATAAGCAATGAAAAAGAGCTCAATTTACAGCACATAAGGAAGGATTATTTAAACATTAAGGACTTAAAGGATAATTAAATCTCAGCTATTGACGTTTGATTACTTGCTTTGAAGGGAATCCGCTGCATGTTGAAGAACAATAGCAACAAAAGTGTTGGAGTTGTAATATAGTTCACATTACAATCAATACAGTTTGTCATGTCTGAATGTCACCATACCTTTAAACACTGGCAAAAGGCCTCAGCAGATAGACTAAAGTGCCACTGAGAACATTTTGTTTTCCCCACTGGTTTTTCCACAGTCTGTAGCAATTCTGCCAGTCAAATCTAATCGACTTTTGCAAAGAAATCTTAGTATTCCTGAAAGACTACCTTTCAGACTTGCTCTACGGCATTCAAAAGACAAGTTGATGTATTTTAACCATGGAATGGAATAGCTTTTCGTGTAAATAGTGCCAAAATTTTCAAGTACTTGTTGGAAAAAGTAATTATAAGAACAGATTGCCTCACCTATGAAATGGTGCTCACTAAGAAGGACTAAGAAGCTCCAAATCTCACTTGTTAGATGTTCCCAGTAGTGGAAGGCAAGAGAAGGAAATTCAGAGGCTTCCGGTGTGAGACTTGGGCAATGTTTTATAGGAAGTGATACTGGTTCAATGCAGAGGAACGTGAGGTAGCAAATGGCACCAGTGTGCACATTTGTACAGTGTCTTTTATCAGTTATATCACTCTACTTGTTTTCATAATTGCTTCATAAATTTGATTGCTGATCATAGTCCAAAGTGAGACCTTGAATGTGACAGCTCCCATTGTCCCAGCAACAGCAACAGACTTAGTCACATGTTACTGCCTAAGCCCAGAAGATTTAAGGAAGAGCAATGTCACACAAACCGAATTCACTGTACATTTCAGCACCCATCTTATGTGTTAACTCTAGGAATGGAAGGAAATAACCAGTGTGGAAAAACAGTCACTATCATAACCACATCTGATTTCCCTGTCAGTTTAAGAGTGTAACAGCTATAAGTAGCTGACTCCAAGCTGACATCCTTGAGTAGCCAGCTGAGACATCATCTACTGTGTTTCGGGTAGTGCACAAATTCTATTTACAGCAGAGAACTTTGTAGAACTTGGTTAATACTGGTACTGCTGCAGTTCAGTGATGAAACTTTGTCAGCTGGTGTGATAGTTTAATGAAGACAAAGAGGACTTTAAAAGCTTCTACTGCAAAGCAGCATCCTATTTGGGGAAAATAATGAATGGATACCATTCTTGGCTACGAAATAGAGGAAAGATGAATCACATATCACTGTTGCAGGATGTCACAATGGCATTTTGGCCAAATTCGCTTTGAAGGGAGTCCGTATAAAAGAAACCCTTAATTCTGATGTTCAGCAAACATATGGAACATTGGAAAGAAATTCGGAATTTGGACTCTAAATATAGGAGAATTTAATTCACAAAATGTTACCTTAATTTATTGTCAGATCTGGTCACGAGAGATCCCTCTTCTGTCAGACACCCTGGAAAAGAAGGCAAAAGACAGCCAAATCAATCAACCATACAGGTATATGTAGATAATGGGAGGAAAACAAAGGGTTTCCTCATACTGATTTCTTTTTACAGTAGTGACGTGAATACTTTTGTTATAATCCAGTTGCACGCAGCCTGAGCCATATTGTTCCTTCATGTTTTACCATATGTGTAGTACAGCCTTAGCCTATGAAACACTGAGGTGGTTTTTTTTCCTCTCCCTGAATTTCTGAGAAAAGTCACCTGATAAATTGTTCTTTGTCATTAACCGACACCTCTCACCACTTAACTTTCTGACGGAGACCTGAGTATAACCTTCACATCGCGCTTTAGCACAGTTCTCACTTGCAAAGGCAGCTCATGGGACTGTCAGGACAAATACTGTTCCTCACTGATGAGTTCAGGTCCCACTCATGTGCATCTTTACTGCACCATCCATCCACATGTGAACTGACATAATGGCAAGTGTCTTAAAGATCTGTAAGTTGACAGAATTATGTAGGTTTGGGATTACCTGATTGCCTACTATCTTAATATTCATTCATTCATTCATCATTCTGGGTGATTCAAGCCTGGCCTTACTGTAGTCTTGGTGACTCTATGCACATTAGTGAGAAATACAGTGTAGCCTTGGATGCCAAACCTTATTCCACCTGTAAGACTCTAAAAGAATAATTTCCTTTCTTTAACATTGGAACACTGTTTGAAAGAAACACAAGTGAGCTAATCCTATACAAATAGAACTTGCCATTACATTATGTTTCAGAAAACTGTTTCTGTGCTCTGCAGACCTGTATTCCTTCAAATTTCTACTGCATGTGCTTATGAAAATCTCACCAGGAAAACAGTGAGGTATTAACAGGATCACATGCCATGGGGTTTCCTGAAAGGTATACTTCAGTTTTGAGAGGCCTGTTGCTTGTGAAACTTGAAGGCATTTAACAATGCTGGTCTCTGATCAAATGGAATTGAGTTGTTGGCATAACACTTTATAGGAAATTATTCATGGAACACGTTACAGTTTTCTTCTACGGTAATAAATTGCTTGTATTCATGTCCATTGTTTTTTTTATTAGCCCTTACATTTATTTATACTTTTTGAAAGAGTAATAACTAACAACTGATATTAGAAGTGAATGAATGAAATCCCAAGCCACAGAAAAAATAATGCCTACAGCATCTGCAATGCTCCCTATGCCACGTTATTTTTGTGTGGAGCATTCTCATGTAAAAATATTCATCATATTGTTACTATACCTGTGTAATCACCTTATTATGCAAGTCTCAGGGAAATAAATAATACAAGAGTCCCATTCATCATGAATGGACTTTGTTCATGTAGAAATAATACATAGCAAGAAGTGTAATGGTAGCTACTGCAGAAAAAGCTTACTGACAAAGCTTTTATCACACTCAAACCACCTGTAACTGCATCACCCTTCAGTGACGTTCTTTATAACACGATCATTCCCAGTCCGAAATGTATTTATAATAAAGTGACTTTGACAACTCATGAATAGCATTTCACATTCAGCATTTTACCTGCTTGTGAAATAAACCCATCGGCTTACAGTGGAGATTACATAGATTATTCTTTCAGCATGATGTATGGTGTTGTAAAGACTCATAGAATCATTAGGGATTGGAAGGGACCTTGAAAGATCATCTAGTCCAATCCCCCTGCCACAGCAGGACCAGGAGGAACTTCTTCGCAGTGAGGGTGACATACCACTGGGACAGGCTGCCCAGGGGAGTTGTGAAGTCTCCTTCAGTAGAGACATTTAAAGCCCACCTGGATGAGTTCCTGTGTGACTTGGTCTAGGTGACCACTTTCAGCCATATTATATATTTTGCCTCTTGTTCTTATTCAGCTTAACAATAGAAAAACATAGCTAATTTTTTGCTAGTGATCACTTCTAATCAAAACTGTTCAAATGTCTTGAGTTATGTGTGTGTAAGCCACAGTGAAGAAAATGATAAGTAGAGTTGCCATTAAACTTGCACTTTGAGAATGGGTTTGGCTTTCTCCCTTACAGTTTTGATAAATTTGAAATGACATAAGCTTTAAGAAAGGACACAAACATCTGTTCAATACTTATGGAGAAAGAAAAAGGTTTGGGGTGTTTTTAATGTTCCTGTTGGTTCGGATTGTGCCACATTGTCCTAGTCACATATAAGGAGAGCATTAAACGAGGTTGTTTATAAGCACACAGCAGAGCCTTAGCATCCAGTCTGATTCCAGTTTAATCCTAGAATACACTGTATAAAATCTCTAATATGTCTATATTCATAGAGCCCATATTCCATGAGCTGAAACGGTTAAATTGTTTTCAGAAGGAAGGAAATACCAAATACCTGAATTTTCCTGTAATGCTGGCTTTTAATTTTATTACACCTGACTGAGAGTGACAGATTGTGCAATGAAAAGCATGAAGTGACAGGACTTGCTACTTTAATTTCACTCTACTCAGTATTTATGTTCAGTCATCTGATAATTTCTTTCTTAGTCCCATCTTTCCAGGTAAATTGACATGCTTCCCACAAAGACTCTGTTGTTGAATTTTTATTTATTTATTTTTAGCTAGATAAAGACTATCAATAAAGTCAAGTCATTAAATTCGGAGCCATGTCGCCTAACTTGCCAGATCCCAGTTTTGTAGATGCTACTTACTCTGCCAGGCTCCCTCACTAGACAGTAAATGAAAATAGATGTTTTTTGGGGACATATTTTAAATGGATTACTGAAGTTGCATTTTGCTTTATTGCACAAAGTTTTCTGATGAATGGTTTAGACTAGACACCAATTTTTGGCTGTCTGTGAGTGAACAGGATAAATCCCACCATGTAAGCTTAATTGAGGTTGCAGAAAATGCAAGCACTGAAGTATATAAGATCTTAAATACCATTACTAATGTACTTGGTTGATGTGAGTCATGCTACCATGACCACAGCTAATGACGCAATGCTGACTTGTCCCCCCATCACCTAAATGGGTTATAGAAAACTCTGCTAACTTCTATTTCTGAGAAACCATTGCTACTATCTTCTGAAGACAAAATCTGGGCTGATTCTTATGGTTCTGTTTTACACATGTAAACTTTTTGGTCTTACAACATCAATTAAAAAATCACTGAGCTCTAAATACTGCTAAATTAATCAGAACATAAAGTTGAATAAATATTGGCTCATGAAGAGACAGATGCTGCTTTGCCAGAGAATGTCCTTCATGAATAGCTGAATTAAAGCATGCTTCTTCATTCTAAAATTATTCTTATGATATTTATCATTCTTGCAGCTGCCATTAATTTTAATTAAAAGAATTGTAATAGCAAAAAGAAGATGAAGGCCACAATGTAATTATTGTAGAATCATCAAGGCTGGAAAAGACCTTCAAGATCATCAAGTCCAACTGTCTGCCTTACAACCCCTAACCACTGAATCGTCTCTTGAAACACCAGGTCTACCTGACTTTTGAACACCTCCAGGGATGCTGCCTCCACCACCTCCCTGGCAGCCTGTTCCAAGGCCTGTTCCACTGTTGTTCTGTGGAGACATTTCTCCTAATATTTGGTTTGAACTTCCCCAGGCACAACTTAACCCCATTTCCTCTTGTTTTGTTGCTAGTCACTAGGCAGAAGAGGCTGACACTGACCTCACTACAATCTTCCTTCAGGTAGTTGTAGAGAACAATGAGGTCTTCCTGCAGCCTCCTCTTCTCCAGGCTGAACAGCCCCAGCTCCTTCAGCCTCTCCTCATCAGATCTGTTCTCCAGAGCTCTAACCAGCCTTTTTCTGCACCCTCCAGCACCTCAATGTCCTTCCTATACTGTGGTGCCCAAAACGGCACCCAGTACTTGAGCTCTGGCCTCACCAGGGCCAGATGTTGCGTCAGGATCATCTCCTTAGTCCTGCTGTCACACTATTTCTGATGCGGGCCAGAATGCCGTTGGCCGCCTTGGTCACCTAAGCACGCTTCTGGCTCGTTTTCAGCCGGCTGTCAGCCAACAGCCTCAGGTCCCTCTCTGCTGGGCACCTTTCCAGCCACTGCTCCCCAAGCCCATAGTGCTTGGGGAGTTGTTGTGGCTGAAGTGCAGGACCCAACATTTGGCCTTCTTGGAACTCACACAACTGGCCTTGACCCATCAATCCAGACTGTCCAGATCTCTCTGTACAGTCTTCCTACCCTCAAAGCAGATCAAGACTCTCACCAAACTCAGTGTTGTCTGCAAACTTGCTGAGGGTGCATTCTATCCCCTCACCCAAATCGTCAATAAAGATGTGAGTCAGGAGCAGCCCCATTGGCCAAAATAAACCGTTAATAGTTTTAGTCAGATATCTTTTTATTTGCAGAGAAAAATTATCTGGGATATAGAAATGGCTAATGGAATGCAGCTGGTCTCGAGCCAACCCTTGCATTTTAGCAGGAAGTGCCAGTCAGAGGTTTGAAGCCTAACAGATTTATCAAAGTCCACGCCTGACGACAGGACAGAATTTGGATTCACACCCTGTCTCAATCTGCTCAGTGTTTGTCAAAGATATGCCAAGCAGTTGAGAATGACTAAGAATCATGAACTGGGTTTCTGTTCAAAACTTACAATAGATTATACCGCAGCTATTACTGACTTCAAATTTCAATTCTGAACATCACGCTTAAGAAAAAGAGAAAAGAGACCAAACAGCACATTCTAGGTGAGAACTGAGCGTGCACTAAGACATTCAGCCAACAAAAACTGCTTGCAAAGTGATGGATGTATTGAGAGCTACAGATCAGCTCAGATCCTCAGCTGCACAGAACCCTGAGGTCAGCAGAACGGAATCCATTTGTCCCAGTTTATGCATCTCATCCAATCTTCCCTTGGAGAGCACTGGGAGTTTAGAGCAGCAATAGTTTTGTAAACCTAAGCAGCGCACCCGTGGTGCATCCCAAAAAGTTGCACAAGCACAATTAACAGTTTGGGCTTGAAAATCTGTGTCTTATCTGAACTAATTCAAGCATCTTGCATAGGAATTATCTGTGCCGAGAACATTCTGTTTCTATAGTGGTCTAAATTCATAGAGAAATCATAGTAGAACTGGATTGAAAAGCCATGGAACAATCAGATCAGAATTCAGAGTGAACCAAGGAAGAACCAGAGGTTTCATATAAAGCATTTGAGAGCTGTTTCATGTCTACTTGACCATCCTCAGGCTACTGTGTATGAGGGATGAGGTTTTTTAATGAAATTCAACACAGCAAAGTTTAAATGCCTGCTACTACTTCAGCATTCCTCAGGGACTAGTACTTGATAGCTGAGGGGTGGGTAACTTTTAGGTTTTATTAGTAGCATATGACTTCCCCCACTATGTTGTTAATCAGCAAATGTAGCTCCTCTGAAATAGAAGCTAACAAGATTAGGGCTAGTCTTGGAATGCTAAACATTTCTGCTTTTTGTCTGTAACGCGTAGATACTAATGCTAATAATTAGTTATTTTTATTTTCATTATGCATAGTGTCTGTAAATGTCTTACCCCTGAAAAGGAGAAAAAGTTTAGAAGATAGAGTTTTCAATAATTTTTCCTTTTTATGCAACAAAATCAATACTTGTTTAGCCTTTCCTTTGTATGGCAAAATCAAATTAAAACTGCAACATTAACATATATAAATAATGACAATTTTTAGAAAGGCTTTGAAAAGTGCAGAAACATTTGCTGATTAAAAGTCTCTCTTGAGATACAGCTGCAATGCACTTACCTTTTTACACACAGAGAAACAAAAGAAGCACTTACAGAAAATTATGTGTACAGTTAAAATCATTTTCTTTTCTTGACCAAAAAGAAACGAGTCGCCTTATCAAGATGATAAGATGACATTGCTACTTTTTAAGTATAAGGAACTGTCATCTGCAATGCTTTATGGATGCACAGACAAGGTCCTTTCGTCTTCCTTGTGGGCTTAAGGAGCCCTGGTGGTTAAGACCTCCTTGAGCATAGTCTGCACACTTCAGCCTCAACTCATGTATGTGCTTCAGAAAAGTTTCAGGATGTTTTCTCCCTTCTCAAGGGTTTTATCTCTCATGCCATTAACACTTGTCTGGGATGACATGAGGCGAGTATTTTTGCCCTGTAGTCCTTTCTAGAAAGGCCTTTAGGTAGTATGTCTCAAAGGCACCTGAGGTGTATTGACACGTACTGGTGCCCTCCTGCAGACAGCAACACAGTTACTGTCACCTTTCACCAGAGTTACCAGGTTGGGTTTTCATATGGAAATAAACATCTTACAGCCCATGTTTGTGATACTTTATTAAGTTTCATTACATTATAAAGAAAATATTTTGAATTCATGTTGAATAAATGTTTGAATTCATGTTCACAGCCTCAAGCTACGCCAGGGGAAATTTAGGCTTGAGGTGAGGAGAAAGTTCTTCACTGAGAGAGTCATTGGCCACTGGAATGGCCTGCCCAGGGAGGTGGTGGAGTCCTTCTCTGTCAATGCGTTCCTCATCGAAGTCTTCTGCTCTACTGAAAATTTACTCTACCAAGATGGTAATCAATATTCCTTCCCGTTAAAGAATTAATATATCTTTAACTGCTTTGAGGATGCAAGGGCATGACAGTCTGGTCTCCTTTAATGTTGATCTCCTGTTGAACAGGAGTATTTCAACCAGCTGCCCATCAGGAAGTGAAGAAAATATCCACTGCAGCAACAATGTACCTATGTGGTTACAGCTGCTATTGTGCAATGTTACCAAGTTAAGATTGCAAGTAGAGGTCTTCATCCTGGAATGAGAAGTATCATTCCTTTGTTTTGATAAACAGAAGCATCAAGCAAAATGCGGAGTAGTAAGAGGGATTGCCTGAGAAGTGTATTTGGGTCAATCTGACGAATTTGCAAACTATTTCTTCCCATGCACTTGCAAAACTTGACTGTAAAAATCACCATCCGTTTGTGTTTATGTATTTTTTAAGCATTTTTTTAGTACTCTCTGTGATACTTCACTTCCTGTAGTAAAACAACAGTAAAACTTACGAAACACAGACTATATCCTCAACTATAATCGTAACTGTTGGTGCATTTTAGTGAAGAATTGCTTTCACAAAATGACTATCTGATTCAGAAGTTCTGCAGAAAGAATAAAATGGCTCATATATATTCTTTAAAGTACAAATGTACAGATCCTTGAAGATTATTCTATCTATATCTCTGTCTTAGATGAAAAGTTCCTATCCATACATGCTTCTGATGGTGATTTTTCTCTAGGGGTAAAATTTCAAGAGAGATGGGGTTTTTCATCTCATTAACACAGCTGAGCTGCCATCCTACCAATACAACTCTGGTTCAATTTCCTTCTTTATGAAAATACCAAATACCTAATTTTTATCAGAAAATTTCTAAAGCAGCAAAGGTTTTCATCATGCTGTGACCCAATTATTAGTAATTGTTAGCTATTTTTGGTAACAAGACATACAATACAGAAGTAGCACAACTTCATATGGCTCAATGCACATTGACAATTTTTTAGGGCATTTAATTGTCTAGGACATTTTCAATTTCATATAGAAACTGGTTCATCTAAGTACACTAGATTTTTCTGATGACTGATAGATTTGTCATAGCTACATTAAAGAGCTTGAATGAAGTCCGTAATGGTAGGAATCGTCTTCCCCTCAGTCCGTGTCCAACAAAGTTTGGTTCTGGAGTCTATAATCACCTTCTAAGATCAATTGCCTGGTCTATTCAGCAATAATGTCAGATGCCTAATTTTTCAGATACCTACACATAAGCAAGATTTAAAAAAAAAAAGCCACATGAAACAAATCATGAAACTGTAGAATAGTAGAAGGATAATGAATAATATTTCTGAACCTTTTCACTACACTCTTCTTTTTCTCTTGGATAAGGAAAGTTTTGGATGAAGAAATCAGTGACAAAAGAGGTATTTTTATGTTTGAAGCTCCTATTTGTTCTTCTTTCCCGTTTTTAAGAATATTAAAATCTTCTGATGAAAACCAGCATCAATCTAGAATATTTACCAATTTCTCAAAATGTCTTGCTTGAAACCAGTGATGTAATAAGCACCTTTGGCTGCATTTGATGAACACATGACAACAAACTGATGTCCACATTCTATCTTTATTTTAACTACATTTCAGTGATAGATGAAGCCAATTATTTGCACATTAACACTAGATACAGCAATATCGTGTCAGTGCATATAAGCATTAACAGTGATGTACAATGACTCACCAGTAGTCTGAAAGAGCAACTGTGAAGTTTACTGTGCACACCCAGTTATACAATATTGACGATTATTACAGATTGAAATGAATAAACATGGTAAATTAATATGAACATTGAGAAATACAATTTCTCTGGTTTTGGCAATACATTTATTGTCATCTAATAATGCTAACATTAAAAAGAGATAGATTACCAAAATTTACTTTCTTCAGTTCTCACAAAAAGATGTGCAGGAGAAATTTTGATTAGAACTGCTTTGATTTATAAAACACATCAAGCAATAACCAATAACAAGATTTAGATTTAGTATTGCTGATTACGTTACTAATAGTTTCTCCTTTACCCATATTAATCTTACTATACATGACTCTACACACATAATCGTGCATTTCTCTTGCATTTTTTAAAGGAACTTCAGAAAATGTTACACTTCTATAATTGCTGAGGATTTTAATTGTGTGTTACAGAAAAATCTGGATAAATTGCAAAGCACCAACACTCCAATACTTTAAACCAAAAAATACTGAAAGATTTTATAAGAACAGATTGAAATTAAATCAGCTATTGAAGTGGAGTTAAAATGCTGTCAGAAGAGAGTACATAGTTTTTGCTGACATCCACTGTACTTACCCAAGAACTGTTTATTTTCCAAAGTCCCAACCTTTGAAATGAAACATCTGACTTTTCCAACCAATCAATGTATTGGATCACGTGTTAATATGACATTAGAGTAGTACCTCCTATTAATTTTTAGAATAAGAAATTAATTTCTTGTTGGGACATCTGTATTCAGGTTTCTTCCACTTCTGCCTGCTGGTCCTGAAAGAATAAAGATCTCGTTACAAAGGAGGAGATGAAAGAGCTCTGTATTTCTTTTGTACTTATTTGCTCCCTTGCCTAAAAATGGACAACTTATGTTTGAAGTCCACATCTTGTTCTGAAACTGTGTCTGCTGACCTGTAGCTTTGCTGTTCTGGCTTGAGGGCTGTAAGAAAAAATAAATCCCATGATAAGAGCCAATATGAAGAAGTAGAGGCTGTTAAGATCAACTTGATGGATTGTGTTGGGAACTGACTGAAAAACTCACCCAGGGCTGGCTGTTCTGCAGCAGACTGAGCTGTTTTGCTTTAGTAACCATGAACTGCTCCCAGGGTAGGACAGGGAAGACAAGATACCCCTATCTTAGCCCAATTCAAATGCAGTATAAGGTTGTTAACTGTTCTGGTTAAGTTTAGGGAAATGCTTTCTTCTCCTAAGACAGACATTTTTATTTCGTTGGCTAGATTAATCTCTTGCTTATACTGGGCGCGTAGGCATATATACTTTAAATGTGTAAATCAATCACACTCTAGATATCTCTGATGTAGACAGCTACAGCAGGGCTAGTTTCTTAGTATTCCTTTATAGTCAATGGAGACAATAGACACTTTTATGTGCAATTCATTTGATCTATTTTAGACATGTACTTTAGGATGAGATGAATTGCACACTACAAACTCTCATTCCTCTCTATTGAATTTAAAGGGAGTCTAGGGTGACTAGGTTCAGGTGCAGACATCTGCATTTACATTTAATTAAATGAATTCTTCTGCAGTATGACTGGTGCTTCCAAGAGATGTTGGGTGGACTTAAACACATGCTTGTAGTATTTTTATAAAAAGGGATATTAGAGTTGCTGTGTGTATGCAGACAATCTGTTTATCCATCAGCCTAGAGTTTCTTGCAACTGTTAGTTTTACTCTATGTGTTTAATGGAAAATTCACACACATTTCTGCACAGTAAAATAACAAGCAGAAATATGGCAGTTTGAAGCTGAAAGAACAATTGGTTAATTGCAAATTTCATTCCCTATATGTATTAACTTGTTCTCTAAGTGTCAATAAATTGTCATGGACTACATGAGCGACAGGAAACTCCCAATAGGGCTACGTGGGATTGATTTTGCTGGTCAGCTTTTGGTGAAAGGGAACAAGAAATTGCCACAAAGCATAATTTTTCTTGCCTTCCCTTCTCTTTCCCTTGCTGAAGGTGTATTGAATTCCACTGTCCATGTCACCAACAAAGATATCAAACGGTTCCAGTTCTAGTTCTGATCTCTCAGGAACACAGCTCATCAGCGGTCTCCACATGGTCTCTTTGAGTGTGGCTATCGTGCCTATTCCTTACACACCTAGTGGTCCATCCACCAAATGCACTCCCTTCCAATTTATAAAGCCGGGATGTCATGCACAACAGTGTCAAAGGCTTTGCACTAATCCAGGTAGAACGACTATTACTCCACATAAATTCAAATGTCCTCAGCAGTTGCTACACCTCTGATTAAAGAAAAGAGTTGCTCTTAACTAGTTATATGCTTTCAGTCAGTGTTTGACTATCTTATATAAAGACTTTTCTTTAAAAGTTACATTAATGCATAAATATTTTCATCATAATTTAGATAACTTGAGACATATCAAGAACAACCAGTTTGACCCTGTGATTGCTTTAGGATTTCCTGGCTGTGATAATAGCATCCCTTTGGACTACAGCATGTTCAGTCCTCTGAGCTGGAGCAACATCATCTCTATTTAATCATGGGTACTATTTTTATGCCTCTAGTCCCTGATCAGTATTTTCATTCACCATTCTCTGCTCATTCTTCTTTCCACTGTCAGCTGACATAGTCATAAGTTTTCTTTATATGTTATATGGGGCTTATATAATTTTATTTTATTTATACTTTTATAGTTCTTTTGTGACTCTGTCATTAAAATATTTGTTTTACTCGATCACTTAGAAAAGGACTCCTACACTAGTTCCTCAGCAAAGGCTATCTCAGTGTTCCCTTTGTATTAAGAAAAAACAAATGGCAAAACCATAAAAAAAACTAATAAGCAAAACTTCAAAAGAAATCCCTCCCTCACCCCTCCAAAAAACCAACCCAAACCAAGCAACAATTGGTCCACATGGACTACAGAACAGAAAACAGTCTGAGTTTTACTGAGAAAAAATGAAACTCCATCACATCTTTGTCACCAGCTCCCAACAGAGAGGCACTAGCAGCTATAGGAGAACAGCCTATAATAGGATGCAAAGGAGCACCAAACAAATGTCTTGGGAGGAAGTGGTGTCATAAAAGAATATAGTGTAATTTCCAAGAACAAATGGAAGACTCCTTTTGTTTATCACTAGTGGAGTATCTCCTTGGGACTGGATTCTCAATCATTTTGGTATTGGCCAGATGGAGCAGTGTGAAATAACTCACTTCTCACACTGTCTGAAGGCTTCATAGTCTTTTATTTATCCTGCAACATTAGTATTTTCACTTTACTGATAGAGAAGCAGTCAGCTGAGCTGTATTCAGGCCACCTACTGTAGGGGAGATGAGTGATTCAGATTGTTCTTTATGAGCTGACAGTCTGTCTCCATATTCAGTTAATGAGAAGAAGTAGTCATGATTTCCAAGGCAGGCAGAGTGCTTGCTACGGCTGTTTCACCCAAGCACTGTGATTACTTTTCTTCAGTTTCAATAAACAAATCCAGAACACACCTTCCTTCAGTGACTCAATCTTCCTTTGAATTTATATGCCATGGGAGATGCTGAAATGCATCTGTGGCTCTGTACGAGGCAGTCTGACTACAGACGTGTGAGACTAACAACACCCTGATGCTTAGAACAATTTCTGCAGCTGTTTGAGACTAGCCTGTAAAATAATACATTTGATGGTCCATCCATCTTCCTTAGTATTTTTGAGCAAGTTGTAAAAAACAAGTTACATCAATATGAGGTAGGAATCAGGACCTTAACACCCAAACATTAGAATTGTGGAGTCTGCAGAATTGTGAAGTCTACTTTTAAGGGTCTGTTGAATATTCCGTCAGAGTTAGGTTTCATGTAACTGATAAAAATAAACCACTATATATAGGTTCAGCTGTGATTCAAACCTGTGATATAGGATAATACAGATGGGGAAGTCACTGTGACAGTTGGGAAACCATCCCTATACTGGAAGTGCTGGTTTCTTGCAATGATGCAGAAATGATCCCTGCTTTGCACCATCTCTCATTAACGATATTTAAACACTTTAATATTTTACAAATCTTTGCCTTTAAATGCTTACAATGTCTCACAAAGTTACAGGAGCTCTACCGGCACTATTAGATGAGAGTAGAAGTTAAAAATGAGACTGTAAAAAAGAACGACAGGACAAGGTGTCATTACAATAAGCTGCAGGAATAGATGACTCTTACTCTCACTCTTCTGGACTGACAAATGTACCGTCTGTCTAGATGGCATTAATGAATGACAGTTTCTCACCATTTGGTGGATCCATGTGTCATCATTTGTCTCGATGACATCTTGATTTATAGACATCATTGAAAAACATTAGAAAATCTTTCTACAAGTTTGATGGGAATTCTGAATATGTGCAAGTAAGGACTATAGTTTTTCTGAATATTTCATGAGCATGCACTATTTCAGGCAGTCAGAGGGGCAATATGGTCCATTGGTTTGGCTCCTCACTTGGAAGGTGGGTGCCTTGGACTTAGTTTCCTGCTGTACCTGAAGACCCTTTCTGACCCTGGACAAATAATTTACTGGTTCAGATCCACTTGTCTCAGCTGTAAACAAAGAAATGATATTTCTTCATCAATAAATAAAATCTCCTTGAGTTTAAGATTTTTAGAAGATTCCCTAATTGGGAACACATACTTGGTATGTCTGTATTAAATGAGATTTTCAAAGAGGATTGCTATTAAAACTATGTGAGAAAAGGCAAAAGGATTTTGAATAGATAAATTTCAGAAAATACTTTTAATTATTATCCATTATAATTAAAAGTAAAAGGGATTTATTGTATTTCCCATAGAGCTTGATTCATTAAATCATTCTGTCTATGCAAAGTCATTCTGTCCCTTAGAATTTTTACAATGTTTCCCCAACATAGACAAGTCCTCTGATTGTTGTCTGTTATGGCAGTCAGCTACAGACAGCCTTCAGACTGCATCCCTTGACGTGCAAGGAGCATCCACATAGCCATGCAGCTAAGAGAGGAGTATTTTCCAGCTTCATGTGAGGAACCTGCCTTGTCTGTGTTTGACAACTGTCAGGAATACAAACTGAAGGGCAGCATGGCACAAAGTGTTTATGAATGGATTGTTCTTATTCCCTTTATGGTCTATTGCCCTATTAACAAGGAAAATAGGGCTCAGTAACCACTTTATTTGGGTCAAGACAGTCTTAGGAAACAGGTCATTCCTTTCTCTTTTAAAATAAAAGAAGTAAATATCCAGGACTTAATTTTGTCCCAGAATTTGATTGGTCCTTTTCCTGGCTGTCCCCCTTCAGTCACGTCTCACTCTAGCAAAATACCTTTCCTATGGACCACAGCCGGAGATCTGAAAATAGATTTCCTTTCCAGCTTCAGCCCCAGCACCAGGCAGGAAAAGCCTTTACAGCATCATCCAGTTCTCCTTCATGTGATCCACTGTTGAAACAAAAACATGGGTTTTTTCCAGGGGAGCCAGAGGAGGTGACTTTATATTCCTTTCCAAGCAGTTTAGAATTAATAGGTACAGTCTAACCCAGAATGATTACTTGGGGATGAAGGAATTTTTTTTAGAATAAAGGCTCTCATTAAGAACTGCCTCCAGGCTGTTTGAGATGCCTGCACAGTTCTTTGGAGGAGGAATGCAAAGCTTCAGCTGTGCTGCAAGAAGCATTTGTACCTTCCCAGAAGTGACAAGATTTGACCCCATTTAGCTAGTGAGATCAATTTAGGTCACAGAGCGAGGTCAGCCTCTATATACTGTTCTTGGAGAGCTTAAAAATGACTACACAGAGGTGGTTAGCCATTACGGTTGTCTCAGATCATCTCTCACCTCTTTCTGCCAGGATAAGGCAAGTCATATGTAAGAGTACTTTGAAGTGACAGATGATATTGCTGAACTTTTGGTGTACAGTCTGTTAGCTGGGATGAAAAAGATAACAAAAACACATAATAAAGTAAGGAAGCAAGGCTGCACATGCTAACTTCCAGCAATAGTCCCTGAATCAGATGCTGGGTTTTTGGGTATGAAGTGAAGCTGACCTAGAACATTGGAAAGGACTCATGAATATGAATAGACATTGCGTGTCATAGCTGATTAGTGATTGATGATTAAGTGCTGAGCCACTCTTTTCCTGGAATTAAAAGCTAGCTGAGAAAACTGCTTGCTGCAAAACCTCTTTCCAACGTTTAGAATGTTGGATTAGAATGGATACATACCTTTATTCACAAAATTGAATTTCTTTTTATAATTTTGAGTTTTTATCATGGGTCGTTCTCTTATTTTTGATTCTTTTTGCAGATACTCTTTTTCCTCCCTCTTCTCAGCACAATCCATGAACTGGATGAGCCTCTATTTTTGTTAATCTGTACTTACAGAGTAAAGCAATTGAGAAAAAAAAAATCACTGTTAGAGCACAATTATAATGATTGCAACCAAGGTCATCATTTGCAGACATTGTCATTGAGGGAGATAAATTATAGGCTGTAGGAGTGGAGGAGGAGAAAGACAGAAGAAAAGAATCCGTTAGTCTGCACCTGTCCATTTTCTATCACATGTAGGACTTCTAAGCAAGACCACAAACAGAGTTCCAATAGTAGTCACAGTAAAGATTAAATTAAATGGCTCCAAGAGTCAGAAAACCAGAAACAGCTGTGGTGTCCATTGTTTGAGTTAGTACAAACTGGCCTTTGTTGACCTCAAAGGTAAATGTGTTTTAAGATCATATATGTGATTACAACCTTTTGAAGATTTCTGCCCTGTCTTCTACAGATTTCTCTGCAGTAAGCAAGCAGAAGATGATTCAGAACCTTCATAAATGAGAGTTGATGTTTGGCCAAACACATTAATATTTGCAGGTAAACGCACAATGCTAACTGTAATGCTGCAAGCAGCACCTTTGGCTTCAAACACTTGTGCCTGAGTAACTAAAAGAACTCTGGTCACAATAAGATTTTTTTGAGATGAAAAACATTCAGTGTCTCATTAGTTTATGTTTTCTTTTATGTGCAATCTTCTGATAAATTAAATAAGAAAACCAAAAATCAAGACTAGGAATACTGTTCTAATAGCCAGCTGGTTAACGCAGAGCTATGATTAGCATTGGCTGTTCTGCCAGAAGTGCAGCTTGTTTAATAAGTGCATTTTTATCTCATATTCAAGGGGAAAAAAAAAGGAAAACAGAACTAAAGGAGCCCTGTCAGAAGAGGATTAGGTTTTATGAAGTAGGTGATTCAGCAGTTCTTTCTAACCGTCTCTCTATAGCCTGCATTCCTCCTTCTTTCTACCTCCCCAGCCCCCATCTCCATATTTAGAAGGAGATGATGAAAGAACATTTTAAAATATATATACTTCCTGATGATAATTCTTCTATTACAACCATTTATGGAATTTCAAATAGTAGAGTGCTTGATACTCTCACATGAACTAAAGGGATTAAAGTGATTCTATAGAATGGCCTTTTAGAATGAATCACATACACGGACTATTCAGGAATTCAGGGTTAAAAGGGTTTCTATAATTTATAGCTAGCACACCTCTGGGGGCTTGAT
>JAOXOE010000256.1:64800613-64819433 GCA_028565055.1 Phoeniculus purpureus | reverse complement strand
TTCACCAGAGTCTTCTGTCATAGTTCTAGTACGAAGAAGCCTAAAACACGGTGCTTTCATACACTTTGAAGAAATGAGTTGATGAGCAGCTAATATTTAGACTGGGTAACAACATACCCTAAAGAGCTTTGCCTGAAGAGACCTGGGGGTAGATCTGTATTTGGCATAAACTGTAGTTTTCAATTGAATTCAACTGATCTTTCAGAGGTTCCACCATCTGAGTATTCCATATCTTCTTCTCATGATTCTTTACTCACGAACTGCCACAAAACTGACGATACGAAACATGACAAGACTGTGCTGGGGTAGAAACTATGTAAGGAAAAAGTATAATGGAATTCAATATTCATATTAGCACAAGAATTTGGGCATCTCACTATGCAAATATTACTATTCCTTGGCACCTGATATATTTAAGACTAACTAAAAAAAATTATTTTCAGTCTCTTGTATTTAAATTTTTTGAAATAATTGCATAAGAAAAAATATTTGATAGACAAAACCAAAAATTACATTTTTAACAGGTTGTTAGTACTATAATGGGAAGAAACTATAGAATCTACACAAAACTAGTGTAAAGTACCTATTGATACGTGCTGAGGTATATCTGTTTAGTTTCAATACAATCATCAAGGACTTGCACATTTTTTTAAAAAAGAATTGTGATGTTCAGATATTATTATCAAACATAATTGCTTAGCTTAGCTTTTCAGCAGCATAAATGTGTGCACTCACAGGTGCCAGCTTGTGTTGGTCTTTTCATCTGCCAACATAGCCAAGTCCTTTTCCTCGGGGCTGTTCTAGATCAGGTAAGTTAGCAATGTTGCAATTAGACTAATATTTTCTCTTCCTTTCTCTTCTCTTGCCCACACCCTGTATCTCGACTACACCAGTCTTCTAATTTCAATTATTTTATTTTTTTTCTGTATTGATCTCGTGCTCCCTTGCAAATACCTACATGATCACATTATCTTTATAGATACAAATGCAATTTCTGTGTGCTGCTAGATGCAGCGTGTGGATCTATTTTCCAATCAATTCAAGGCAAGCTCTCATTAATGCAGTGAGAGATCTCATTAGTAAATACCTCATTTCTCAATGATAGAATAGATTCTTCATTATTGAACAGCAGGCGTACACGTGGGATTTATCTGCATCCAAATAAAGAAATTCTTGGTTTCTTGGATCGTAATAAATGTTCCAGTACCTTTCTTACCATTTCAGCTCTTCAGAACTGCATCTAATTTTTCTCAATATCTTTGATAAGCATTTGTTGTGTTTTTTCTGACTTTTTGGATAAGGAAAGCTCAGGAATTATTTGTCAAGCCTGTTAATTAGAGGTGTTTGTGCATTTTTCCAACCACTCGTAAAAGCGAATAATAACCGTTGACATAAATTACACTGAGAGTCCAAGAAAGAAAGGGTATGTGAGTGATTATTAGCAAAATTCCAAGAGTCTTTGAGTATTGTGGATACAGTGTCTGTCTCATCAGTGGTAAATGCAGTGCAAATGCAGGTGGATTAAATTGAATCTTCCTTTAAAATCATCTGGGAGGTGAGCATAGTTTATAAAAAACATGGCTATCAAAAGTAAAAATAGAAAATGAATACTGTGGGTACAGTACACTGAGTTTCATCCACCACATTAAACATTATGACCTTATCAGAATTACTTGCTACGTAAAAATTTTTCCTGCTGTCACTTTTTTTGTACTTTCACTTTTATTGGTGATACTCTGATTTATTTATTTTTATTTCGCATCTTGCTTGCAGAATAAAAATATCTAGTATTTTAAATCCCCTTCACTGTTTATTTTTAAGGTCACTGAAAATGTAAAAATGCTGCTGTATGTCTCAGCAAGATAGAATCGTAGAATCATAGACTCACTTTCACCCTAGACTCAGCTACAAACTCCTGTGCAGATTCTGTCCCAAAAGACAGAGTTGATCTCTGCTATCACTAGAGCAGTGCGAAAACACCTTGTTCATGGGTTGGGAGAAATAACTAGCAATGGTCTGTGGTAAGCAGCACTAATAAAAAACTACGGGACAAATGTGACAGAAAATACCTTAGTGCTTTTAGCTGCATCACTGTACCATTTGGTAAGTGCTTAACCCCTACAATTTGATCTGATTTACAGTTTTCCAGGATAATTCTCTTACCTAAGTGTAAATATATAAGGCAAAGTAATACAAAAAGGACATTTGCAACAGGTAAGCTGACAAAAGTGTTTGTCCAGTGCTGAAGCAACACTGGAGGATGGTGAGGACCATCTGATTTTGTGCAGACAACTACAAAATATGTAAGTAAACTGCACTGCTGAGCACTATGAATTTCAAGGTGTTTATATACGTGAAATATGTTGCACCTTTTCCATTGCAGACCGTTGCTCTGTACAATGGATTTAATTCTGAAATATTTAGATTTTGCCCAGAGTATCTGAAGTTGATATTTGTCCCACAGGCTTGCACTACTCAATATTTTGCAGTCCCCTGTGACAAGCCTTTTTCCTGAGTGTAGCATACTTTTCATCTAGGTCAATTCTAGCAGTCTATATGGCACTTACCTTTTAAAATTGATTGCCTGGACCCATTTATGAATCTCTCATCTTTTTTTTTTTTTCCCTTGCCCTAGAAATGGTGATGGAAGCAGATGTAAAAAGAGTCCCACAGTACAGGTACTCACAGACTTAATACTACGCACAGAAACCGTGACACCCATTTGCTGTAAATCTATGTTGTTTAATAAACTGAATAAATAGGCTGCTGGGGTGTTGGGTTGGGGTTTTTTATTTCACAATACAAAAAAGATTATTTTTAGCCATTTTCAATACAATGGCTACACTAGTAATATAATTCTTACGCTTAACTATTGAGTTTGATTTTTCATTAATAATATTCCTCATACCACAATAAACATTACCTGTAAGTTTGTTTTCTATTCCTAAGAAGTTACTATGGGAGGTGCTGTCGACAGAAGGTATAAACAAATAAAGTAGTTCTACTGGAGTCTGCAGCTAGGAGGGAAAGGAGAACTTCTGTTGCTTTGTGTTAAATGGGTTAACTGCATAGCATTTTAATGAAATAAATTTCCTGGATGCAAATACTCTTTGTACCTAATGAAAATGAAACAAAAAACTAATTTAAACTAAATATTCAGACAGGAGATCGCTGGGTTATGAAAAAGCCTATTTATCGCTTTTGTTTTGTTTTGTTGGTGTTGGTGCTCCATGGAGGTTTTTTGTTGTTTCTGTTGGGGTTCTTTAAATTTTGGGTTCCTTAGGGATTTCTTTATCTGTGAACAAACATGCCTTAGAAAATGCATGTAAGCAGAGGAAGAAAGTTTTGTAGCAAGATATTGTCAGTTTAGAAGTTTTTTTCCTTGGTTTAAAAGAGCAAAGTCAAGGACAACTCCATGTATTCTGCAAAGTTCAGCACTAGTATTATTATTCACACAAGTTGTCTCAGGTGTGAAGTCAGTACATTTGTTCTGGATGTCTCTTTATTATTAATGGCCCTTTCACCTGACTTTCTACATTTGTTTGAGCCAACATTGCTCTTACCTGCTGACCAGTTCACTTAGATTGTTTTCATCCCCTGGCTGCCTTAAAGGTGAAGCTTTGTTCCAAATGTCTTCTGAAAGGTTAGTCTTAACTACTGTATTGATATTGGCTTGAAACAGAAAATGCTCAGGAAACAGCTATAGCACATTAAATAGTGAAACTCTTCTCCTGCTTTCAAGACATCGCTCATTCTATCCACAGTGCTACACCTAGTAAGGACATAGTCAAATTCACCATTTGGAAAATACCTCACAGAGACCTCAGAATGCACAGATTTGTCAACACGTTATAGCTACCTAAAGCAGAAGCAGATGTTTAAGTAGGAACTAAGTGGTGTGCTGCCTTTTTGATACTTCTTTGTAAATGGGCAAATTTCATCCTGAAATAACAGGAATAAAATGGGAACAATGTTTTTAAAGTTCTGGCAGGAAAAAAAAAATCATAAAAAATGATTAGTCAGGAAAATATTACTTCCATCTTGGAAAAATTATATAAATTATATTTATAAAACTTACACTTTTCCTTTCAATAGGGGTCAAAATAGGAATTTCTACTCTTTGAAATGCCTTCAGCGTCTAGTGAATTTGAACTAAGAGGTCTGGTTTTCTGTAAGCCACTTGCAAGTGTCTCATAGCCTGAGACCTATTTGTCTCAAGATTTCCATACGTATCTTAAAATCCTTAACGATATTGCTAATGGAGAACTACTTATACTATCAAAGATGTTTATATAAAGCATAAGTAACACTGCTAAAGAATTAATTAGCATGAGCAATGGAGGTCACTGGAATGTGAAGTGCAGGGCTCTAACTGCAAAGTCAAGAGCTGAGCAAAATCAGATGTTGGTTTAGCTTCAGTAGATTATATTACAAAGAAATTTGTACCAAAGTGCTAAAATTTCATCTTCTCTTTCCCTGTTTATAGAGTACCTTTAGGAAGATATTCATCTTTCAAAAGAAATTGAAGAAAGACGCAAGACTCAAGAAACTGTATATCACTACCAGAGTAAAATAACGGATAATGAAGAGATGTTTTAAGTGCAATATAAAGTGATGTCTGCATTACTTTGTTGTTTGGGGGATGTATATGTGCATGTTCGAGTAATGTGAAACGCAGAGCACCAAGGTGATAATACACCAGATTAAGACAATTCATTTTATACATCTTAAATTAGAAAGATCTAAGGAATGAGAGATGGAGGTCAGAAAAAAATCATGAATTCTTCCACCTTATTTTCATAAATCAATTCCTTAGGCCCCACTGAGGCAGCTAAAAATACATTTCTCTTTCTGATGAAGGAGGTTAGGAGGCAGGAGGAGGGCATGTTGCCTTGCAAACGTAGAGAATGTCAGCATTGTCATGAAAATTATGAATCTATTGTGTAGGTGTTACTGCACAAGGGATGCACTTTCCCTTTTAGTGACATAGATAATAACAGTCTTTTATAATCCAGCATATTGAATTTGAAATTTCACCTTTTCAGTCTGCTATGTTTGTGGTGCAGCCTCTAAATAGATAATAGGAGAGAAGAGGTGAGATTGAGCGAACTGAATGAGTTCTCTTCGTCACTGTGCAACGTCTGTGGATTTCAGGCAACAAACTGGTGATGAACTGGTACACAGTGAATCTAAGATTTTCTGATTCCAGGAACTTTCCTGGTTACTCTGTTTAAAGAAGACAAAACAACCAAGGTGAGTGTCAAAGTAAAAATTGGAATGACTCAGCTCATACTTTGGAACCAGCTGCTTTCCAGGTTGTGAAGCAGGTCTACAGACTGCAGCCTCTGCAAAAGTAGAACATACAGAATGAAGTCAGGTAAGCCCAGTACTATTTGAAAGCATGAATATTCATCAGTTGCTTAAGTCAACTATAATGTGGGTATAGACTGTGCTTGAAAGGTGAAATCCTTACATATTCATCGTGGAGCAGTAAAGCCTGAACTCTAATGACTACCCCTTCATGGCCCAAAAATTAACAAGATAAATAATGCAATGAGTGTCTGTTAATTGGAACAACACAGTGGGTAGCCAGTTAAAAGGCTGTCTTCGTGAGGGCAAAAAATTTTGAAATAGCGTTGAAAATAACGAAAGTGAAATAAAACTGCACAGAAACTCAAAACTGTGAAGATAACCATTTTACATACTCCTTTATGGGATCTGCATCCCATAACATACTCCATGCAGACAGAAGGTCAGTATCTGTTGCACGCTGAAGACACTGTACTGCAGATACAGAACACTCCAAGTATGGGTGCAGAAAAAGTAAACCACTTATTAAGCAGATCTTTATTTTTCTTCAAACTGTAGCTTTTAAAAGCAAAGGTTATTTTTTTCTCACTTCTTTGTTGAATATAATTTTTCAGTTGATGCCTGACCACTCCTGCATTAAAATACTCGTTTCTGTGACCTTATAGAAATGGTTTCTGTGCACAGATTATGAAAGTGCTTCCACATCCAGCAAACTCGTGACACCTATGCTCTAGTGAATAGCAGTACCAACCTTTGCCATGGCAGTATTCCTGTTTTCATTTAACTGCTGAATGTGGTCTGTCGCTTGGAAGCTCTAGGAGGGCAGTATCAATTATGCCCCAAATGTTTTTCTCATCCCTAAACAGACCTGCATAATTTCAGAGTGAGATGGTTGCTAGAGAAAAAATCTTTACAGAGAGTACAAAAATACACTCTGTAATTCAATATATTTTGTAAAACAATCTGAGGCTCTAGTCTGATTCTTTTATAAAGCTGTTGTGGTGATAGGTATTCTCTCTACTGTAATGGAGCTGCAACTCAGCTATATATATATATATCCCAAGCATGGGTTTTCATAATATTTTCCCTATGGTGTTTCATCATTTTTTCACTGTTTCCCTTATGCTTTTTATGAATCTGTGATGTATGTCCTGTCTGCACAAAGGTCTTCCCTATAGTTGTGCTCTTTGCCCTGCACATTTTCAGACAGAGCTTCTACAGCTCACCCTGGAGCCATGCATATGAATGCAGTGCAGAGAAGGTGCTGGACTGCTCTTTTCCATTTGTATTTGGTTTACTTGGAAAGGTTTTTGTACCCAGAGGAAGAAAAAGGTGATGTGACGGTGGCTTCTTTGAGAAAAGAACAGGAGCTGCCCCCATGTTGGAGAGTGTCTGTTCTACACATTGGGGAAACAATTCTGCAGACCCCAAGGTCCATGGAGGAGGGTGAGGAGGTGCACTGGGTGCTGGAGCATGGAGTTCCCCTGCAGTCAGTGCTGAAAAGCATGCTGAGGCAGGCTGTCACCCTGTGGCCCCTGGAAGTTAATGGTGGAGCAGATGTCCACCAACAGCCTGTGGAGTACCCCGCACCAGAGAAGGTGGGTGTCACCTGAAGGAAGATGTACCTTGTGGAGAACCTGCCCTGGAACCGGCTTCTGTCAGAATCTCTAGCCCATGGAGAAGAGTGTATACTGGACCAGGTTTTCTGGCAGGACTTGTGGCCATGTGGAGTACCCATGATGAAGCGCTCTGTTGCTGAAGGACTGCATCCTTTTGAAAGGACCCATGCCAGAGTAGTTCCACATGTTGAACAACTTCAACATATGGAATGAATCCCACACTGAAGAAGTTTGTGAGGGCCTCAGTCCTGTGGGTGGGAGCTCACACTGGAGCAGGAAAAGAGCATGAAGAGGAAGGAACAGCTGAGACATGTGATGGACTGACCATATCCCTGATTCCCTGCCCACTGTGCCTCTTGACAGGTAAAGATAGAGTATTCAGGAGTGGAGCATGGGAAGAAAGGAGGGTTGAAAGAAAGTTGGGTTTAGATTTGTTCTTATTTCTCATTATCCTACTCTGCTTAATTAGTAGTAATTTAAATTAGTTTTCCCAAGTCAAGTCTGTTTTACCTGTGATGGTAATTAGTGAGCAATCTCCTTGTACTTCTCTTGAAACATAATCTTTAAGCTGTTTTTTCTCCTGCCTGGTTCTGTTCTGTCCCTTTGAGCAGGAGTGACTTTGCAGCTTGGTGAGTACCTGGCGCCTAGCCAAGGTTAACCCGTCACACCATTCCTCGTTTATCCACTGAAGGACCAGATCAAGGCATCTTATATACGAATTCTGGACAAATGTACAGATGCCTCAAGGTGTTTTACTGGGAAAGATGATTTTTTTCAAAGTCAAAGAAAAAAATTAAGGTTTTTTTTCTCTTCCTTGTTTTTTTCTGATGTGCACAATCTATCTACAGATCCTGCATCTCACTTAAGTCATTTATGAAACAAGCACTGGAACGTGAACATCTCCTGAGAACTACCATGGAAGGAGATGCATCCTGTGCAGTGTGTGATTACCTTGCTTGGACTTAGGGCATCCTGTGAAACCAGATGGTGTAGCTGCTGTGCTCTATGAGATACCACGTAGTCATAACCCCCTAAGATATCTGCAATTATGATCCACTAGAGCTCATCAAGACCTGCTTCCTGATCATGAACCAAGATGGTGAGGACATAGTTCTTGTGCTCATATACAACCAAAGCAGGGCTGATGTGCAAATTTGGGATCCGACAGTACAGCCTTTAGAATCCACTGAGCACCGAGAGTGTTGAAGTTTGCTTTGACAAACCCTGCCTCTTGTTCCTACTGCTCTTGATAAGACTGCATTGCTTGGAGACTTGTATAAGGTGAGGTCACATGCACAAAGGGCACCATGTACAATGGAGTAGAGATTTACAGTGGCATTGGGTCAGGTCTGAAGAAATTACTCCTTTGCTGGCGTGGTGCTGTAATGGGGTTATAACACTTCTGAATCTCAAAACTGACTCAACTTTTTGTCTCTGTGCTGCACTGCATGGCTATAAATGTGTTCTTATCAAGAGCAGAATGTGTGGTGATTTGTGCAATCTGAGCATTTGGTAAAAAAACCTAGGTACAGGTGTAGTATGAGACCCTAGTCAGAGTTATGATGACTCCAAGCAATAATGTTGAGCTGGAACAGAACGCGCATCTAACAGTCCTAACCCGCAAATGTGAGACAGAGTTATCGTAATTCATCCTGATCTTTTTGTTCTGATTAAAGATTGAATTTGCAAAAATATTTTACAGTTGTACCTTATAAATTTAGTATCTGATAATTCATGTATTCCAATTGTTTGGGGTAATTATTAACTAGTCAAATTGCTGAGAATCACTTTATATGCCCTAGTCATCAGCAACTCACTTCACAAATTCTATTTCTTGTTGAAATGTATGCCTTGTTCCTGATTTGCTGCTACTGTCAGAATTCTTAAGCTCCGTGTTATTACCAGTCATGGGAACCTATTTATCTTCTGACCCTGCTTCTCATCCCAAATTCAAAGATTTCATCTGCCTCAGGCACAAATAAACACATCTTAGGAGTCATGAATCCTCCGTGGGTATTTCAGATCAAAGGATGATAAATCCTACAAAATTTAATTTAATTGATTATTGGTGGTCAGTGAAAAGGGGTTTGGGACTTTTTCTTTGGTAAAGAGAAGTAAAGCACAAGCTATGCCTGTAATTCTACCTGGTGAGAACTTTTCGGTCAGCTGTCTTATTCTTTCCCCCTCATTGCTCATCACCCTCCCCTTTATCTAAGGCTGTTTATGCTTCATCTTCCTTTGTTAAGTCATTTAAGTGCTCTTGAATATCTTTCAATGGAAAGATGTGAAATTTGCAAACACTCCTACTTAAATTGTTCTGTTTACTATTTCATTTCAGTGGAGCCAAGCTGGAGACCTGCCTCGTGGACAGGAAATGCCAAAGCTCTAATGAAAAGTAACAGGAGACAGCAAAGTACAGTGTTTTTGCACCAAAGATGGAAGGAGACAGGAGCAGAAGCCCTGAGAAATCTGGAGGTGTAATGTTGTGGGGGAGCTGCATAACAGCACAGCACACCACTTTAAGCATGTATGTTCAGAGAGCAGGCTACAGACATAAAGAGAACTGCTGTGACTGTCTGAATAATACACTCAATAATGCTTACCAAGCGATGACAGCTTTGTAAAGTACAGAGCCAGCTCTGCAACTCATTCATGTGACTTCGCTTTTTTCCAAAATAATTGAAGAAGTTCTTTAAGAGTGGGTGAAAACCAGTGTTAGTTCTAACAGGGCAAACAGGCTGACCTAGGTAGCCACACTGTGGTTGGTTTGAAATTTGTACTAGACAAAACCCAGAACGTTGGATAAAGGAAGCAATCAGCACATCATTAAATATAAATGTGCTTAATGGCAATCACTATGGTTTCCTGCAAAAGCAGCAGCGTGCAACAAAATTCCAAGCACTCTGAGAAAGACTCTGAGGGTATGGCATTGTCTATGGCCAGCTGTAACAGAAACAAAATCCAAAACTGGTAATGAATTTGGTAGCAACAGAGTGCTGGAAGCCAGAATACCCATCAATTTCATGTGAACATAGTGTCTTGGCAAAATATAGGACTACTGAATACTATTTTGCTGAGATTTCCTGCAGGAAAAAATACCTGCTTTGGTGTGACTGATACCAGTTCCCAAAATCGTTAGGGTTTTTTTCAGGAAAAGAAGTTGCAGCTACCTTTGGTTTAAAGTCAGGTTTAAAGTCAGGTGCTCATGGAAGCAGAAACAAATAGAGTTATCAGGCTCCTAATGATCTATTCTCCCTTTGAGGCTCCTGGGATTTTGCATAAAGCGCTCGTTAAATCGAATGGAAAAGTGGAAAGCACATGCTGAAACCAACAACTCCCCCTGTTGTCACAAGAGGTGAATAGGACCCTCAGGCAAAAAAAGCACCTGCCTTTTTCCTTGACTCCTTCCTACTCCTTATGAAACAAATCATGCTGAAAAAGTGTGGTCTTTTGGGTTTGTTTGTTTTTTAAGTGGCTGTCATAGGAGAAAGTCCGTGTAGAGGGTTTGTGAAAAAGAACGTTCTCGTTGGGACCCAAGTTCTGACCTGGTCTAGCCAAATCATCAGTCAGAGTGCCAATGGGCCGTATTTGTCACTGGTGCCGCTGGACTCTAATTGACAGAATTACTTTTAGAAGAGATTTGCCCTATAGAAATCTGGGGCGATGCTCAGCCAAAGGTTTGTCTTTCTCTGTAGCTCCGATTGATGCCTGCACTACGCGAAGGTGCATTTCAGCTTACTACAGGTGTCATAGTTAAGCATTCACGGATGTTTGCGCTTTGCTGCTCCACATTCCATTGTGATAGAATGTGAAGATAACAGGTCCACAATCTAGTTATACAGTTGAAAGGTGTGGGCAGAATAATTTGATTGTATTCTACTTATTCACCGCAATATTCCAGAGTAATTTCTGGTTTGTAGTAAATGCTAGGCATGGGACAGCCGAAACAGGTAGCACTGATGATGTCCTACGGTGAAGAAATACAGTTTCTGTGCCTTTTGTGACTGTGTTTCACCAAAACAACACACAAAGTGATAACTTCTTAATGGGATTGTGGCAAACCACTGCCTAAAATGTCACTGTCAAAGTTGTCTACTCACTTTTTGTAGCTTTCTATATGTGGATGACGTATAGTCAGTGATCTAAATCTAAAATGTTAAATTCAGTGAATGGAAATCTTTCCACTGTTTATTCTGAAGAGAAGGCAGCTGAGGGGAGATCTTACTGCTCTTTGCTCTTTGCAACTGCCTGAAAGCAGGTTGTAGGGGGGTGGCAGTTGGCCTCTTCTCACAAGTAGCAAGTTATAGGACGAGAGGAAATGGCCTCAAGTTGCACTAGGGGAACTTTAGTTTAAAACGTCTTTATTAGAAAAATGTTCTGTATTGAAAGGGCCAACAAGCATTGGAACAGGCTGCCCAGGGAAGGGGTTGAGTCGGCATTCCTGGATATATTTAAAAGTGGTGTAGATACGATGCTTTAAGGATATGATTTAGTGGTGAACTTGGTACAGTTAGGTTAATGGTTGGACTGGATGATCTTTAAGGTCTCTTCAACCTAAGTTATTCTATAATTCTGTGATCAAACTCTTTGTTAGCACTAATGGATTAGATCTCCTAAAGCTAGAGGGGGCTGCCCAATGTTGAATAACCAGTGTTTCGGGGTTTTTTACCATGTTTTTTATTTCCTAAACAAGTAATTGCCTTTAAATGAGAGTAACAATCTGCTGCTTACTGAGTGAGATTGTTCCTAATCTGAGTTAAGGGGACTCCTAGCACTGACTCTACTGGGGTTATGATTTCACCTTTATTATGTAATAAAGATGAAATTAATTATGTAATTAAATGCAATATGCCTTAGTAAAGACCCCAAAGTATTGCTCAGTTAATGAAACAGCAAAGATCAATGCTTAGTGCAGGTATCATCTGAAACACAGAACCCGGGGTAGGGTGAGCCCCAATTTATTGCAGTGTCATGTGACGCACATTTTGCAGCTGTGCTCTAGCCAGATAGAAATGTAGTAAGTAGCATTTTCTGGAAGCAATACATGTGAGGAAATAATTTACTAGCAGTAATGCTACAGTCCAGATGAGTAATTAGTTTTCTTTTTCACCAGTTGATAGTTGCAAATCTCATGTGCCACTAAAACTCCATCACAAATTGAACCGAGTTATTTGGATTCACAATTAATCCAAACGCGCTGCTTAGGCACAGAAAGTTCTTAGATCTCTTTAGCAGAAGAAACTAGACTGACTGATATTTTTTTTTTGGAACTTTACTTGAAAACTTTCTGAGCTGTGCCGTTAATGCTGTGTGCAGTAACATGAAGAGTTTGTACTGAGATTCCGTGTGGGGTTGTGCTATCAATCAATGCATCCTAGGGATTTACACTGAAATGTTCTAATGGAACACAGTTAACTTAAAACTACGCCATCAGTAAGTGTCACTGGCACTATTGGGAGGCATTAGCTATCACAGCAGTGCCTGGGAAAGCTGCAGAATACAGTAAATATAGTTCATAAACTGTTGTGAATTACATGGAAGCTCTATGTGACTCTATTTTGCCAACACAATCTTGAGATTTTTAATGGCACTCTTCACTGTTACCCTAGCATAAAACACAGAGCTATTAAGAGGACGAATCAGCATAAGCCTTCTACTTGGCAAAATAAAGTAAGTGTTGGATGTGTTGAGAACTACTAAGTCCATCTACAACTTAAGCTCTGTGTCATTATTTCTCATCCAATGGGTCACAACCCTGAAGTCATCTTGAAATGTCACCAGAAGGCAGCAATTTTACAACAACTTAAAAGATACCTCACTGTCCTCTTCTTCCCCACTCCCTACCTTTTAAGGCTCAGTAACTTTGTAAACATCTTGAGACACACAATGCAGCAATTACTTTTCTCCCTGTTAGATTTATAGGATATGGAGGGGTTCATAAGGTTTTTTTATATCTATTAAATAGTCACTAGGTAAATGTGTATAAGTCATACTTTCACTCAAATGAACTGGTGCTTGTGATACGTGATACAAGCTAGCATTTGATAGATAATGCGTGTTAAAATTCTTGTGAGGAAATGGAAGTTTTAACACATCAGCTGATAGTGTCAATGCAACTAGCATTGACCAGATAGTTTACTGTACAGAGTACAGCAGGGCTTTAGCACATTAATCAGTACATGCTAACCATAGGTCTTGAAATTAGACTTTTTTATCTAATGAGGACAGTATCAAAGGGTAATTTTTGTGCAATTAAAAAAAATTAACAAAATTCACCCTGGAACTCACCAAAAACTTATTATATTTTCTTTTAGGGCTAATTGCACTGAACACACTTGACTATTGTGCCCAAATTTGGAACTGTATGCGTGTGCATACCTACGTATTCAGGGTATTTATTTATTCTCTGTGTGTACATGCAAAGGTGAGTTGTGTTTTGCCTTTGTGTAAGGACTTTAAACCCTTAAGAAGAAAGGAATAAAAACAGAATTATAGAATGCAGAACCACAAAACATACGTGTGGTGTAAGAGGCAATCTTGCTGCAGAAAAGAACACAGAAAGGCAAAGAAGGTTACGGTGACATGAAACGGTAGTTTCATTATTATTTGAGCCAAAGCTTATTCAGAGAGAAAAGAGTCTGCTCTTTCCTCTCTGTGTCGCTGTGTTTTTCTCTGCTGATAGAACAGATTGTGGTGTAGTCTGGAGGACTGAGCTAGATGAAAAATAAGCACCCAAGTACAAAATGAATATTTTTGTATCAGCTTGGTGAATTCTAGATCCTGACTGAGAAGTGTAGGGTTTTTTGCTAGCATCATGCAGAAGGAACTAACAAAGTAGTTTTCAGAGCAGTTCAGACTATGATTTCATTTGATCTGGGAAGACAGATAGTTGATGTCACAAGATGCATTGCAAGTGCAGGGCTCGTCTGCTAGGGGAGAGCAGAGAGGATTCATATGAATCTTGAAGAAACAGGTCCAGCTATTCCATGTCCTCTCCCCCAGCTAAATTGGACAGTGAAACAGCGACCACTCTACTACATTTTTCAAAAGAAAAAAGAAAAAGTAAGGACAAAAATACTGCATCGCTTTCGACATTGATCAAAATTTATGCTTCTGATGGAATACATTTTCCTTATTTACATGTAACCAGAGTCTCTGTTCTGCTGTTACCCATCTTTTTCTATTTATGTAAGTGTAAAGAACCCTAACAAAATACTGACAAAGTCTAACAACAGCTAGTAAGAGGAGCATAGCCTCTAGAGTCATAATGGGGAGAGGGGAACAACCATAATATTTGCTGTCCTGCGGGATGCAATTATGTTGTCCAGAACCAAAGAGTGACCTGTATGGCCTCTGTTTATTGAGTGCAAACCTGATGTCTGGTTTCATTGCAAGTTCCCTTCCTAAGATGGATATCCTAAGGCCAAATTCAATAGGCAGTATTTGCTAAGAACCAGTATTTTCTTAAGAATGCATGCCGGTAGATTATCATGCCCGTTTCAGTTAGAATCAACATTTCTTTCCTAGTTCACTTAAAAATCAAATACACTACAGTCCAAAAAAATACATGCCTTAATTCCCATACAATGATATCACCAGGGTTCTCATGTGTGATTCTGAGATCCAGAAGAATTTGGGTTAAATTTTGAGATGCTTCTGTGATGTTGAGTACTTAACATCCCGAAAGAAGAATCTTCATGATTAAAACCTGGCTGTGTCTTTGAAAGGAATAAGAGCAGCAACAATAATCTGGCGATGGAAATACCTGAAGTAGTCAGCATTGCAAAGTATCAGAGTTATGGCTTTTTCCAGGAGGCACTCAGAATATACATGGAGAAAAAGCTTTGAAATTTTCATAGGACTTTCTCCAGTTACGTTTTAGAGAATGCTGTTCCAGCAAAGGAAAAACACACTAACTTCCACGTTCTTTGGAATCTATTTGCAATGAAATGTGCAACTTGCAGAAACTTCAGGAATAGGCACCGGTGAAGCATATAGATTTTAATTTTTACAGGTTTCAGACCTGACTAGTGCCATGTGTATACAAAGACAATTGGTTTTTCACACTGCTCATCTGTGTCAGACTAACAAGATCTCCTAGCCAGCAAGCCCCAGATAGATACCATTCTCCTTGCTGTTCTAAAGATCTCTAGTCTATATGTGTATGCTTCTTTACTGGAGGGAAAGGTGTCCCCAGAGAAAAATTCAGAGACCCTAGAATCAACACTGCACTCTTATCACGATTGATTTTCGCAGTGTGCTACAATAAAGTAATAGCATCCGGTGAAACAGCTTAGACAGCTCAGATAGCAATTTAGGCATCTTGTTTGACTAACCTAAGATCAGATGAAGCAATCTAAGCTCATGGCTTTGGAAATGGTCATAATAATGTGAAAACCAGTAATAACAATGAGGAAGCAGTATGGCATAATACAAAATCTAGCATATCGTATCCTTGGGCAATAAAATATGAGCAATTTTCTATCAAGTCACTAAGAGACACAGTAAAGTGATGAAAGACAAAATAATATCATACAAGATCGATCAACTTTGTTGTGGTGTTGTATCTTTTGTACAGCCCGTGATGAACAGTTTATCAGATCTTGAAATATTGAGTGAATAAGCACAGAATGAGTAGGTGGAAGATGCGAGAGCCTGTATCCTTTCCAGAGGAGAAAAAAGCATCAAGAAAATATTAGTTTTTATGGAATGTGAAGGTGAGGGCCAACCTTGGTTGCATTGACCATGACGTGGTGGAATCCAGAACCATGAGATGATGGAATGATGAGAGAAACAGGATCAAATTCCTTGTCTTTAGGAGAGCAAATCTCAGCCTGATCAGATAGCTTCCCAAAAAGAGAAAACTAGGCAAAAAGATGTTTTGCCACTGAATGGGACAAGGAACCTGGTAACATACTACATAGAGAAGGCTAAAGCGCTCAATGACTCAGACTTTGCTACTGAGGTTTGCTTTGGGAATCTGAAGCCACTGAAGGGTCTGAAAGTGATTAAAAGATTGGAGCATCTTTCATATGAAGAGCGACTAAGAGAGCAGAAGAGAAAGCTCAGGAGAATCTTGTCAATGTGCATAAATACCTGACGGAAGAGGATTAAGACAGCTCTTCTCAGTGATTTCTAATGAACAGGAGAGCAGGCAATGGGCACAAATCAAAACACAAGAAATTCTATTTAAAATTAGGGGGAAAAAAATATTGTAATGCAAGTCAGATGCTGGACAAGGCTTCCCAGAAATGTTGTGGAGTATCACAAAATGAAATTGGATAATGCCCTGAACTATGGCTGACTCTGCTTTGAACTGGAGGTTTAGATTAGGATACTTCTCAGTCTTAGCTGCTCTGTGGTTCTATGTGACTGTGATGCATACTGCACTTTGTTAAACTGGAAGGACTGGTGGCAGAAGTTAATTAAGCTGTAGTACATACACAAACCCATGAAATCACAGAGTTATAACCAGTAATATTTCCTCTGTTCTTTGTAGGTGATTGAAGTCTGCATCATGCCATTGCCCATCTCTTTCTATTTATATGTCTGCACTGAATGATATGAATAGAAGGCTTGAGGCAAGATTTTTAGAGAGAAGAGAGAAGCTAAGTCAATTGAAAGCAATTTCTGAAGGGAATAACATCAAAAACAAGGAGGAGAAATATTTGAAAAAGAGGAAAGGGATTGAAGGATATTGAAGATATTATGTTTATATGGCATTTTGGCACTTCTGAATGTCCTGAAAAAGAATTACACCAACAATAAGTTAGTGGATAAAGGAAAAAAAATGCAGGAAAAGCATAAAGGAAAACCAATAGAACATCAAGAGCATTTGAAGTACTAGAAGGCATTTTCCTCATGGAAAAATGTCTTGAAAATCCGTAAGAGAGATGATGAAGATTCATTTAAATAGCTGAACAGCTTATTTAACCAGTAAGCCAAAAGCCTCAGTGCAGCTTTTCCGAATCAGTCTGTTACTATGAACCAGTGGCACAGAAGACAAAAGCAATAATTCAGCATTTGTCCTGACAAAGCATTTTTTAGAATTTGGTCCCACTGGCTTGAACTATCCACTAAAGCAGGCTCCACAAAATATCCAGTGTTAACTACTTGCTAGAGGTTGATAAACAGATTAAAAAAAACCTCTCAGACATAGAAAGTGAAGATCCTTTGGGAATATAATTTAACTGTCAAACACCAAAGTGAGCCAGCAACTTAGTGTTGATCCTGCAGACTGCAGAAGCCAGATGTGCCGACACTGGTAGTTCAAGGCACATCTGCCAGCAACAAAGGAAGGACAAAATATTCCCATTATTGATATCAGATGGAATATACAGGAAAAAAGCCTTCCAGATTATGTTCAAGACTGGAGATTTCCATGAAAAATTGACATTCTCTACCACCTATTTTGAAGATAATTTTCATGTCCTAATGATACTTTGAAAGCCTAGAAACTGCTTAATCCCACTTCCTGGATATTGACTCTGGTTTGGAAACTCAAGAATAATAGGAACAGGTCGGATGTTGGTAAAAACAAAAGAACATCTTCATTTTCTAGCAACTGTGACTGGAGGAAGGCATGTGAAAGAAAAGTTCAAGTCTAAGCCCAGCCTTTGTGTAGTGTCAGTCTGAGAACTCTTTGGGAAAAAAATGCGGTTCTGAGACAAATGAAGAAGAAATGAGCACTTTTAGTTTTCCTTATATTTCTTCAAATAAGGAATTTGGGCATGGAGTCTTCAGGGAAGAAAATAAAAGAAGTTTCAAGGCAATCGGATGAGAGTAATTCAGTGTCATGGCTCCACAGCTGTTGATTATTACGTAATACACATTATCATCAAAAAATCATAGTCAGATATTCAAAATTAGAGTTTGGTCTTAATGGCTTACATACAATTGATGCCTCTGGTTTGCTATCTATAAACAAATAATATTGGATTTTAGATACCAAGGAGTAATACTGTCTTTGCTATTAAGCAAAATAATTAAATAGAGCACAGTATTACATTTTTAATTATGTATCATGTAAAACATGTAACGTGACAGTAGTATTGTATTACAGAACCAGCGGCATTATGGAAAGGACTTGTAGAGCTGACATTCTTTTTCTGAAGTATAACTTGTTTTACTTTCCACATTACACTGAACTTGTCCCATGCACTTGGAGATAAGAGGTGAGTAAAGGATCTGTCAAAGAGAAGGCTGTGTCTGACTGTTGTAACTCAGCCAATTGATAGTACTCAAAAGACAATTATCCTGTAAAAAGTTTGGAAACTTCAGCTGTTTACTCTTTCTAAATTGAGCCATGACAGGCAATAAAACAAACTTTATCTGTATTCTTGGTGCGAGTAGTGAGCCATTGAAGAAACCTCTTGGCCAGCATCAGACGTGAAAACTACTCAAGCAAATTAATAAGTATTTAATTCTTTAAAAAAAATACGACACTGTTTTCTGCATTAAATGTTTTAAAATGTAGTGTAAAATGTAAAGTAAATGCAGCTTTGTCTATCTTGACTGAGAAACAAGCCTTCACAACAAGTGATAACTGTGCTGTTTATTTTTCTGAATTAGAAATAAAATTAATGTGTATTTCTTCTGTTTTAAAATAAATTAAAAAGAAAAACATAAAACCACTTTCCTGGTGAGAAAAAGGAGGAGGTTGGCTTTTCTCTGATACACTCAATGCCAGCTAGCTCTAAGACAAAGCCTTTGATACTGTCCCGCACCACATTCTGGTCTCCACGCTGGTGGAACATGGGTTTGATGGGTGGATCACTAGATGGGCAAAGAACTGGCTTGATGGCCGCACCCAAATTAATGGGTCCATGTCCAAGTGGAGGCCAGTGACAAGCAGAGTCCCTCAGGGATCAGTCCTGGGACCAGTCTTGTTC
>JAOXOE010000256.1:64776920-64800513 GCA_028565055.1 Phoeniculus purpureus | reverse complement strand
GTCTAGCCTTGAGCTCTGTGGTAATGGGTTGGACTTGATGATCTATGAGGTCTCTTCCAACCTTGGTAATACTGTGACACTGTGATACTGTGAAATACTTTTCCTTTCTTTGTAAAGGAGGTTACATACTGTGTTTGAAAAAATGCATAAGCATTTGTCATTGTGGTGGCTGGATGAGTTACTGCTTAAGGAGAGTTTTCGTGGCTGGGTCATTGAAGAGTACTAACGGCATGTGCAAACTGTTCTTGGAGAGGTGGTGTAGCCTGGTGGCTTAAAGACTGTAATTCAGCTTGTGTCACTTTTATCCTATTCTTGCATATGTTCATGGTGTGAAAACTCCAGAAAGGAGAGCATTTTTTTAGCCTACTGAAACCTTCCTTACTTTTATAAGATATTAAACATAAATTGTTTATTTATTCAGCATAAATATTTTTATAATTTATTTGCATATAGAAAGATATGTATGTACAGATTGTATTTATGAAACAACAATACTAAATAGTGGCAAAGAGATGGTGGTTCCAGACAGAATTCATTGTAAAATCAACCACTCAACTAGAATAAAGGCTGAGAAAATTAAGTCTCACAAAATCGATTTCGCTTTACCACACTGTATTTGAAAACAATTTGCAGGAACCCCACAGGTGTAAATGTATTTATTTAAATTTAGGGAGACAGTGTTATGGCATGATATTAACAGGAACTAGAATGTCAGTCCATTGTTTTGACTGGAACATCTGATTGAAGACATATAAATATGTAGAGATATATGTATGCATATATTTCTTTACAGAAATTCATCTGCTCAAAATGCTTCATTGATCTTCAGCATTACTGAATAGTTCACATGCTTTTGGATGGGCTTTGTCTGCAGGTCTATCTGACCTCATGAAACAAGTGCCATAATGGTGCGGCAGAAGTTGTCAGGTAAAAATAACTTCCTCCCACGTCCAGAACTATTTCTGTATAGTGTGGGTTCTGCCATACAAGATCGCTGATGAATGTCTAGATCACACAGATATAACTCTTCTCCTGATCTTTTAAAAATTGATATATTACTAGGATTACCTCCATCGCTATTTCCCATTAAAGCTTTTCCAAAAGATTTGAACAGAAAACCTGCTCAGAGGTTTTGTGCCCGTTGCACTACAAACTTGTGCTTTCAGCAAGTGCCTGCTTTGCCTCATATAACTCCTTTTTCCTCAGTTCACTTGCTTATAATAAAAGCTACGTAAACTGATAATGCCATGAGAAAATTTTCTCTTTCCTCTCCGCAGCTGCGCAAGGACTCTGCAATACGATTTTTCCTTTCTAAAGCTCTGTACAGTCTTATTTCAAATCCAGTTCTTAATTTCTTCAGAATTGTGAAAATGGTAAAGTTAAAGAAAGTGAAGTGGTCATGAAGCTAATCAGGGCCCTGTATCAGGGAACCAAAGGTTGGATTATTCTGCTGAACCTCTATCTTCCCAAGAGAGCACGGAGAAGGTCCTGCATTAGCTAGCTGCACTGATAGAAGATAAAGGCACCTCAGGAACATAATGGAATTAAGTGGCAAATTAGAAACCTACGTGTGCTTAGTGTGACAATGCAGCATCCTTTGGTGAAAATCAAAGAGGATGAAAGAATTGTAAAAAATTGTAATTGTAGGCTGGGCATGGCACTTCTCAGAAGCTTAATTTGCTAGAAAATGTTTAGTTCAACATTCTTTAGTTAAAGGCTTAACTTAGAGTCTTGACTTGAAAAGATATAGATTTTGTGTTTGGATATTAATCTTAACATCCAGCCTAAATGTGCCCTAGCACAGCTTGCACAGCTCTGGCCTGTCCCTTGGAACTAGGGAGAAGAGACGTTAATCTGTCCTGACCTGTGTAATTTGAAGACTGTTGTTCAAACACCTGCATCAGGCTGATCTTAATAAAACAGTAGCCTCTAGTCTCTTTGATAAGGTGATTGAGCTTTGCCTCGACACCTTGTTGTCTTTTTTAAGCTACCTGGTCAGCAACAGGCTCTGGATTGTGACAGAATACTTGTCTGGAGGCTCTCTAGCCAGTCTTCTTGAGAAGACACTTGATGGATGAAGGAGAGACAGTGGCTGGCTATTGGGAGGTAAGAAACCTCTAAGGCTCCTCCAAGGGTCCTTCTAAGGGATAGAAGACTATGAAGACTATGTACTGGGTTTAAGAGCTAGTCAGTAGAACTGTAGCAAAACCTCATGATTGATAATATGATGCCAGGGAAAATTTACTAGGGAAAAATATCTGTATCTCTGCAACAAGAGATGTAGATGACACAGAAGAGAATTGAGCCAAACTGAACATTTTTAGAAGTTAGTCTATGACGTAGATTGTTGGGTCTTCTAAGAGCAAGGATATTCTAACCCAAAACAATCGAATGAACTGGTATTCCTAATATGGACAGCACATTTCTTATGTTTTCTTGAAATCTATTGTGATACATGCAGTCAATGAGGTTTTTGTTCTTTAAAAAATATCCTTTTCCAAAATTATTAATTGAGATAATATTTTCAGTTCATTCAGATCCACCTGTAACGTCTACTTCTCACACAACCACACAATTAAATAAGACAAAACCAATATTGGGCTTTTTTTTTGTTTTCTTGAGAGGTTTAGAAACATATATATGGAAAACAAGTAAGAGCAGATTTTGATTCAGCTGTGCTGTGCATATACCTTCCCTTCTGCTTGTTTTAGTCAAGAGGAAATCAATAAGAATTTAGGGTTCTAAATAGAATTGAAAAGACCAGATAATTTCTTGAATCTTTGCCAAAAAGATTAAATAGCTTGTCAAATATTGGCAGGGTACTCAGGCCTACATCCAGATGTTCTGGTACGTTCCACCTTAATGCACATATAGGGCCATCAGCTTTCAGATGTTTTTCTCTGTGATACTTGTCATCCCTAACAAAAGAAAGCTGTGTTTCGCTTCTTTAGAGCACTTCATGCAGAGGCAAACTGCATGCATGTTGGGTTAGGATTTGCTCTGGTGCTGGCAGCATCCTTACTTATTTATGGTTGCTGTCAAAACTGCTTACTACTATTAATAGTTTGATCATCCTTAGGAAAAGGATAGCAAAGCCCTGACTGCAGAACTCTTAGAAGTGTATGAAAATCATTTAAATAAATTAAAAGCCCTCAGATAGAAAGAACTTAGGGAAAGGTTGCATAGTGTGAGACAGAACAGTCCCCAGAGGTGAAATTTTCAGATTATTTCATGGCACTTGACATCAGTGAGATGCCTGCCGAGGTGAATGACCAGCAGCATTTGAACAATGTCATATACAAAAAATGGGACTGTCACACAGGCACATGACAGTCGGGTGTCAAAGGTGCTGAATCTGGCAGGATGTTGTCCACTTAATAGAAACGAATTCTGTTGAAGTTAATTAATTTTAATTGTCATTGCTTTCTATCCCGAAATTCTCATTTCAGATGGGCTTTTAGAAACACATGTCATGACAGTCCTTGACCCAAATCACCCAGTTAGGAAAGTGTCAGAAATCTGAAGGAACGGAGAGTCAAGCTGCAGACTCTGCCTCTGCTTCCTCTCATGTCTCTTGCAGCATTTCTGGTCTACGCCTCAGAGTTCACCTTCACGCAGTGTTCTTGCACCTCTCAGGCAGCCTGTGGCCTTGCCAGGAGCTAAAATAATGACTCAATTTTTATCCTTTTCAAATGTTTGCCTAATGTGCTTGTGACCGACAGGATGCCATGTTTACAGGATTATAGCACCGCTGCCGAAAGGATTATATGTGAAATGAAAGGAAGAGAAGCCAGACCTATCTGGAAATTTGTCAGCTCCCCAGAATTCTGGTGTCACAGTGCACCCTGCATCCACACATTCACTGGGTCTTTAGTGGAAAGCAAAGAAGGGAGAAGTTGCTGCCTTTTCTAGTGTTGAAGGGGTTTGTAAGTCTATAGATTTATTTGCCAAAAGGTTTGGAGATGTGCCTTTTAAACAAGGCATTAACTGTAAAATATTTGCTTTGATTGTTGGCTTCATGTCATTTACGTGCTCACAAAGTTGCTGTCCTGATTTTACTAGCAAAACTTCTTAAGGGGAGGTATAAATAATGCATATCATCATATGTGGTAAGAAGAAATAAATACTGCTTTGTCATAAAATCCAGAAAAGTTTTAGACTTCACACACTCTTCACTAACATTCTGTGATTAGTCAAATCCTTTCAGATAATCCTGACTCCAGAAATGCACTTATATACTCATAAAGCATCATATTCTAGCCTGGTAGATTCTCCTTTTTGCCTAACTTTTAACATTCCTTCCACTAAGGAAAATAAGGGGTGGAGAAAATCCCAAAATCCAAACTGAAACTATCAGTAGTGGATTGCATAACGTTTAACTTTTGAGCTGGAGTCCCTGAGATGTTCATTAAAAGCTAGGCTTAGGGATTTACTTTCAGCATGTTTGTATTCATTGCATTCATATCCATGCCTTTAAAAATTATTCACATCTGTGTTCGTACTGTCTGACACATGGATCTGCCAAATTATGTATCTGGCTAGTAGAGAACAGATCCTTTTTATCCCCACTGTTAATTTTCTTTTTAAGAAAAACTAAAGTCCTTGTTTGTTTTAAAAATGTCAAAATGCAAAACCCAACAAGGAGTAAACTGATGTTTAGTAGTCTGTCTTGTATTACTCCATAGTTAGTGAAGTCTCACGTATATATATAGAGAGAGGGAGTCTTGTGTCTGGGCAAGAACAACCCCAGGTACCAGTATAGGTTGAGGACTGACCTGCTGGAGAGCAGTGTAGGATAAAGGGACCTGGGGGTCCTGTTGGGCTGCAGGATGAGCATGAGCCAGCAGTGTGCCTTTGTGGCCAATAAGGCCAACAGCATCCTGGAGTAGATCACAAGGGGGTTGGTTAGCTGATCGAGAGAGGTTCTCCTCTCCCTCGATTCTGCCCCTCTATTGTGTCCAGTTCTGGGCGCCTCCATTTCAGAAAGACACAACTGCTGGAGAGCCCAGCACAGAGCCACAAAGATGCTGAAAGGATTGGAACACTTCCCTAATGAGGAAAGGCTGAGGGAGCTGGGTCTCTTTAGCTTGGAGAAAATGAGACTGAGGGGTGATCTCATTAATGTCTATAAATATGTGAAGGGTGGGTGTCAGGAGGATGGAGCCAGGCTCTTCTCAGAGTCTTCCAATGATAAGGTAAGGGGCAATGGGTGTAAGCTGGAAAAGAGGACGTTCCACATCAGTCTGAGAAGGAACTTCTTCACAGTGAGGGTGACGGAGCACTGGAATGGGCTGCCCAGAGTGGTTGTGGAATCTCCTTCTCTGGAGGCATTTAAAAACCAGCTGGATGTGATCCTATGTGACTTGGTATAGGTGGTCCTGCTCTGACAGGGGAATTGGACTAGATGATTTTTGAGGTCCCTTTCAATCCCTAATATTCTGTGATTCTGTGTGATTTGGACATGACAAACGACATAATTGCACAACTTTTTAGTAAACTATTTCAAAATGTTTTTCCCAGACATATAAAATTTTTAACTTTGCAAAAACTAAATAACATTTCTCATTAATGCTGGCAGCTTAATTATAGTTGTTGACCCACTTGTTCGGCTTAAGAAAAGATAGTAGGCTTTATTTATTGAGCTTATGCTTGCATAATTGCTGCAAAACAGGTGACCAAGCTAAAGGAAGAATAAACAGGATAATAATAACTGTTAAATTATATGATTACTTTCCACTGAAAAGGCAACATCTGAAGTAGAATCTGTTTCTAAAAGAGTTTTAATAGGTAGTTTCTTAGGTATATTGCTCTAAAAACAAAAGAGCTCGTATTCATAATTGTTCTCTGTGGCACTATGAAATGTTCTGTTTCTTTCCTGTGAATCCTGTAATTACAAACTCTGTTACTTAGTAGGCCACATATATTGTTGAATTTCCACATATTTTAACACATTGGCTGTATGTTTGCCTCCTTTTCACTTTGCTTATTGTCTGCTTTGGCCTCTGCTCAAGGTAACAGCCAAGGAGTACCACTGGGACTCCTGCCTGCTTTTAAGTACTTCATTGAGTAATGATGCTCTCCAGAATTAGGATATTTCTGCTCTGCCAGGAGAAAATATCTTAAGACAATGTGCTGTGGATTGGAGAAAGGACAACTAGAAGTGGAAGGTGTTCTGCATTTGTAATCGTGTCTGGAACTGACTGTGAGACTGGACAAAATATTCGATTGGAATCATAAAATGTAGAACCTGAAAAAGACAGTAGCATCTCAAATCAAGGGTTCTGATTAGTTACATGTTTGAAAAGACTATTTTTAGAATAGTCTTAATTAAAAAAATATTTTATCTTAAAGAACATAAAAAGAGAGCAGCTGCTTCGTACTTGAAAGACTCAGGAATCAATTTATCTAAGTTGCACAAGTCCATCAGAAACTACTGAAAACTACTTTTAAAAAAAAAAAGGATTAGCAGTCCTTGGAATGAAATTCTTGTGAGATAGAAGTCTGCAGAAAAGAATTTCATCATTTAGGTGAAGAAAATCCCATGAAAGTTTGTTCAAATGTAAAAGAAGAATTACTTTTCTTTCAAATATTCACAGAGGTTTTTGACCTTTTCTGACTGTAGGCTTTCTCCAATTAAAGGAAAGAAAGAAGAATGGGCCTCCAGGTCTAAACTGACCTGTATAGGATGATCTTCTATAACATGGTACAGAAATATCTTCTAATTTATTTTTATCTCATGAGAAAAATAGTTAAGATTTAAATACCACAGAAACCCAAAAAAACTGAAATAATTTTTTTCTTCATCCAGAAGTTTGACTTTAAAAAAAAAAGTTGTTTCATGAGAATCTGACAATTTCCATAACATGAATATGTGAGAATCTTTAATTTTTGTAATATCAAATTTACATTATTTTCTTATTGATATAGTGCTTTTTTCTAATGTATCTCATAGAACAACTTTATTGTCTTCATGAACAGGTGGATTGGAATACCAAACTTGCAATGCTTGAGTCTTTGTATAATTTTATTTGTCATTTGACAGGAAAATTTGAAATATCAGGTATTAAGTTTTGTATAGAGCAAAAAAATACATATTTTAGAATTTGCCAGAGAACAGTAATAAGTTTTCTGACTTGTTTTTAATATTTGTTATGTCTGTAGAGGCTCTGAGAATATGCAAGTTTAAATCTCTCATCTTTTTTTGTCTTTTTGAATGTTAGTCTGCAAGTACTTTCTAGTGCACAGACAGGCTGCTGCTGAAGTTGCATCAGGTGTGTCCTTTTGTGGTGCAAATGCTTGTGCACAAATCATAGAAAAGCCACGTGTGCTCCCAAATGACGCAAACTATCGAGATTTTCAAAAATGTATCTGCATTGTTTGAACTGAGGAATAAAGATAAGTCTGGGACTGCAAGAAAGGCTGAAGAGTTAATTCATCCAAAGTAAAATTGTTTAACAGATCTTATGAAGCTTGTGTGAATTGAAATTGCTAAAAAGCAGTTCCCAGTTCCGTGTGCTTATCTGCAGAGCTCATTTCCCCCAGAATGCTCAAGGAAGTGTAGCTCCATGACTAAATAGTTGTTTAGTAAAAGAGTTTAATAAGAAGCAGAAGCGGATCCGTTTCTTGGGGAAGAAATGCATGCTGATTTATGGGATGGTTTAATAATTTTTCGAGTTTACTTTGACTGTTACTTTCAACGATGTTATTTTCAACTGTTTGGGTTTAGATCTGTTTTTACACAAGTGTACTGGACTCTGAAGCCTGCCTGCCTATTTGAAGTTTTCAACTTTGTTTACTGATTAGCAGTGCCAGAAGCTGCGGTTGAAATTTTAGTCATTTTAATTAGCTTTCTTCACCCACTGTGCAAATGAAGTATGAGTTTATTTAATGTGACAGTGTGTGTACAGAGCCAGTCATTTAACTTTTGCTCTTTAATACGTTCCTTCAAGTTGCCATACTTGGTGATTTATTTACATCAATAACTGAAAAGTCATCAGTCTCATCATGACTTGAGAGCTTTGCCACACATGCTAATGATGTGCACGATTGGTCTTCACAATAAAAATGTACTAAAATTTTTCTAAAAAGATAATTTAAATTCTGTTAATTAATCAATATAAACTAACAAGATAGACTGTTAAAAACATTTATTCCTAATCTGCTGCTGTGTGTTTTTTCCCATTGATAACAAAACTGGGCTCCTCCCTTCCCATCATTCCAAAAAAAGGGAAGTTCTGCTGTAGCATGCTGTAATAAGGTACAAGGATGGCAAAACACTGTTAACCTTGGGTTTAATTTTACATCTCATCCTATAGAGAATTTATCCTAGGTAAAACCATCTAACATGATAAAACATGGTAGTAAGCCAGATAGTCAGGTTCAAGCCTGGTTGAACAATTAATATTTTATTTGTTTATACTTAAATCCAGAAGAATTAAAGATGCAGCCAGCCCAAGGAATACATTCCACTGTCTTGATTCCCATTGCCTCAAATAAGTGATGCTGCATCCTATTCCTTAATATCACAGTGTTTTAAGTTACAAACTGTCTTGTTATGGCGGCAACACCCAGGTTTCTCACTTGATCAAAGTTGATATGCAGTACTCTGTTACAAGGATGAGAGCAGCAAAGGAAAGGAAGGCTACACATTTGCTTTATTAGTTACTTTTATATCGGGCTGCAGAGAGATGAGGAGTTGTGTCTGAAAACTACAAAGACCCAGCAGAGTGCAGTTACATGCAAACTTTATAAAATTAGCCTATAATTAAGTATTAAGTATCTCCTGTTGTACACTTACACTGTGGAAAGGAAGGTAACAAGGACCAAGTTTCTTTCTGTGTGGGATGGGTTTTATCTTTTGTTTCTAATGAGGAGGGGTGCTGGTGTCACTCTGTAACTAACATATGACTGGACAATCAAAAGAAAGATTCTTCTCCATCTGGTTAGGAACATCGTATGAGACCACCAAGGAGATGACTTAGAATCATAGAATCACAGAATATATTGGGTTGGAAGGGACCTTCAAAAATCATCTACATCAAACTCCTCTGCCACCAGCAGAGACAAATTCTACTAGGCGAAGTTGCTCAAAACTTCATCCAACATGACCACTGATGTATTGTCTACAGCTTCTCTTAGCATCCTGTTCCAGTGTCTCACCACGATTATTTTAAAAAGTTTCTTCCTCATATCCAATCTAAACCTACTTTCTTTCTGCTTTAAGATGTTGTGTCTTTGCCTTTCTCACAAATGCTCTTTAAATATTCAAAGTCTGGAATAAGATTTCTACAGAGCCTTCTCTTTTACAGGTTCTCTACACCAGCTCTCAAAGTGTCTTCACACGTTTGAGGCTCCAGCCCTCTGCTTACTTTCATGGTCCTTCTGTGGACCTCTCCAAACATGGCTTTCTTTCCTGATCCCAGAGCTGGAAGCAGCAGTCCAGGCAGAGTCACAGGAGAATAGAGGAGAAAAATCACCTCCTTCAATCTGCTGGTCACATTTCTATTTATGTTTGCACCCATGTAGGCACATGGCAGACATTATCTTTGTGCATTAAAAGGTTTATAAAATCTGTTGCAGGTAAAGAAATGTAATAATGTTATGGACATTATTATGTAAAGGGAAATGTTTCTGGACTTAAGAGCAAGTCTCAAGAGAAAGACTCACTCTCAATTAGTATAAAACATATACTTTCTTTTTTTTCCTTCTCTTCGTTTTTACCTTTATAAGCAGGTCTGAGATTTCACTATTTCAGAAGTAATTGCATTGTAGCTCTGGAAAATGAAAACTCAGCACTTTGGAATGTTTATTTAAGGAAAAGTTACAGGCAAATCCACTCAAAACTCTTGGCAATTTTAAATCTGTTGCAGGACACTTAAGAGAGAGTATATGTTCACTGATGAATGTCCTTGTGGCTGTCCTCAGCCAGCTGGAACCACGCTTTCCCATCCATGGCATGTATTAGAGTGTGCACCACAACTGTTCTCCATCAGAAGCTAAGTGCAATACTTTCAGAACCCCGTTGACAATTAATTGACTCCCTTTCTGAATTTGTCTCTATTAATGACTTTTTAAAGAGAAGAAAAGCCTGCAGCAGTGAGTTACAGCGGAGAATCTGGGGATTTGTGCTGATGTTCACAGGCTGCAAACGGATAAACACAGGAGAAAGGAGAGGGGAAGAAAGATACGCAGGACCAAGACCAAGTGATACTCCAATATTTAATAGGATTTCCAGACCTGGATAGCATATTACAGAAAAATACAACTAGGTATTTAAGAACACCTTTAGAACACCTGAAAAAAATGCCTGCCAGTCAGAAAACTTGCCTTCTGCTTCTTGGTGTTGGCTTTACTCAACTGCTTGTACCTATGCATAAAAGCCAGTTGTGGAATCCCTCTGCCTATTTGCTTTGTCAGACACCCATACAGGAAAACACGTTTAATTTCCATTACGGTGAACAGAAGAGGTAAGAGTGTTTGCCCAGTGATTAGGTTATTCATCTAATCTACGGGAAACCAGCCTTCAAAATCTTTCTCAGTTGATGTGGACTTGGGATCAGTTATCTCCCAGAGACCTAGCAAATCTGGCTGCAGTAGTAGCCTGTGTCTGTTTAAACTCCCCTGCTCAAGCTCATTTATGTTAGCTAAGTTATGGGTAATGCACCAAGCAGAGGCTGGAAACTTACCTTTCCCATATTGTTCATGAATGCTTTAAATACTGAGATTTTTTTCTCTTTTTTTTTTTTATATAATTTATTTGTCTTGTCCTTCCAAAGGCTGTCTAATTATTCAGTACAGAGTTCATTAAGACAGATATTGACTCCATGTACAGAGCAGCTTATAGGTAATTTATGTGAAAGGTGGTAAAGTTGGAGTTAAAACATCCAAGAGGATGAACAGGAGTCTGAACTCAGCTTGTACAACCCAATAAATGTTGTCTCTAAGGTCTAAGGCTTGTGTGTCCTTCATGTCTGTTACTTCTCAGAGAAACAATGATTAGTTTAGGTGCCAGGAAAAGATTAATGGCTCTATATAGAACTGAAGATAGGTTCCTGAAGCTCTCAACTCACTACTTAGACACTTAATTTGGGACAATGTATTCTGATAATGGCAGAGTAAGTACAACTCGTTACGATTCTGAACATGGGCATTCTTGTGCACCAAGACTTAAGAATTCCTCTGGAGACTGAGTTTTAGTCTTATTCGTTTGGTCTGGAGAGGACATCTTCTCAGCTCACTTACTCTGTGTTGCAAGACAGAATGAAAGTTCTTACAGATTCCAAATGTACCCACTTGGCTGGTTGCAACACTTGCTTAGGAAGCTATAACACCTTTTAAATATGAAAAAGCATTAGGAAGTTAGATAAAGAAATAATAGTAAAGGCAATGTTGAAATAATTCTGCAAATCGAGTTTTGTCCTTCCTAGTTACACTCATTATCTGGAGACTGTATCCTGTAACCTAAAAAATTCAGGCACAATAATTAACAAAGTTCATAGTCTTGCATGGGCTCCTTATCTGTATAAAACTAATGAATTGACTGTTGCTGTTTTCATTTGAGTAAGGGGTAAAAGAGGAAGACATTAGGATTTTACTGTGCCATAAAAGACAGAAAGAAGTTGAATACAATAAATGTGTTTACTCTGTCCTTTTTTTTCCCCAAGAACACGGGGATATGTAATGGCACTGGTAATACAAAAATGTAAAGAAGCCTTTCCACACAACAGTTAGGATAACCCTTAGCTGTAAAATGCCAGAAGGACAAAATACAAAGTGGGAAGACAATAAAGGATGAAGAAAATACGTGGGTAGCACATCAAAGGTGAGACAAATAATAACAAAAATGTTAAGTAAAGAAACCACTGCCAGCATTTTGTTTAAATCTAATAGTGACTAAAAGGAATGAAGGATTGACACTCATTACACAAGGACTTCTTTACAACTCATCTCTGCAGCACATAGTACTTGTTATTTCTAACCACAGAATGGAAATTTCTGTTCTCTTGAAAGGATAATTTCACTGTGGCAGCCTGTCTGACAAATTCAGCTATGTTAGCATCAACTACTTTGCTGAACTTGTAACTGGTTCCTACTTAGGAAAGAGGTAGGAAACAGAACGTGTAAAATCTAACTTCACCGGATTTTCTAGTATCTTCCTGTAATCCCCTGTGACTGTAGATGTCATATAAACAAGTGGACAGATATGGGACAAGTGTGCACTACAGGACCATCCTTCCATTTCAGCTTGTGAAATTAAGGTGTGAGGAATATCTTCTCAAAAGCCCTAAAGATTTCTTTCAAAATCCTCCTTAGGTGAATTCACTCTATGAAATTTTCCACGGCTTCTGATGAACAAAGATTTCTTTTCCATTGAAATTCAGAGCTGGAAAGAGTCTAAAGAGACATCTAATCTTTTCTTTCATTTCTTCTGGTGCTGGCAGTGAGACAACGTCCTCTGTATGTACACTATGCTTATCTGTTCTTAAAAACCACCAGTGGCAGATTCAAAAGGATCACTGGCTTACCAGTTCCAGTATTAAGCTTTTTTTTTAAAGGAAAAAGGATTTTCTTAGGATTTGATCTGTATCTTAGTTACAAATTAAGCTGATTATAGATACTGACAGCAATCAACCATGTTCCTGTTTTACAGTAATCTTTTATGTGTAGCCCAACCTGAGGGAGAACAAATTTAGAAAAGTCTTTTGGCATGTGTTATATAGAAAACAGATCAGATGATCACAGCAGTCATGCCTGGGTTTATAATCTGTAACTGTGTGAATCATATGTGTCTCCTGAGTGAAAACATCTAGTCATAGTTCTTTCTTTTTGGAAACGAGTACTGCAGTGTTTCCTTTGACAGAAACATCCCATTCTCCTCTGCACTTACACATTCTGGGAACATTCCCATTATATTTGCAGAAAATTGCAAATTTGTTTTCAGTATGAATGACAAGTAATAAAATTAAACTGCATTGTACTGCACCAGGTCACACATGAGAGCCAGAGTTTGTTTATTACCCGTTCCTCTGTTCTTTCCTTTCTTAGCAGATAGCTCATTATTTCCTACAAGATCAGTTATTTGGAATCTATAGAGTTGTCTGTAAGTGCATGCTGTTTACTATTCTACCTACCAGTCCCTTTCCCCCCTTTCCAAATATATAATTACATTTTTTATAGATTCTCTGCTACATTTTTGAAAGGCATGTTGGGTTTTTTAATAATACGAGACTCTTACAAACGAAGTGGGACGCTTTGATATTCATTTGCACACCGATACCCAGAATGACAAAGTTTTACTGAAAGTTTGTGCTTGGGTTTTTAATCCTGCTTTTTTTTTGTCCTCAGCTCTGGGAACAGTGCAAAGATGGAGAATGAATACTGCTGCAATTAACGTTTTTCTATGGGGCCTCTGAAGTCTGAGAAAACTGAAGGAGCATGGAGAGACCTCGCTCGTTTTTGTTCTCTGGATAATTCGTAATGGGATATTTTCTTAAATGAAAAATAATGCAGGCACTAGGACAGTATGAAATGTCTGCGAGCATGAAGTTAACAAGCAGCTTCCTCTCTGAGATGCATGGACTTATCATAGTCTCATAAAGACTGTGATTCAGAAGTTTGTGCTTTAAATCATCTGCTCCTTCTTCTTAGATGTCCAGGATGATGGTGAAATACATTTAGCTCCCAATGAGCAACGCAGAAAATCCCAGTCAGAACTCAGATCACCCACCACTCCAAACATTAAATATCAGCTGACAGAAACTGGGAGTTATTTTAACATAGCACTCTCAGTTTAACAGTGTTATGTTTTATAGCTTGTTCTAGCAAAAAAAATCAACTTAGATGACACAATCCTAATGAAAATAAGCAGCATTAGATTTATTGGGTTTGTTTTCTATATAATTCCACTCATAACAATTTTTTGTGATCTCAAAATAATGCCAACTATTACATCTGTGAGTGTAAAAAATAGTCTTATATGTCAAAATAGGAAATATTTTCTTTTATATCTTACTTGGGTTTTGGTTAATTTCATTACTTCTTTGAAAATGCTGTTCTTTTACATGCTTAAGGGCATATCGGGGATGTAGGTCGTTTCAAGAAACAGCTGAAAAGGAAATGGGATAAACATGTCTTGGGCTCTTTCTGGAGCTTTGTTTTCTCTTTAGAGATAGCGAGACATGCATGCATTTCAGGTGCTAGTGCTAGAACAGCAACGCTGCAGAACTAAGCTGAAGTGAATCATGCTCTTGATGGTCTAAGAGGGTAACCTACCTTCCCTTATCTGTATGAAACAATGAAACGAAAGGAAAACAAATCAACAGAATTTCTTTTCCATCTTTAGTGATTTGTATTACACGTTTCATAAAGCACAGCTATTGCAGGAAATTAACAAAGATTAATAAAATGATAATTTTCAGCAAATAATGAAATACCTTACTCTTACGCTTCCAAAATACCAGGTTAAAATCCTTCTTTAAACAAAGAAAAATATGACAAGGATTACAAATATTCTCCTGGGTAGAGCTGAGTATTTGATTTTTCTTGTCTTCCTGGAATATTTTCTGATGTAGCTTCATGTTTCAAATGGTAAGGAGGTAAAAATTAGACTACTACCAGGAGCTACAAGTGCTTAAATTTGATTGAGAACTCTTGTACTTCAGAACCAGGCAGAGTAGGTTGATCCTCTATAATTATTGTGGAAATAAAAACATTTTATCCCTTCAAGGAAAAATAATTATAAGCCTCAATAAAATGGTTAATTATATTTTAACATAAATTTTACCTTGAGGTCAGTTTTAAAGCCGCTACAGCAATACAATTTTCAATAAATAAATTGGGCTGGCACCATTAGAGATTAGTTTATTAAGGCTATCAGTAAACCGTATTGCTCTTAAGCTCAGTGGGTTTCTCATTACTTATTAAGAGACATTGATATAAACTCCTTGGGGAGAAAAGTTATAATAAAATATATGTTAAACTAAAGCCTTCCATGAGGTAACAGGGAGTTTAGTTGTTTTTTGTCCGTAATTCCAGGTGATGTTTATTGACCCATTCAATTAAAGAGCTACACAAAGAGAACTTAGTAAAGAATTTACTTTCGTGCAGAAGTCAGTAAGAGTAGTTTTGGTTTTGTCTAACAAAAATTACCTCAAACATATTCCTTAGTTTTATGCTCTGCTTCAGACTCTTCTCGGGCTTGTTTTTTTAACTCATTATTTCTAATTTTTATAGGGATCCCCTAACGACAATGCCACACGGTGTCTCACTTCCGTCTACAGTCTAGATTAATTTTTGTTAGATGTTTTTGTCAGACATTAGACAGGATGTCATCACATTGGAAGAAGTTCATTCTCCTCTTCAAACCTAAGTTAATATTTTGAATATTGTTTTCAAGAAATTCCTACAATTCTTCTGCAAAATCTTAGAAATATTTCTTCATAGAATTTCCACCATCTTAACAAAAATATGTTTAATACTACAAGTTTGCTTGTACTACTGGAAAAAAATAATTCTAATTAGAAATTATATTTTAATTATAGGTGACTGTTTCAATGACAGCTCCCTGAAAAGCAAGATAGTGGGGTCTTCATCAACAGAAATCCTGTAAAACAAAAATATCTTTATTGTTAAGAGAAAATGTTGTTGTGATGTTTATGTCTGTAGATCACTGGTCTTATTCTATGTGGATATTATTTCAGTATAACTTCTAATTTCTCTTGAGATTCAGTGTTTTACAGTCTTAAAAAGTTGAAGGACTTTAATGATGTGTTAGCAAAAAGTGAAGAGCCTACAAGTGTATTTTAACAGCCCTTACTTTTCAACTACAAAAAAAATCTGGTCGCCTTCCAGTTTGGAGCAGCTGAGACCCGTCAAACAACTGAAAACAATTTGTTCAGAGCTGGAGCTGTCATACTCTATTAACATAGAAAACAAATGAAGTGCTGCTTCTGACTGCAGCTCACCACTTCATATGAGCACTCTACCATTTCACTTGACAGTTGTGGACATTGAAATAATACAAAACATAACCCAATCAACAGACTGTGAAGAATATGAAAGCTAAAGACAGATGTTCAAATGCTATTATCACCTTTCAGATTTAATTATATTGACATGGAACAAACAAGTGATGAATCAACTATTTTATAGTGTAATAAGCCTTATTCTACCTGTTAACCTAATGCCTTTTTGGGTGGCATATTCCGGGTACATGGAAGACCCTGGTGTGTTTCATATGCAAGTAGTCACATAGAAAAACATCTTGTACTAGTGTTATTGAATTGTTCCTGGGTTTCAAGATTAAAATTATACTGAAGGGTTTTTTTCTTGGATTCTTTCCTACTCTTCCTCCACCTGTTGCAGTTTTGAAGCCCTTATGTCATTCATGCAAAGTCCTACCGTAATGTGTAATAGAATATTACTAATTCCCTAAAGAGAAGTGAAATGGGTGAAGATTTGTGTAATATTTGCTTTAGGTTTCAGTTTTATTGGCAATGATTGCCAATTATCCAGCATGATTTATGACAGTCCATTACGCTCTGTGCCAGCTCATAAAGATGAAATAAGAGGTGTAGTGTTACCGCACAAAGTTGGACTTGGAAGTGAGCCCTTTTTACAAGAGACGTCTTGATGTATCTTGAGTTTATGGAATTATGTTATCTTTAATGCTGGAAAGAATAAATCTTGGTACTTTGCTAACCACATGCAGATCAGTTCCTTATTTTCTGTATGGTCTATAGTGATAAAATTTTCCCGTGTCATCCAGAACATCGCTGAAAGAGTCACAGCAGAGGTACCAAACGCTTTGGCGTTGGTAATTGCTACTCAGCGACATGTGTACTCTTACGATCTCGGAAAAAAACCAAAGAAGAGGAGATTTCAAGGTCAGTGACAAGCTCATGAAAGAGTAAGGATTTATGCAAATAAAACTTCCAGGGGTTCCCACAAAGAGGAGAAAGCTACATGTTGCAGACGAGGGCTTTTTAATGGCCTCAACTCAACTGAAGGAAGAAAATTCTCTGCTGATATAACCTGTCACTAGGGTTAAACGTCAGTGTGAAATTAGAAACACAAAACAGGCTCCAAAATCAAAGTATTGTCACTGTGATGGCTGTTGTCATTCTTTGCAATGACTTCTAGACACCATATTCTCTGCCTCAGGGAGTGATGGTGGTTAACAAATAGCCCTTCTTCCTTTCATCCCTAAATTCAAGCCCAGAAAGCCACAGTAAAAACAGGAGACAAAAGTGATCCAAGCTGATTGTGGTCACTTTGATTTAGCAGAGTTTCTGTTTGGGGTCCTGGTGAGTCCAGTTTTTCTGCTCCTAGTATCCCATGCCTCAGCTAAAGAGGATACGCCCCAGCAGGAGGTAAATGACTGAGCAAAGTTGTTCCTTCCATATTTATTCAGTTTGCTTATAGTCTCTTGGCAGCATACTGTTGTCAGAACAAGACACAGCGATTTCAGGTTTATGTTTGCTTTATTAGCAGCTTGCTATGAAGTGTAAGCAATCAAAAGATATACATAGGCAGCAAATTTACACTAACTTTAAATGTTTGTAGACTCAGATGACTTTTATGATAATGCTGTTCTGTTTGTTTTGGAGGTGTTTATGTATTGAATATTTAATGATGTTTTAATTGTTGTTGATTGTTCTGATTAGAGTTAATCCATGTGGCACCTACAGTGTGCTGGCAGGGGGCATTTTATAAATGAAAATGGTCATTATTTCTTCCTGTAAAATGCTGAATCACTTAGATTTAGGGAAATGGGCTGAAATTTTACAAATGGGTGGTTTTATGAGTTCAGAAGAAAAAATGAACTTGTTAAGCAATAGTGCAAAATAACAGTCTCTTTTATCACCTGCCCTTTTCTCAGCTGAGTAGATTCCAATCTGGAAAACTTTCAGCTTGCTTAGCTATGAGGCAAATATAAAGGTAGTATTTGCCCTCTACTAAATGGAGTTAGAAGTAAATTTTGACCATCCTTATATAACTCCTTGGTCATGTGGACAGCAATAATGTTTTTACTTTTTGAGTTTAAGTTGCTATATCAATACCTCATGAATTGCTGGTACTTTTAAGACCACCTCCAAAATCTTCAAGTCTGTGTAAGAGGTGCATGTCACATAGATATATTGAATCTACTGCACCATATCCAGGACTCTCTGACTTAGCAAATAGTTTCATCTGCCCTTATACTATATTTTCTACTGTTTTGTTTTACAAAGATTTGTCTTCTTCTACAGAGACCTGTATTTCAGAGTAATTACATGATAGTACTTGTAGAACCATATCTGGTTCTACTATACAGTAATAAGACAACCAGACCATTCCTGATGTTGAGACAACCATCAACTTCTGAGCCACTGTTAAATTTCTTTCTCTTAATAAATGTTTTTTTTCTCCAACAAGAACATTCCCTGTCACACAGCATCTTCTGAGAGTGCACTTCTGTTGTGAAATTATAGACTGATGAAATTGTAAATCAACAGGCTGTCCATATCTTAGACCAGATGTTAAAGGATTTAGTCAACACACACTTAATTTGTCTTACTCATGTGCCTTGAGGCTGACTTGCAGTGAATGTAACCAGGGAAAAACAGTCTGACAAAGTTCCAGAGTTTCAAAACACTGCTCCTCAGGACCAAATAGGTTGAGAATGCCCCTTGCTGGCCAGCATACAGCTGCCCTGATGTGAAAGGAAGATGTGGGTGAACAGGTCAGTGTAGAAGAGGTTGGATATTTTTTGAATAAATGAAATTTAGCTAAAATGTAAACATTTCTGATGTGCCTCTTCAGATGACAGGTTCAGCAAGAGAGAGGATAATTTTTATGCACTACTCAGTGGTCCCATATCTCAGTCACTTTTCAGTTGCTTACACTGAAAACCTCACCGGCGATTCTCTCCATTCAGCGAAGCATGACTTCGTATTGTATGTCTTACATTTTAGGTTAACTAACTACCCAAAAATCTCCAGGTGCAAGGAGTTATTTGCAAAGTTGTGTTTTATTTCCCCTGCAGAACAAATAAAAAGGTCAGAAATATTGAAAATTTCTGTAAAACTGAGATTTCTCATCAAACATTTTCAAGACCTCAATCCATCTCTAGTATAAAATGTCATAGTGATATTTAGTTCTCCTGCAGCTGAAAATGCTCAACTTCATAGCTTTAAAAGCCTACAGCTAACGTACAGCAACATCTCTTTCCCGTCCTATTTTCTCTTTTCCATCTTTAGCATGTTCCATCACACCCATACACTTCACTGTGAGTTTGCTCTTCTAATAGGTTGCAAAGCAAGGATCACAGATAGTTACATTTCCCCATTTGTGACCAGAAATACATTGAACAGGCAGATCGTAAACCTGGCTTTACACTGCTGATGTTATTATGATATTGTGATTATTATGATCTGAAATAATTGTTTCATCACTCTCTATGGTCAAAATAAAAGTAATAATTTAGCAAGTTAGCATCTCTGTTTGCTTTGTTTTGGAGAAAACAAGAAGATATTCCCTAAGATCCTCTTAAAAGGTAGGCATAACAAAATAATGAAAAATAAAGATTTTATTAAATACATTGCAAATTTCAAAGGGATCCAAACTGAAGAGTTGGGGAAAGTGATAGTCCAGTATATTATAGTACTGACAATGCAAAGGCTACAAAATTAATAATGGCAATATAGGAATCAGAGGAATTGTGAGGTGTCAGCTGAAGCAAAGTAGAATTTTAGAGAGAAAAGTACGGAGGGGTTTACAATCATCATAACTTGAAGGAAAGCAAAATGTTTTCCTCAGTGGATTCATTCTTATATTTTAAGTTGATTTGAAAAAGAGTTTTTTTTCATTAACTATTCAGAATATTCCCCTTTTTTTTTAACATAAGACAAAAATTTGAAATAGAAATTTGTGAACCTTGCCATTGTAAACTGAAGTAGTTAGTGTGTGGTTTTGATATTTGCCTCAGAGCTAAATGCAGCAGACTTGTAAATATAATGGTAGAAAATCTTTGAAAGTCATTACATCACAGAGTAAATTAACCCTTAAGATAAAAGTGTTGAGACTGCTTTCGTGATGGGGTTGCCCATTTATGAAACCATAAAATCATCAGTGCATTTAGGTGTGTCAGATACATTTCCATGCACACTCAGAAGTCACTTACCTCTTAGAATCTACATAGGCAACACCTGCTCTGTTTTCAGCTTCCAACAACCTCAGTTTCAAGGCAACTATCAAAAAAGATCCATAAGCAAAGAATAGTTTACTTAATTTTTGTGCTAATTTTGCTCCTTTACTTCATAAGATTGGGGTGTCAGTGATTTGCCAGTTAATTTGTTTGACTCCTCACAAAAAGATAAAGAATTTGACCACGCCTCAGTGTGACTATTCACCATCCAATAGTTGGGAGCAACCTGAAAAAGGCATAAAAATGCAGGTACATTTCAGGTCACTGCAGTAACATGACACTGTAATTATGATTGTTATATTTAAAAAAATAAAGATCTTTTTCATAGGGCTTTGACGCTGTCAGCATGAAGGATGACAGAAAGTAAACTAGAAAAAGATAATAGTTTAAAGAATGTGTCAATAGTGTAATCTCAGTAAAACTGACTGTATGTTTAAGACTGGTGCTTTTTCTGAGAGAAACCGAAACTGCAAGTGGAATGATGAGAAGGCATCTGAATTTACTTCTCTTGTGACATTTATAGCAAGTAGTTAAGTGCAAGTACATTGCCTATTTGCAACATAAAGGATTTGACAGGCAAGCTGAAATGGGGGGAGAAAAGGAAGAAAAAAAAAGCATCTTTTCCAGTCTAAACAATTCTATATTTCTGTGAAAAACTAAAAGGTTGCCTTTGAAGAGAGAAAGTCTAAGGTAGTGTCTATAAAATCCTGGTCTGGAAACTTAGTATTAACACATATAAACCATCTAGGCATCTCTGGAATCCTTAGTAAATGATAGCTTTAAGAATAGCTTCTCACTTTACCAAATAGTGGAGTCATCAGATGCTGCAAGACATGAAAATATATCATAAATTTTAAAGAAGTTAAGATACTGCCATCAAATCAGTGTCTATATAACAGGCTATTTTAATTACTTCTTTTCAAAAGATCTCCACTGTATATTAAATAATTTGGAGTAAAATAATTGTCGCACTCTAAAGGTCTGTCTGAGGAGTAGCTAGGAAGCTGCTTTGCAGAAAGAGATCTAGGAGTTTTGACTGGCAGTTGGCTATGTATGAGTCAGCAGTTTGCTCAGGTGGCCAAGAAGGCAAATGACATCCTGGCTTGTATCAGAAATAGGGTATCCAGAAGGAGTAGGGAAGTGATTGTCCCAATGTACTCAGCACTGATCAGGCCATATTTCAATTAGTGTTCTTTGTGGGCACCTCAATACAAGAAGGACACTGAAGTACTGGTGCAGGTCAAAAGCAGAGTGACAAGGTTGGCAAAGGCTGTGGAAAGTAAATCTTGTGAGGAGAGGCTGAGAAAGCTGGGGTTGTTTAATATGAAGAAAAAGAGGCTGAGGAGAGACCTTATGACACTGTAAAAGTTTGTTTGTTTCAAACATTGGTCTGCAGGGTCATGGAGCTGAAAACTCTTCTAGATTTTTATACTCTAACTTCGTGGATGTCTCTTAGACAGATTTGTCTCAAAAGTTGTGTAACAGAATCATATATGTTTAGCATGTACCGCTTTTGTCTTCTTAGCTCGTTGAGAGGCATGAGTTTTAATAATGATTGTACAGTTAATTACTTAAAGGTCTTAACTTGGATTCTGGATCTTCAGTGTTTGATTGCTTTCTTTGCTTAGCTGAGCTCCCTCCTTCAGCTATTATTTATGTAAGCTCAGGGAATCTTGACTCCTACAGACAGCATAGGAATCTTGTGCTTGCAAACAACTTAGTCCTTTATGCAGAATTCCTACAACAGATACGTCTATATCAATGTCTTATTGTTTTAAGGATGTCAAAATTAAGCCAAATACTACAATAAAATTTTTCACATTATCTACATAATATTGATGAAACATAAATAGTGTTATATTATTAATAATTTTACAAAGCAAGTTTCAGAACACTTTCAAAAGTCCAATATGTTTATATATGTATATATACGTTTATAACAATTATAATTGATTACCATTTATAATGGATCTTATTCTTTCTTAGACCACAAATACCAGACAAATTATTATTGATCAGGTCTTTGAAGTATTTTCTTTTGTTTTCTACAATCATATCTGATATTGTGTTCTGTGATGTTTTATTTCAGTGGCCTTTTTTCCCCACAGGGTCTTTCAATGTATTTTGTAATAACGAGTGTTTAGATAAGTTATATTAGAAATAGAAATCAGAACCCTACAAAGACAAAATGTTATGGATTTGCTGAAATAAAGTTTGCTCATGGTATTCCTGCATCAGACTCTCTTCCAGGATATAAGGAGTTAAGTCTTTTCAACTGTGGGAATGTTTACTTCTAGGTGTGGGCACCACAAGGGGATGGAGGTTGGTGGGATGTGGAAGTGAAGGGGAGAGGTGGCCTCCACAGGCCCTGGTTCTCATGGGGGATTTCAACCACTCTGGCACTCTGACATCTGCTGAACAGACAACACAGAAAGGCATCAGAAATCCAGGATGTTCTTGGATTGCACAGATGACAACAACCTCCTCCAAATGGTGGAGGAATCAACGAGAAAACGTGCTATGCTGGACCTTGTTCACACCAACAGGGAAGGACTGGTGACCAATGTGAGGCTCAGGGACAGCCTTGGAAGCAGTTGAATTCAAGAGTCTCAGGGCAACCAGGAGGAAGTATTCTAAGCTTACAACCGTGGACTTTGATTGCTTGAGGGATCTTCTGGCCAAAGTATCATGGGATGAAGCCCTAGAGGGAAGAGGAGCCCAGGACAGCTGGTCAGTATTCAAGGATCACCTCCTCTGTGTCCAGGAGCAATGTACACCAACAAAGAGAAAAGCAGGGAAGAATGTTAGAAGGTCTGCCTGGCTGAGCAAGGAGCTCCTGGACATGCTGTCACACAAAAAAAAAAACCCTCGACAAAGAGTGGAAGAGAGGACAGCTAGAGTGGGGGTATACAAGGAAGCTGCCTGAACAGCTAGAGATCTGGCTAGAAAAGCCAAGGCACAGTTTGAATTGAACCTAGCCAGGGAGGTCAAAGGGAACACCAAGAATTTCTACAGGTATGTTAATGTCAAAAGAAGACTAATGAAGGTGTGGGCCCCCTCTGAAAGGAAACAGGTGATATGGTCACAAGTGACATGGAAAAGGCTGAGGTTCTCAATGACTTCTTTGCCTCAGTCTTCACTGAAAAGGCCACACTCCTGGAGTAGTGGAAGATAACAGCAGGGACTGGAAGGAAGAACTGCCCATCGTAAGTGAAGTTTCAGATTCATGATCACCTGAAGAACCTGAAAGTGTTCAAGTCCATGGGACCTGATGGGATACACCCACGGGTACTGAGATAACTGGCAGATGAGGTTGCTAAACCCCTCTCTGTTATATTCCAAAAGTCATGGCAGTCTGGCGAAGTCCCCACTGACTGGAAAAGGGGAAACATAACTCCTATTTTCAAA
>JAOXOE010000256.1:64741629-64770224 GCA_028565055.1 Phoeniculus purpureus | reverse complement strand
AACTGCCCATCATAAGTGAAGATCAGGTTCGTGATCACCTGAAGAACCTGAAAGTGTTCAAGTCCATGGGACCCAACAGGATACACCCACGGGTACTGAGAGAACTGGCAGATGAGGTTGCTAAACCCCTCTCTATTGTATTCCAAAAGTCATGGCAGTCTGGTGAAGTCCCCAGTGACTGGAAAAGGGGAAACACAACTCTTGTTTTCAACAAGGGTAGGAAGGAAGAGCCAGGGAACCTGAGTTCTGTGGGGAAGAGCATTATGCCACAAAGGCCTGAGACCTGTCGTGTCAATGCTCAGGCAATTAGTAGCAACTACTCAGACAACTTTCCTGAGGTAATTTTTTCCTAAGGTAGTTTTTTCCTTCAGGAAAAAATTCCATGTCCAATCCATGTTGGGCAGAGCTCCTGGAAACTAAAGCAGCAGTAGAACCACAGTAAATCTGTTAGTCGCATTAAGAAAGCCAAAGAATAGAAAACTTTCTACAATGGAGCTGCAGCTATTTCTGCCACTGTTAGCACCAGTCTCGGCAGGACATTATTCTGGGAATGTATTTCATGGGATTGACAAAGTCATGAGAAGCCTAGACTCAAGCTTGAATAAGACTTATATCAGCATCCTATTGATGGTTCCTGCATCTTGCCACTCACATGACTTCAAAGATTTGAACTTATCCCATACAAATATAAAATAAGAGGAACTCTTAGGTGTCCTTCTGCTAGTATTTCTCAAAATCCAATCTCTCACTGGGGGATGCATCAGTAATATAAATATAATTATTCTAATAAGCATAGTATGAGACATTTAAGACAAAGGTTTGGAATTATTTCACCTTTCAGACAAATGCATAACTTCCTTTAAAGCCAGCCAGGGCTGCATTTCTTAGCAATAGGCTTGCATTCAACTGCATTCACTGAGACTGGTCACAATCAAATGTGAGAGGTGAATGGCAATACAGAATAGAGCTGTTTTAATTTAATCTCATCATGGTCAATAGAAAAGGAGCAGAAAAGCAGAGGCAGCAAAGTAACTATACCCTGCCAAACTTCCTGTGCACTTCTTCTCTTGAAGATTCTGAGAAAATCTGCCAGAGTGCAACAGAAGTTTTGGTGGAGGGAAGCACTTAGAGGAGAATATTAAATCTGAGATGATACCATATGGAAGTTGAAGTATTTTCTCATTATCTTGGCTGATTTTCTGCCAGGAGACACATCTGCTGGACTTCTGCAACAATCCTGTGGGAGTATAAACCTAGGCAGTCACATCAGTCTGCTGAGCCATATTTAGGTAACACTATTAGTTAACTTTTTATATCAAGGGATGTACTGAGTCATAAACGCATTTGGGGGTTATTCAGGGTGGGGGAAAATCATTTGGGAGGTACATTTGCCAGCTAATGGGAAACTACACTGAGATCAGTGGAGAACTCTTCTCCAGAAGGATGTGTCATGATTGCTCTTCAGGATTACTTAGCCAGATACTCACATTACTTATTTGGAACAATAATTTCTCTGAGCTGTTGAAATCCCAAGTTTAAGATATATGATTGAACTTCTGTTAGCAGTAATAACAATTATTGTAAACTAATGGCAGTTTCATGCAAATTCTTTAAACTTTAGATATTGTAAAGTTATGAAAGCTTAAGGCTTTTATCATTTCAAACTAGCACTTGCACATTATTATCATATTCTTTAACTTAAAATACTTTATTTTGAGAGCTTGAATACCCCCAGAGGGTTTCCTCTTTGCACAGATAGGGAAAAGAACATGGCATGAAGCTGCAATCAATTATATCCTTGTCTTTTACCTACTTGTCTATCTTTATGTTTCAGGTACTTGGCATGTTAAACTCTCATCTTAGATTTGCATGTGCAGAACTCTCCAGGGCAACACCGACTAATGTGCCGTGATGTATTGCATGTGTCAAGGTGGGTTTTAAAAAAGTAGTAAATTAGTCTTTATTTTAATTACATCTGAAGAAAAGTATTGTGCTGCAAAAAGTTGACTTGGTGTTTTGTGATCTTCATCCTGATTCAAAAACAGGGTTTCAGCTATTTTAGTTCAGTGACAAAATTCCCACAGAATAATATTGATTTTGTAAGAGAAAATGGTCTAATCTCTTCTATCATTTACAGTTCATTTAAAAACAAAACCTAACCAATACCCTTTCCCCCTTCAAGATGTGACTTTACTAGAGAACCCAGCATATGTAACGATCAATCAATTAACCAAACCACCTGATAAATAAACCCCCATAAATCCCATGTAATTGCCCTCTGCAATAATTTAGAAGTTAAGAATTTCCTGTAAATGACTAATTAGTAGCATACTCTCATCTGAAACCTGGGGCTGCATAACAATGTCTCCTGGAAGGATGAGCAACTTTTCTCACTGAATTGTCTGTCTAGAGTTCCTCTCTAAAATTCAGCTCTAATAACTAGACAGTAACCTCCACTGAAGAATTCTAGCAAGGGAAGTACAAGAATAAAGTCCAGACATAGTGTGGTCTGGATCAAAGTGTTTTACTGGATCAAGGGAGGGTGTTAAGCCATCTTATTTTCTGATGAAGGACTGAATTTTGAGTACTCAGCATCTTCTCACTAGTAACACCCAGTAAAATGTGAGAACAGAAATTTTCATACAAACCTTCCTGATTCTCATCTGACAGAAACGAATGTTTTCAATATACAGAGAATTCCTCCTTCAACTTTCTCTTAAGGAAACACTTCATGCATCTAGGAAAATTATTTGCCAACTGGTGAACAATTAACTGCAAGGAAAAAAAACCACCTCTACAGCAAAGAGGGTTTTTTTTCCCTCTCTACTCCTTTTTCCTTTGCATATATACACATGATATCTCATTATTAAGTGTGTTGGGAACACTTATCTGCATGAAGCAATGGTAGTGAATTTTTCCGAGTTATAATGATAAGCTAAAAGTAAGCCCTGCAAGGTAAAATCCATTTAAAATGTGGCAATTTGGGAAAATATGTCCCTCAAGCACAGCAAACATACCATCAGAGTGAGTTAGCTACCAATTAACTTCTACAATTTACACAAAGTGCATTAAATTCTGGGGTAAAAATAAAACTAAATGATGTATGCCTGCTCTCTGTGAACAGTAGATCACACTAAATGAGCTTTAGATATGATGGTTTTCACTGTATTTTCAGCTTTCAAATGTCCTTCTGAAAAATATTTGTTTTTCTGTTTAAAAATACTTTTTTCTATGGAAATTCGTAGCACAATATGTGTGTATAAAGAGAAACTGTACGTCAAACACAATAAACTAAAGTGTGAGATCCTAGGCAGGCTCAGATACCATCATGCATGAGTCAGTTTTGACATTTCTGCTCACACTACACCTATTGTGATCGAGCAACGTTGCTCTATCCACGACACAGTTTTTGATGCCAAAGCCTAAGATGGAATGGTAGAAGCGTTCTCCTCTACTGCAGAAGCAAGTAGAGTGCCAAACAAAAAGGCATGCTTAGAAAAGGGGAATTGATGGGAGCGAGAACCTGGCTAGTTTTCTATTTGGCCTCACAGTCACCAAAAACTCTATTCCCAAGTGAACACTTAGGCAGTGTCGTGCTCTTGGAGAATGTTGTATCTTAGATCCACGTATAAAGTCGTTGACGTCTGTCTTAAAATTTGCAACATGCCACCTATGTAAGCTGCTTTTCTGTTTAATTTCTCTCAGTTTATAAACATCTGAAACTATTCCAATTCTATACAATATTTTTCTTTGAATTACACAATCACAAAATCAAAGTATTGCCTTGGCTGCAAGGGACCTTTAAGATTATCACATCCACCCATGAACCCAGCCCTCAGCACCACATCTATGTGTCATCTTGATACCTCCAGGGGTGGTGTCTCAAGTACTTCCCTGAGAAGCCTATTCCATAGCTTTACAACCTTTTCAGTGAAGAATATTTCTTCCTAGTATCCAGCCTAAATCTCCTATGCCACAACTTGCAGACATTTCCTCTTTCCCTGTCCTTGCTAGCAGGGAGAAGAGGCTGCCCCTCAGGTAGTTGCAGAGAGCCATAAGGTCTCCCCTCAGCCTCCTTTTTCTCCAGAATAAAGCGAGTGAATGAGTTCCCCAGGTCAGTGCATTTACTTCTGTGTTACCAATTGTAAATGTTCTTGGTTTCACTAGATTTTTATTCACATTTTTCTCTCTGTGATGATCAGAAGACATTGTAAAGACTCTCCTTTAGAGCATCCCTGTGTTTTTCTTATACCTCCATCAGGTAGGTTCTTGTACCCTGCTCTGTAAAACTGTTTTTGTAAAACTTTTCAATTTTCCTTTTCTAGTGTTTGTAATAACTTTATAGCTTAGCTGGTGAAGATATATTTTAGTGCTTCAAGATACTGCATTTTGCCTTCTGAAGATATCCAGTCAGAATCAGTGCTGAAGAATTACGTTTAGTTTTCTCTAGCGCCATGTCTACATAAAATATCTGCACACTGACACGTGCTCAACACATGCCACACGTGCTGTCACCACTAATACACTGTCCTGGCCACATGTATATACATGCACAAAGCAGCAAAAAGTTAGGGAAAAAGAAGTTCATTGAAAATGTCATAGGAAGGTGATTTTCCCTCTGCACCTTACTTTTCCCTCTTTTATAGGAATCTCACCAATAATCTCATTCTGTGTTTTTTCTGTGCCTATTGACAGGCAATGTCTTTTTCTCACTCTGGGCTGCCCACACCAGGTGACACACCATGAAACTTCCTCCTGTTGCTGAAGAGATTCCAACAGTCTATGCAATTCTTCAAGAAAAAAATCTCTTGAAGGAAAAGATCAAGTCAGTGAAGACCAATTCTTGGGATGCAGCTACACAAATCAAAGGGACACTTTGATATATGATCCATGTAACTCCAAGGTGTATACCGGGTTCTATCCTTAAAGAAGAGGGTATTCGCAGAATCACAGAACACTAGGGGTTGGAAGGCACCTTGAAATATCATCCAGTCCCATCTCCCTGCCACAGCAGGATCATCTAGACTAAGTCGCACAGGTGGGTTTTGAATGTCTCCAGAGAAGGAGACTCCACGACCCCCCTGGGCGGCCTGTTGCAATGCTCTGTCCTCCTCACCGTGAAGGAGTTCCTTCTGATATTTATGTGGAACCTCCTATGTTCCAGCTCGCACCCACTGCCCCTTGTCCTGTCACTAGATGACATTGAGAAGAGCCTGGCTCCATCCTCCTGACACCCACCCTGCACATTCAGGAGGATATTTGGCTAAGTGTTTCACATTGAGATTGTGTTTCAGCTCCACTGACTTCCACAGGGATTAAATTACTGTACACTTGCATGGCTCTCTGTTTTGAAAACCTACACGGGAAAAAAATCAGGACTGCAGCAAGGGCCTGATTCGAGCGCTCACTGAGCTTGCAAAAATTGCAGTACAGGCTTGACTTCATTGTGTCACCAGACATTATCTAACTGGAGATTCACCTGCATTTCATTACATTTTTTAAATTCATGTAACTCTCATTTTACCTGTTACACTGTGATTTTGGAGATTTTTATTGTAGGCATTTATACAATACATTTGAATGAATTTCAAGACTTAACGGTGCAGCAGCTAAAACGTTATTATAATTTTTTCATATGAGCAGATCAAAATGCATGGGATAAAAGTGTTAAAATCTTAATAAAAATGCAGGGGTGAAGAAATGACTCAAGAAACAGAGGAGAAGAGTTAAACGTTTTGTGAGTAAGCACTTTATGAACTTGTATCTCTAAATACTTCTCAATAAACCTTACGTCTCCACATGCAATATTAAGCAAAAGGAAAATGTGGGTTTTAAAGTTGCGCTCAGCAGCAATTTCTCCAAAGCATTCTCATGTGATCAATGATGTTTGGACTTTTCATTGTGAGTGTGCAAAATCCTGGCTACTGGATTACACGGAGGGCACAGTGTTTGCTCCTATAGCTTGAAATGAAGCTTGTAGCTCTTGTAGGTTGATTTCTAGGGAGAATACTTTCACTCAGCAGTTCAGGACTACTCTTTAAAAGTATAAGTTTCAGTTTATGTCCTACTTAACGAATGTGTTCAAGTGACCAATGTTATGAACCAAACCCAGAAGGACATGGCAAAAGAAGAGCTTTTTATTTTCACATTGGAATAGCCATTCACGTGTGGTGTCTTTGTTTAGACTTATTTAAAAAGCAGTAACTTTACACTTATATTGAAGTAGAAACTCATGGTTTGCCATGCGGAATGATAGAAATTGACTGACCAGTAATGCCTGCTCTCACGTTTGTCAGAGAAAGGTAGACATTTCTTTGTGGACAACTTCCAATATATGGGAAATTGGACAAAACCAATGTTTAATCAGCTTCCTTTGTAGGCAAGGAGATGCAACATTGGTAAGAGGTAACAGCGCAAGGGTACTGACTTGTTTTCTTGTTTTCTGCAGGCATTCAATAGCACTGATGGTATGACTACTGTTTCTTGGTTGTGCTGAAGAATAAACACAAAGGTTCTTTTCTGCAATGAAATTGTTTCTTGTTTTTATAGGAGTGCTCATGTAATTATTGTCTCATCAGAGAGATCCTGTTTTGTGCTGTTTTGTAAGTCACTGTTGTGTGTATCACCAGTTGCACAATAAAATAGATCCATGAAGGTCAAATATGCCAATGACTATAATAAATTCATCTTAACAAGTCTTACAAACAAGAAGTTTAGGACTTTGCTACACCATACTTGTAATTTGTAGAGTGTCAGTTCTTCATGTTTAGGTTTCTCCCATGGATCCACGCTTGCGTGATGAATACCCTGAATCTGCTTGAGACATGCGTTTCGATTAAACTCCATTTCCATGCAGAAATTATAGTTGTCACATGTACCAGCTTTAAGCTGATTCAGGGTATTCATCACGCAAACATGGATCCATGGGAGAAACCTAAACATGAAGAACTGACACTACCAACGTACCAGCTTTAAGCTGCTGTCATGCAGGTGATGAAATCCAGGAGTTTGAATTAAGAACTCCAAATACCTCTGGAAAATGTGAAATCATATGCGTTGCTGAAAGTTATCTCAGGGAAGAATGGCAAGAACTTTTTGTTATTTCTGGGAGACTCTATTTAACCCTCAAGATCACATACGAGAAGAAAGAAATCACTGTAATGGTATTGGTGAAAAAAAGTATGCAGACAGACAGAAACTCAACTTCCCACACTCAGCTAGACAGACCTGTACAAAATATGGTGTCTAAAGTTACATAGGAATTTTTGCCCTGAATTCACATTCTTTGCCTCTTAGTCATAATGCAGTGTCACAATTACTTCAAATACACACAACTCGTTGTATGGATTGTCTTATTTATGAGACTTTAGATTTCGGGTTTGAACAGTAAACTAAATGCTACTAATAATGACAAATCTTGTTGATTTCTGAATGTGAAAATTAGCAGATTATCTTCTCCTAATAGTCCTTGATCCTTAACACCTGACTTTTTTAAAACTGACTAATGATATGAAAGATAAACACTGTATTCTATTCTGCTTGTCGAAAATTAGAATTGGACCAATGCTAGCGAGCTGATTTAATTTGCACTGAATACGAGTGTACATACTGAATATTAAAATATACAACTGAATGTTAAATTGTAAGTCCTTACTAAAGTTCCTGATATTAAAATTTTTTGAGACTCTAAGGGAACCAGTAGAATAAATGAAACTGAAGATCTTAGAAGCTAAAATATAAAGGAAGTTGAATTTTTAAAACATTTACAAATAAAAGTAGGAAATAAATTACTATATAGCTAAAGAATTAACTGGTCAAATAGCTTCAAGGAATTAGAGAACTTGAGGGAAAAAAAAAGAGCCTGATTAAAGTAGTGTTGCAGAAGACATGACATGTAAAGAGTGGAAGAAATTTCCCAAAGGCAAGTTCTGATAGACTTGTAAAACTATTACAAGAAATAGCAAAGGTCTTTTTCATAAAAAAAGTAAGAAAATAAGGAAAGAAATAGAGTGCAAGAGGAGCAAAATTAACTGCATTGAAATGTGTTCAGGTGTTCAGGTGTGGGGGCACTGCATAATTTTTAACGAGATGGCCCAGGAAGAGGTATTTAAAATAAATCTAGCAAGATAAATCTAACACCTTATTTGAGAATAGCAAATTAACACCTATATTTAAGAAGGGAGGAAGGGGAAGTGATCTAATCCACTACAAGCTTGTTAATCCAATATTCATTATACAAGAGGATTTAGAATTCTATCAAAAAATGCTGACAGGATAGCAGGTAGAATACAAAATCATACACAAAGCTAAGTTAGCAAAAATAGATGGTTCCAGACATTCTATCGAAAGAGATTTGATAGTCAAATGAAAAAAAATGGAAGCTTTAATATATGTGGGTTTCAGAAAATTATTTGACATGGTGCCAAAAATAAATAAATAAATAAGGAGTTATTCTAGAAAGTGAAGAACAGTAAAAAAATGGATGTGTGTTTGAATGGCAATAAATGGGGGAAATATTGAGCACAGGGAGGTTATCAGTGGCATTTTAAGAATTTCATTAGTTCCCTCAGAAAAGAAGTGGGTAAGATGCTGATAAAATTTAACACAATTGTGAGTTTTGGAGTCATCACTATTTCTCCATTGTAGCGAAAAGAAGATGTGAGGGATGGCCATGCTGACTGGAATAACAAGGATGACATTAAATTCAGAAGGGCAAAATACAAAGACACGAGCTGCTGAAATAATAATTTTGCCATAAACTGGGATTTCACAAGCTCGGAACAATAGATGGATAGACCTTGTAAGTACTGACTGATCACGGACTAGCTATACAGCCTTGGACGGCCCAAGTAATGTAATCCCTGAATTCCGAAGGAGTAAAACTCAGACTTGACTAAGTGCAGAGTAGCATATGCAGGAATCACCAGGAAATAAAAAGAAACATTTATTAAATAAGACTGGAAAAGCCTGGCTTGTTAGCCTTGCAAAATTAAGTCTAAGAAGGGATTATGCTAGCTTTCTGTAAATATATCAATGATGATAAGCATTGAAGAGGAGAAAGACTACATGGTGCAAGATTAAAGGGAAATATATTGGAATTGAATGCAATTTATTCTGGGAATGAAAAGGTTTCTGAGATCTTGGAGTCTGGAAAAGTGTCCACTACAAAAGGGACAAAAAGCTTAATTAATTTTAAAGTTTGATTAGTTTACAAAATGGGATGTGTGACATAATTGCTTGTAAAAGCAGAGACTGAACACATTAGTCTATGAAGTCCCTTTCATTTACTGTGTTTGTCTTTGTGCTGAAGATGATGTGAGGTTTATGGCATACAAAAATAATCCATTTGCATATTTAATGGGAGCAATCACTGCTGTATGGCCACACATCTGATATCCTTTCTTGCAGTACATTGAAATAATTGGCCACAAAACATTAAAAGCAGCCTAGTCTGCTGAGTGCACACAATTTGTCATTTAGTCAGTGGTCTGTGCTTATTCATTATCATCGTCTGGCATTCTCTATCACAGAAAGAGGTTTATAGACAAATGAGTTAAAGCAAGAATGACAATATGCAAAAGAGATCAGAAAATAGAAGGCCTTTTTCCTCTCCTCTTTTATTGTTTGGTTAAGTAGCGTGTCACTGTGATCAGCACTCTTGATAAAGTATGTAAATGTTTAAAGGCTGCTATTCCTGGACTATTACTTCTGTAGTCTTATCATAACCGCAATCTGAGAGACAGTGATAGGGATCACTTCCCAGAAGGAGAAAGATCAGAATGACTTTTTGGTTCAAACAGCACCATGACATTTTTAGTTCTGGCTTAATAACTCTGGTGTGGTTTTTACTTTTAGGTCATTGAGGTATCTTCAACCTTGCTGAATTGTATTAAGGTTTTCAGTAACTCTAACTATTCCAAATGGTGCTTGTGGTTATCTTATCATTTACCTAATGTGTCCTCAAGATTCATGTTATGAGAAGTTCCTACTCATATTTTAATGTTGCTACTTGCAAAGAAAAATGGGTTGGTGTCACAGGAAACACCTTTCCGGTTCAAGTGGTTTGATCCAATATTCAGTATTGTATTCAGTGTGTTACACACATAACCATTATTCAGTGTGTTGTACATCATCATTAAGGATGAATATTGGCAATACAAGTGTACTGCTGTACTAGATATTTTCAAACACTCTTCTGTAACTAAGTTCAAAAAATTTTCAAGCACACACATTTACATTTACATTTACAATGCACATGCTCACATCTCTCACAAATGGAGTCAGTTTCAGGCACATGCACCCTCCTCAGGATCTGCAGTCCCTCCTTGCATTCTGCTACTAGGAGGGATGAGAAAGCTCCAACTGTACATCATCCATGCTGCTTATTGCAGCCCCCAGTGTTTCTGCGGGGAAGAAATCCCCTCCTCCTTGCTATCCTTCACTGCCCTCTATTGTGCAGATGCAGGCTCATTTTTGGGCAGGATGCTCAACCTGGCCTGGGCAGGACAGTGTTAGCACATTAATCTCTAGCAGAGGAACACATCTACCATCTTGAAGAAAAGCCTATACGTATATACTAGCTTACCAACAGCTAATTCTTCCCCTAGGAATATGCTTCTTAGAATCCGAATCTTTAGGATTGAAAGAAACCTCCAAGATCATGGAGTCCAAAAGTCAATCCAATGCTAACGCACCTGATGGGTGCCTCCATGTGCCACATCGACATGTTTTTGGAACATCTCCAGGGATGGTGTCTCCACCTCTTCCTTGGGCAGCCTGTTCCACTACTTACTCTTTCAGTGAAGAAATTCTTCCTAATGTCCAACATAAACCTCCTCTGGAACAATTAGAGGCTGTTTTCTCTCATCTGATCACTAGCGATTTGGGAGAATAGACCACCCTCCACTCCTCTACAATCTCCTTTCAGGTAGTTGTAAAGGGTGATAAGATCTTCACACAACCTCCCTTTCTCCAGACTAAACAAACCAAGTTCCCTCCAGCTGCTTCTCATAAGACCTGTCCTCCAGACCCTTCACTAACAGTGTTTAATGATGAGCAACAACAAAAAAAGAAGATTTTAATTTAACATGGGACGTTGTTCCAAGTCTATCTTTGCTATCCTAAGAAGTGTATTACAGCTGTAATACTGTTAGATAGTGAATTCTGGTATATGTTTGTCCTTTATTACTGGAAACTGACAGTAATAGCTTTGCATCATATTATGGAGGATGAAATTATCTGACTTTGTATGAATCATCAATATCAGATTAAAGAGTGGCAGCAAGGAATTTTGTAACATACTGCCTCTTGATACAATAACGGTGCTAATCTCCAAAGATACGACTTCTAGTCCAAGCTCAGCAAGGAATTATTTCAGAGGGGTGAGCAATGTGCTTTCCTTCCAGTATTCCTCTTCGGAAAATGCATCCATTTTCCAGGTAAATGTTCTTATGAACATAAATGCACTTATTTAAATTAGAAATCAAAGCACAGCATGGAAAAATATTAGAGAGCCCTGATATGGTCCAAACTTCTCCCTCACTGACAGTATAGGATAAGTCAGTGTCTAATTGATTTGTTCTGAATTATGCTGCCAGGGTCTTGAATGTATGTTTGAAGCATTGCAATAACATCTATAGTAGCTGGCCTAAATCTCTTCCCCAGAGGCTAGACTAATCGTGTGAACATAAGAACACTGTTCTTGGATCAGGGCAAAAATCCACCTAGCTCTGGCTCCATCACTGACCAACAGCAGCTGCATAGGCAACAGGGCAACATATGGTGACAGCTCCCTGTACACCCCTTAGACAGCAGTGCATTATGCCTCTGGGACCTCTTAAATGGAAAGCAAGATCTTTGAGTTTAATAGAATCCTGTTGATTTTATGTCATTAATTTGTCTCATCACTTTTGAATCCAGATAAGCTTTAGGCATCTGCAATGTCTGGTAGCAGCCACCACACACACGTGTAAGAAAGCACCTGTATAGCTTGCTTTTCATCCATTACTTGCTAGTTTTAGTTGACGGCCTCAGCGTGGATGACATGGTTTCTATTATCTTCACCCACTTGAGGTTACTGCTTTTTCATAGACATCTGCTGCATCCTTTCCTCACTGGATTCTCCAAGGTGAGGAGCATTAATACATTCAGCTTTTCAGTACCATTGGTTCTCCTTATTGTCTCTCTCTGTATCTTTCTCAGTATTACCATATTCTTCTGGAGGCTGGGGGAACACCAAACTGTGGCAAAGACACCCGAGGGAATTAAAACAGTGGCATTATGACATTTTCTATTTTGTTTTCTTTTCCTCTACAAGTAGTTCTTAATTCTACCTGTTTTTGGCAACCATTCAACAGCAAGTTAATGTTTTCACAGAGCTACCTGCTATAACTCCAGTATCTCTTTCCAGAACAGTAATAGCTAGTTCAGAAGCTGTCACTGTGAGAGCAAGATCACTTGGAAAACGTAGTGAAGATTTCTTTCCCACAACTCTGCTTGCTTGTCACATCATTTTTACTAGTGAAGCAGAACATGGACAGAAGTGCTTTGCAGCAGACAACAACCCTACAGCTTATAAGATAAATATCTTCTTTCAGTGGCAGGGTCTGTTCCTTTGGAGCCTGAGGAGTGAGAGACAAAGAACCAAAATGAACTTTTTGTATCTGAAACAAAGCATGTTAAATGACTGAATGCACCTTTGTGGCAGAGAGATGGGAAAAGTAAACGAGGAGGAGCTGCTAAATCACTGAGATAGATCTTGAGAACAGTAGGCTTGCCATAGCTATTATTCTATCAAGGGGATGGGAAAGACTCACTGGAGCAAAAGGAGCAGAGGTAACACATTAAGACTTGCTGAACCTAAAGAAAAAGGCAGAGCTCTAAAAGTCAGTTCTTACGGTTCTTCTACCTTCTCAACAAGGGGAAGCTGTACATATTGATAACCCGATCCCAGAGCCTTTATGAAGTGTGGAGGCTAACACGGCATAATGAAATCACAATTCTCCTGCCAGCACCAGCATGCTATAAAACATGTGAAGAATGTCCTTAGATGTGTTGATCAGACATGTAATACGAGCTCCTTCTACAGACAAAAAAAAAGAGAAGAGGCCTTTTCCAGACCAAAAAACTATATATTTGATGATGGTTGTGCAGTCTGTTACTAGGAAGATGACACTTGCACACACACAGACACACACACAAGGACAGTTAACTGAAAAGCTGCTGACATTGAGACAATGCGGTTTTGAGATAAAATCTTTATGCAACTTTCCTTAAATTCTGATGTTTCAGCTTTAGACTGTTGGAGTGACTCTGGCAAGACCAAGGCTTTTAAAGCATGTCCTGTGTCAGCGTACGGTCTCAGCAGCCTTTACCGTTTCCAAGGACCATCCATCAGACTTGAGAGCTGGCGTCTTTCCAGGAGAGTTTCCCTTGCAAATCCAGAATTGGACATGAGGAGGGAGGTAGGGTTTACATTCCTCAGCCCAATTAGCTCTGCATTAACTTTACTATTATTTCATCAGTCATTTTATCAGTGGCTGCATCTGAACTAGTTTCTTTTTCCTCCTCCTCTCGTGTTTGTCTCTTTAATGATAATCCAGAGAAAATGTTTGCCTCATATACAGACAAAAAAATTATCAGGTTGTGAATTAAGTAGAAAAGTAGGGATATTGTTCCGAAAATTACCTTTTATTTCAGAAGCTCTGTTGATTCCCAGATCTACTGTGGATTAAAATTCATGTTGTCTGGAAAGACAATTTTCTTTTCTAGTCTTACGACTCTTCCTGCTAATAGCAAACATATTCAAATATACTCTGGAAAGCAAATAAAATAGGCAGCTTTCTCCAGGTTGTTGTTTGGAAAGAGTGCCTTCCCAGAATTTGTGGAGGTACAAACTAATTTTCTTCCAAAATCCGAAGCACCTGTTGGACATTTTTGCAGGATTTCAGCCATTAAAGGCTTTCTTGTATATCTATTACTCTAATGCTTGCACTGACTCCAGGTTCAGAAAGGAAAGAATAACAGTGTCTCCTAGCTGTGTTCTTGGACAAACTGATCTAGTTCTGTTCAGTACTTGGCAGCATAAGATATCTCACATCAAAGGGCTTTTGTGTGGTCCATTCTGCAGCCAGGGGTAGGGGAAGACTTACGGTGCCAAGTGCCTTCTAGTGTGACAGAGGCACAAATGACATTTGGAGCAATGGTAACTCAGGGATGCAGCAATCTTCCTCTCCACAGATCCAGCTGAATGCTGGTGCTACCTTTGATCACACAGGGACAGACTGCAGCCATACCTTCACTAGTGTTTGAATTCAGATACTGTTTTGTCTTGTTCACACTACGTCAGGAGACAAAAACCACGCTGTGGTTTTTCTAGAGATGCAGATCATCATACAGTAAATTCAAGGGACTAAGAGAGAAGATATATCCATGTATTTTAGCAAGGGATCTGTAATTTGAGTCTGGAAATGCAATTTCACATGAGGTATCCAGTAACATTCTGGATACCTCAAGGAAATACAATTTCAAGTGAGGTATCCATTAACATTCTTTCATCAAATCTGCTTCAGTCGTATTCCTGTCCTTGTGTGATTGATGCTTACAGGCTTGTAAACAGAGAGAGAGATGGGAGACAGAGAGCAGGATGTGAAGGAATAGCAGGGTGGAAGAATTGCACAAAAGGAGAAATGTGGACGATGCTTTTTGTTGGACTCATAACTCCCGAATTGTTTGGTAGGGTTTTTGTTGCATTTGTACAATGGAGAACATGCTTCTATGCTGGACAGAGGTCCTGAACTTCAAAAATGACATGGATAAATGTCTTGCCTTTACTCACTTTGTTTGGCTTTGTGTGTTCCTCAAGAAAAACCAAAATAGGAAAAGTTGCAATAAACATTCCTCACGAGGATTTATCTTTGATACCAGGGTATATAAAGGTCCCAAAATGAGGATACATATTTAATTTTTACTGCTTAGAAATGTTATCCTTTTAAATGTCTTTTATCTTCTGCAAAGTCAGCTAAAGGATAATAAAAATGGAGTGGAGCTGGTGGGATAAAGCTTCAGTAGAGTAAAATCAATTATATCTAAAAGGAGACATGGAAAGATCAAAGGAGGAGTTAATATGTCCTGAAGTACTTCAAAAGATGGTTCACTTAGGGAGTATTGATCATCTGAGGATAGTAGAAAATTGGCCAGGTTTTATGGAAAGAACTGAAGAAGTTGTTGTAGAGGTGGAAAAGCAGCTAGACTTTTAGTCTCTATTAGCAGGTTTATTTGCAGCCATGTAAATTAGTGTGTGATTTAGATGTTGTCTTACAACTGTGCTTTCAACTGCAATTCACTTTTTTCATTGTTGAATATTTTAGCTCTGTACTACTCCTAAGTATGGAGATTTCCTTTTTTCTTTTTTAATAACAGTAGAGTCCAGACTCTACAGTTCTTTGGTATCACAACTTGCAACACATACAAAGGGAAAAGCTTTTTCCTCCTTTACGGGAAGGACACAAGAGGAACAGTAAGAGGTAACCAGTATAGCCTAGCTTGTGAAAAACGTGGTGGTTTTATATGTGTGTGTATAGAGGAAGGGAGGAAGGAAGGGAAGGAAAGAGAGAGGGAGGAAGGAAGGAAGGAAGGAAGGAAAGGAGGGAAAGAAGGAGGGAAGGAAGGAATATAAAAAGAAAATAAGTATTTTCAGGAATACCAAACCAAATGTGAGCAGAAGCAAAATTACAGCTTATCTCCTACTACTCTGAATGTCTTTCCTCAGTATTAGTCCCTTCCTGCATTGATAGTAGATTGACCACAGCATTCCTGGAGGACAGATGAAGTGAGAGCACTCAGGTTTCCCTTGTTCTCACTCCTAGCAGCACAGTGATGAAAGGTGCCCCAGTGCAGAGCAGGCAGAGAGCTCGGGTATTCAACTCTAACATTCTGCCTGGCCAGCACTTGTCAAATTTACTTTCTGCCTGCAGACAGTCAAGCTGACAAAAACTTTCCAGGTGATGAGCTAGAGACCTGTCAGTTTGATTTTTCCCAGTAGAAAAATAGAATATTTGTTCGCAAAATAAATTAAGAAAAAAAATCAATTTTGCAAGAAGGGTGTATTCTATCAGAAAATCCTTCTGACTGAAGGTTCCCAAGAAGCTTCAATGACAATTTGTATCTGTTGTTGAGGCAGCATAAAAGAAGTGCAAAGTATGTACTCTCTGATGACATAATGCAAGTCTATGGCTGGGAATTTAAGGCACTGCTCAAGTATTTTTATTATCTGCTACTTTCACAATGTCTCTGAGTTTATTCTGCCTTTTAATTTGCCAGATTCCATGTTATGTGTGAGCACATCCCTCTGTCTCTCACCTAAAGGTGTAACTGGCTGTGAAAGGGTATGATTTGGACAAAGTCCTATTTAAGTAGGATCAGAAGGCCAGAAGAAGACACGCTACCAAAGGGATGCTGAGAAGTACTCCCAAAGTCCTTGCAGAGGATAAACATGTGCAGATGCAAACATTAAGCCCCATCATGTGTCTAATGTCTGTCTAAGAAAAGAGAACACTAAGAGAAGAGTGTGCATAAGAGTTTCTATTCAAAGGTGTCTGGTTAAGGCATAAAATAACTGAGATGACCATTCAGAGGTTTCTGTAGCTCCAAATACATGAGCTACCACAATCATAAGAATAGAGTGAGTGACTCCAGTGAGTGGAATGTTGCTGCTGACCTGAACTTGAGGAGATCCTTAAAAATAAAAAGGGTTTATTTGCTTAGAAGACTGATTCTTTGAAGCGGTACATTTTGGTTATCTGGTTAAGAAAAGATGGGGTTTGTATGTTAAGCGCTCAAAAATATTCTGTTTTTCTTTCAATACTCTTTTTTTACACAGAGTTAATCGACAAACATCAGAAAACTTACTTCCATTTTGGAGCACTGTAAGTAAATATAAACTAAGATCGTATTTACTACAAGAAATCATGGAAGGGGATTTTTTTGTTTTAGAAGAGTACATGAAATGCTAATTGTTTTTAAGGTGCGTGTTCTTGACTGTAGAATTAACACAGCAATGTCCATGAGGAAAGAACATGCAGTAATGCCAATGCAATAAAAGCTTAGCAGCTTTATGTCTTCAATGTAAGAAAGCAAAAGCACAGCCCTACTCCCAGCGCAGTTAATGGGTTTTTACAGGATTAAGTTCTTAATTTTCTTCATTCCAGTGGAGCTTGGAAGGCATGATACATTTTGAGATCTCCCTCAAATATTAGTCATCCCTCTGGAAATTGTGGCTACATATATATATATATATGTATATCTGTCTACATACATACACCTATATGTGCGTGTGTGTGCACATGTGTACTCACACAAATAACGTCTTTGAAGAAAAAACCTAGATAATTTCCTTTTTATTTCCTCAGATGTTTCCTAGGATATGAATCTAAACTGAAAACTCTCAGACAGTTCCTTGGTTTAAATATTCCATGTGTGGATGGTAGAAGTGGAATATTTTTTGTTTATAATATGTGACATTTTAAAAAGATTAAAGCTTTCCACAATGGTTTTATTAAGAAAATAACCAGTGGCAAGTGCTGAGCTACTTTTTAATATTTCCTATAATAATGTCATTAAAGCAATATTTAATTAAAATCCAGTTAGCCTATAATGATAACACATTATTTTCAATATTGAATTTAGATGATTATTATTCCGAGGATTTTGTAGCATGAAGGCAGTTACAGTCAGCACGCTACTGCAGTATGTTTGCAGTGAAAAAGAAATGTTTATTTTTTTCACTTCAGAAGACTGACTTTTGAAGTGATGCATTTGGATTATTTGTGTAAGAAAACATTCTCTTGAAATATTTTCTTTTGTTTTTAATGGTCTTTAAATTTCAAATGAAAGTTAGACAGCAACTGACCTGAAGATTCACAGGTATGGAAAGAAACATATTCAGGACAATGTGTTTAGCATCCTCCAGATTTATAAAATTATTTATTATGGTTTATTGCATTTCCCTGCAGCTCATGAGCTGTGTACTGCTAGAAGACCATCCACCTTTGGGAAGACTTGTAGTCTAAAATAGGACAATAAATGACATCAACATATGAGCAGATGAATAACATAGAGAAAATAAATGTTTAAATTCAGTGTTACATTGATCGTGTGAGAGAGGAAAACTGAGTGATGACCTCTGTTTCACAGAGTTTTCTGGGATTGTGCATAAAATAACAACAGTCTAAATTTAGGTTTTTGTTTTTAATCCGTCTCAGAAACAGCAGCACTGTCCAATACAGAGAAGAGCCACACTAAAAGGGTCAAGACCTGGTAGCCAGCACATAGCTAGTGGGACATTTGGTTGGCTCCTTCCCCTGTGCTTGTGGAGCAAGGTGCATTGTAATTGAATTCAAACACAGACATCTATCAGGATGCTTTTCTTAAAAAACCCCAAGGAAATCATAAACAGTACCCTTCTCTGCACAACATATTCTTGTCCCAAAAAGCCTTTCTGGAGAAAGACAGTTCAGTAGACTCACTTTTAGATATGTTCCTACATTCCCCTTCTCATTAGGATAAGAAGGAAATAGGCTTTCACGATTCAGTTTTTCAGTGTTCTGTATGAACTACAGATCTATATTTCAGCTTTAGTTTTCTTCATCCTAAACTGACCGGTGTGAAATCTGCACTATCACATCTCATTTGTCATCGCTGTCCTGTGCTACAGCTCAACAGATGGTTTCTGCTGCTGCAGTAGCCGTTTGCAGATCTGTCTCTGCTGGTGCAGCTAAGGGTGATGTGACCTACTGAGGGCATGTATTATATACATTCTTCTCATTATATGGTTGTCAGGTCTGAAAGACCTTCACTGCCTCTTATCTACGTATGAAATCACTGACAGATGCCAACACAAGGTCTAGAAGCTTTACTGAATTTCCAAGTAGGAGGTCAGTCTATAACTGTGCCCAGTCTGGTTTTTCCAACTCTGTCCTCTGTTTCCAAGGACAGAGAATCCACAACCTTTCTGGGCAACTTGTTCTAGTGCTTGATCACTCTCACAGTAACAAGAAGTGTTTTCTTGTGCTCAGGCGGGATTTAATGGTTTTTAATTTGTGCCCATTGTCTCTTGTCCTGTCAGTAGGTAACTACTGAGAAGTGTTTGTCTTCCTCTATTATATATCCCCTTCCCAATAGGTGTTTACACTCATCAATAAGATCTTCCCTGATACTTCTGTTCTCAAGTATGAACAATCCCACCTACCTCAGCATCTCATATGGGAGATGCCCCAAATTCTCAATTATCTTTGTGGCCTTGTGCTGGACTTACTCCAGAATTTTATGGTTTCCTTTCACTGAGGAACTCAAAACTGTACACACTCCAGGTGTGGTTTCACCAGTGCTGAGTAGAGAGGAAAGATCACCTCCCCTGACCAGCTAGCACCACTCCTCCTAATCCAGTCGAGAAAGAAATTGTCTTTTTGGGGTTTTTTTTTTTTGCTATAAAGATGCATTGCTGGCTCATGGTCACATTATGTCTACTAGGACTTGGGTCTCCTTCTCTGCAGACCTGCTTTCCAGCCATCTGCCTTCATCAGTACTGGGGTTATTTCTCCCTAGATGCAGTTATCTACAAAACGACTGGTATTCTCAGACTGAACAACTGAGGCAGTCCAGTTAACACTTATCTTTGTACACAAGAGTAGCAAAACCCCATCAATTACCAATTCTAGATACTGAAAGAACACATATTTCCTACATCTCCATGACACTGACACACAGTAACTGTTGTCTTTTAAGATTAATGCAGAGATCTTTCTCTCTGCTTTGCATAGCTCTTAACTGGACCGTTATCCTGCAAAAGTTGCTGTGTCACTCAAATGCAAGTAGGAGGAAAACAAACCTGCTTCATTCTCCTCTCACCTACACCAGCATAGTACTACTGATGTCCGGGATTTAATACTGAGCAGCTGCAACTTAAATAGGAGGTAAAATATATGTGTAAACTATCTTGAATGCAGTAACCTGGGATATAGTACTTGATGCTCAGAATATAGGAAGGAAGAAGACCTGCTCTCATGGGATGAACCCAGAATCTTTTGGTTGTAAAATATTTGCAAACTGTAAACTCATTGAAAAAGGCACTCTGTCTTACTTTAGTTTGTTTAGAATTTTTTGTCTTCTAATGGAGAGGCTAGTTATGTAAAGAATTTGGTAGTGGACTCTAAATCACCTTCCAAAAATCCATTGACTGTCATCTTTAGAACAGTTGGCAATTTACTTCAGATGGCTTCAGGTGGCTTCATAGTTTGCTGCTGCAGCTCTCAATTTGCTCTTCCTTGCAAGAGACAGCATGATGAAGTGTAAAGGGGTCTCTGGCAAGCAGTTCACTGCTGTTTTAGCTCTTTGAGTCTTGTTGTTAGCAAAAGTAGCATGACCTTACATAATGTGACACATGATAGAAGAAGTAATGTGACAAGACATATCAGACAGGCAGTGCTGCACACAAGATGTATGACATATCTCATCCAAAACAAACATTGCTTTTAGCAAAGATAGTACTTTAAATGGCACTTCTCTTCCTACCCTTCAGACTGTTGATAGATATGAGGGTCATTACAGACACTAAACTTCTGTCTTGAGAATTACCTGAAGCTAATGTTTAAAATTATAAGATTAAAATTAGAGATAAACCCGAACAAAAATATATCAAATGTGTGAACAGAAGAACATGGTAGGACTTTTCTTGCCTCATTGACCATCAGAGAAGTTGTGCAACACACAGCACAAGGAAAAATTGCAGCCAATTAGAAGAAACACAAGTGAGATTTAATTAATTTGTGTTGCCTTTTTTGAAAACCACTTGTGAATCCTGGAGTCTTGTGAGTTTGTGAATTGTACTTTATACCTCAGTATGTACTTGACAACAATAGTTTAAGTTTGCTGAAAGTGTGCTATCATATATTTGCAAACATGTTGTGGTCAAGCTTTTAGAACAAGCACAATAGATAAATAAATAAAATACAACAAATAAATAAATCATGGATTAACTCATTTTACCTGAGCCCAAGCTCTAGTGATTACGTCTTGCAGTAGTGCACAGAAATTTCCATTTTTGAGAATATAAAAGTAGAGGAATTACACAGATTATTGTGCACAGAATCTTTGCCTCAGAAGCTATCAGTAAGACCAGTTGTTCTCCAAGTGCTCAGCCACTTGAACTGCAAGACAAGCATGGGGAACATAATACAGCCCCTATAATCCAGGATGAAATGATCAGTGGCCTATTGCACCACTCAGTCAAACACAAGTGTATGGGGCTGGATGGGATCCATCCAAAGGGAGCTGGCAGAAGTGCTCACCAAGACACTTGCTATTTATCCTGTCCTTGCTAAAGCACTGGTGAGGCTGCACCCAGGATGCTCGGATCAGTTTGGGGCTCCTCACTTCAATGAGGACTTTGAGGTATTGAAGTGGATCACAAGAAGGACAACAAAGCTGGTGAAGGGAACAAGATATATAAGAAGCAGCTGTGGGTACTGGGGTTGTTTAGCCTGCAGAAAAGGAGCCTTGAGGAGACTTTAGCGTTATCTACAGCTACTTGAAAGGAGGTTGCAGTGAGATGGGTGTCTGATTCTTCTCCCAAGTAACAAAGGATGAGACAAGAAGGAAGATCCTCCAGTTGTGCCATGGGTGGGTTAGGTTGAATATTAGAAAAACTTCTTCACCAAAAAGTTTGCCATGCTTTGGAACCAGCTGCTCAGGGAAGCGGTGGAATCACAGTCCCTGGATGTATTTAAAAGATGTGTAGATGTGGTTCTTGAAGAGTTTAGTGGTGGGCTTGGGAGTACTGGGTAAGTGGTTTGCCTCTATGATCTTAAAGATCTCTTCCAACATCAAAGATTCTGTTGTATGACACGCAGAATTGATGAATGTGACAGATAACAATGAAAGAATCAGACAAAAGTTACAGGAACAAATGGAGTTCACATCTGTTTAAGGGAGAGTTATGTGAGAAACAGCCAGACCTCACATACAGTTGGAAGGGACCCTTGGAGACATTCAGCGAGCAAAACCTTTCACGGGGAATGCTTGTAAGCACCTGGGGTAACATATCAGTAATGTCATATAAGTCCAGGAATATCCAGATAAAGGCATCAGAAATACCAAATTGAAATAAATCTGTAAGAACACCACTGAGTGGGAAAAGTAATTAGCTTATCTAAGAGGAGACCAGCACAAAGGGGGTGCATGGGCAGTCAAAAAGGGATCAGGATATAAGAGTCAAAGAAGTATGCAAATCACATGGCCTATAGTGTCTGTGGGTACCTGGAGGGCAGCCCTACATTTGATCACTACAGCCTAAAAGGTGGCTATAGATAAAATACAGCTTTCTATCAATGCCACACAAATCAAGTCTTCTGCCACTAGTGGAGATCCATATTGAGCTGTGTGCTTTCCCCAGCTGTTAGGGAAACATCAGAAGGATGGATCCAAAATCCTGGTGTCACTATGTTGTAGCCCACTCCAGGCTGATAGAAGCAGCATCTGCCCACCACCTTCTAACAGTACCACCAGCTATATCTAGAACTATGTCTGCATCTCATACATATTGCAGACACAGCTGATGTCACGTGAGGTCAACAATTAGTGTAAAAGTAGTTGAAGACTATATAATCCAACACACTCATTTCCCCTCGTCGTTTCCCCTCCTCCCTACCCCCAGATTCCTATTAGCTTTTTAATAGATTTTTTTTAATAGCATATATGCCCCCACAGCTGATTTTTGTATTGAAGGCTTTTTCTTTCCAGGTGAAAATTTTCTTAGCTTATTCCTTTGGTTTAATTTAGACTCTTCTGAGCTACATAAACCATTACGTGCTTCCTTTTGGTTTGCAATTTTCCAATTTATGACAGATTATAAACTCTCTTCCTTAGGTATCTTTTAATCTCCTAAGAAACACGTCTTCGCATAAATCAGTCTTCTGTCATTTCCACAGTCTTTTGCACTTCCTTGTTGTATGACCAATTTTCATGCAGTAAGCCATAAAATGAGTAGTTTCTCATTGCTTCCATGCAAAAGGGTTTTTATTGCTCTGGATGAGACATTGGCATGAATTTGGGATATATGGGTAGGTGTTCTAGCAGTAAATGACACCTGCGGCTCTAATGTTTTCTCAAGGTTCTCATTTTTCTGGTTTGCTTGCTGCTTTGAACAATAGTGGGCACATCAGTTTGCCCCATGACCTCAGTTTCCCTCTTGTATTTGGAGACCAAGATATGAACATTTGTTTGATGAATGTTTTTTGATTTAGGAGGAGAGAATAAGAATAGTAGAATTCAAGTAGTGTTACGTGCTGCTCTATTTATTGCTATTTAATCTTCCTGTTACGAGAATGGACAAGCTCTAGGCAAAAACGGAGAAGGGCTCTTTATGTGTTAATAGCTGACATTTCTTTACCAAATGAGACCTCATCAGGGTGACGTGTTGGATGTCAGCACTGTTTAGACAATTTTCCAAAATGCAAACACTTTAGAAGAGGGATTATATACAAAATCATTCTAGTTGGATTAAAGTATTTACACAGGAATAAAATTGGACAGGAACAAACAAATGAAGCATTTTTTTCCTCCAAATACGTTGCTGCAATCATTAATTTGTCAGACTGCTACGGGTCACATCCTGGGTACAAACACCTCTACTGTTACTCTATTGAGAGAACAGGATTTAATCTTCTTACGTTATTCTTTTTTGAGGTTTTTGTTATTTCTTTCCCTGGTTTTAAACAAGGAAATGCCATGGATTTAGGCGAAGATGCTGCTTCTGCTTCACATCAAAAAAGTGTGGGGAGAACTGGACTCTTGACTTACAATCTTCAAGACACCTCTCCACTTTTGCTGAAGAAAACACGTACTAAGTGAGAATGCACAGTATTTTGTTATCTCAGTAGCAGCAAACAGACATTTTGCTGTCTGACAGAGTGTATTGACATTGTTAGGAATAAGTTGAGCCTGTTGTCCAAATATTTATATGTATTATATATTTATTTGTGTGTGCATTCTTTCTATGTCTTCCTTTTTTTTTTATAGTCCCTTGCAGGTGATTTTCATAGTTTTGTTATGTTTGCTGCTAGAATCAATGGAGTTAAATTAAAAAAGTATAAAACTGGAAGGCAAGTATATAGATTTCAACTGGTAATTAAACCTTACTGCCTTAAATCATAGCTGTAGGTGATTTCTCCAGGCTAAACTCTGAATTAAAAAGGAGAGCCATGTATGCTTCTCTTTTGCATATTTAAGGCATAAGAGTTGGGAATGTACGGTCCTTTTCAGAACACAATGTTGATTGCAGCATCAAGCTCTGCTCTTCATTGAAGTACTCCTTTCCCTGCATGTTAATTCAGAAACAATGACCTCCAAGAACACCCTAACAAGAGGTATATTTCCAACTTCAACGTACAGTAGTGTGCGTAGCTTTGGACTTGGCTTCATTTGCTCTTGACATAGATGTCAAACTGAAGCACCATCTCTCCTCTTGAATCTTAAGAACCAGGGGTCATACTGCTTGACAGTTTGCTGCCTGACTCACCATCTCAGAAGTCATTGTGGAGTGGTAGCTTTTATTCTTCTTTCTTTTTATACTGTTTCATTCTTGCATCTTTTTTTTTCCTTAGCTCTATGGTATTTTGTCATCTGAAAACCAAATGACACATTAATTTCAAGCACTAATGGGAAACCTTCAACGTGAAACTTAGTCAATTAAAAGGACGTTAAATGCAGCTTCTCCCAATGCATTTACCTTGAAACTATCTGCTGGTGTTGCATTCCTACAGTGTTACAGTTTTGCGTTCACATTTTCCTCTCTTTAAACCTTCTTTCTTTTTCTCTATTGCTGTGTGAAAGACAAAGTCACTGGAAGATGATAGCGACAGAATGAGTGACTGCACTGAACAGATTCACAGAACTTCTTCTAAGCTACAAAGAGCAAGTGGAAAATTTTGCACATTTCTTTCTTTCCAGAGGAATTTCACATAACATGCAAAGAGACATCTATTTTCTAAGAACACCCACTTTTTTTAAAAGAGACCTTTTATAAAATTAAATCAAACTTTAATTTTATATAAAAAAATATATTTTGGTTTATTTAACAACAAATTTCTGTAAAATCACAGTTGCAACAGAAAATATCTGTTAAGCCTTGGTACAAAAGGTCCTTGCCAAGTATATGGCTGAAGGAAGAAAGGCAGAATTCCTAATCTCTTCCAATACCTGGCACAAAAAGACACTACTTCTTGTGACAAAGGTTGAAATATTTTTTGAATCAAGTATGATTTTTATATTAACAGTAGTACTTTAATTAATTAAGCATAACTTATTACCTCTGGCTTGATACTGCTGAATGCATCTGAAAGAAACTAAGTTCCCACTGTTTAATATATATTCGTGTTATTTATACAGTTTTAAAGTTGCTGCTTTCTGAGTGCAGAGAATTCAGGAGCCACTATCCAAGTAGCAAACTAATGGGCACTTCCCAGGTTGATAGCTCTCTCTGGACATTCATCTAACCCAAAGATCACACACTGCTCAGACATGCAGGATTTTTCTTGCCTTTCTAACTTGATTTCCAGTGTTGTCATAAAGTTGCCTCTTTGCAAACATAATGGAATACTGCAGAGGTAGTCAGTAGCCATTATCTTGACCATAGATAGTGGAACAAAGACTACATTTACTCTCTGTTCTTTTAAAATTAACCTATGCAAGTTAAGTTTGCTGAAAGCGTATTTGCAAAAGTTACTAGTGGCATCAGTCCTAAAGGTAGTGACCTCAAGCCATGCCGCAATAAATTAGTATTTCTTGAGACTGTGCTGACTTTAATCGCAAATGCTGAGATCACAGGCAATTTGCTCGTCAGCAAGAAAGTCCTCTGACTTTCTTATACTGTGTCATGTTTGGGTGATTCATCCCTCAAGCAAGAAACATTTAATGCAGAAGGATGTCGGAAATTCAGCCAGCTTTATTTTTACTAGCCTACCCACAGACCTTTTGTTTCTTTGCTTTTCTTGCTTTTTAAATATACCCAGATATTACTTACTCTGTATCACGAACTAACTCAGTACCAAAGCATTACTTGCTCAGGCCAACAGTAGAGTGCTTTTGCTTTATTTTTGCATTCCTCTGACAGTGAGCATAGGCAAGAACAGACAATCCTTGCTTTCCATATTATTTTCAACTGTACCGAGGAAAATATAGCAGACTGAAAACAGAAATCTTTGTCAGATCATAATTTACATTGATTCACGTGACACTGTTTTTGAGTACCTTAAACGTAGCGTGGCTTTTGCAGAAGGAAAACCTGGAGCAGGAGGCCAAATGAAGGAACTGATATTAAGGGGAGACATAAATCGGTCTCACTGGATCTTATCAGACGATGTGCTCTGTCAGGAGGTGGTGAGAAGTTTTACTTTGCTGCCTTTTTTTGTTGTGTCTGCCTTAGTTTGACCTCTTATTTCTCTTAATTGCCTAGCTCTTTGCATCAAATTTTGTCATTTAACCACTTGTGAGCAAACCTTACTTTGTCCAAATGACTGTTTCTTCCACATTAAATTATCCAGAATGAGTAGTGAATTCCTCAATACCGAGTGCCAATCTCATTGAAAAAGAACCACCAACAAAGAAAACCAAATCACCATAACATAATACTTTCATCCTGCTTAGAGTGGGAAAACATCTTATAGTTTGGTCTGGATTGCCAACTAGGTCATAGAAGTCTGCAGATTTAAAATAAAGGAAAATACTCTTTCAGCAAAGTGTTAGAATATTCAACACTGATTGTATCTGCTCAGAGCACAGGGAGTACTTGGCCAGCTCGAAGTATATCTTTCTGTCCAGCAGTTTTGTAACTCTTTTTGCTTTCACTAGAGTTCTAACAGCAGTGTGGTGGACACTACAGAGCAGCCATCTTCACTTTACACGAAAACATCATTGACTCCACCACATTTGTACATCAGTTGATTCCAAAAGTGATGGGAGGACCATATTTAAGCAATTAAAAGATCACTTCCGTTTGCCTAACATCCATCTTTTAAATCCATCCATTGCTTAACATCTTAGCTTTTAACTGAACTTTAACTTTTTTAACAAATATTGTTTTACATGTCCATCTTCTCCTGTAATTTGGACAATTTTTTCTTTACCAGTTTGACCTGACATCTGCCCATTTGATCTTTCTCTACTTGTGTCATGGAGCCTTTCACAAGAATACGTTGCTGACATGCTAGAATTGAGTTTCTGTTTCTAGAAAGACCTCTTTTTCTTTTAGTCACTCCTGAAGACAGTCAATCTACAGTCTTTTACTGCAGGAAAGTAGTGACAAAGGCAAAAAGACAGGTGCTTTGTGAATATCGTTTCACATTTTCCTTAGTGACAGGGGATTATTGTGTACTCTTTCCATCCTCCCATTTAAGTGACTCTCTGGGGTTAAACTTGACCAGCTGCAGTGTTGGGGATTTTAAACGTAGTTTCTCATTCCCATCTGTATATATCGGTGTATATATCTGCTTCAGATATCTTGTATTAATATTTTCTTTACAAACTGAACATTATTAGAGCCACAATCTTCTTTGATATCAGTTGTATTACAATTTGTTCAGTTATTCACAAGCCAGAGTGTCTTCTACATTGTGTCAGTCTTCCGCTAAAAGAGGAAAAAAGCTATGTGAGAAAGATGTGCCAGAGGCTGCAGAGAAGAGGGAGACACAATTCAAAATCAGGAGTAACCATGAAGCTCCTAGTGATGGCATGAAAGTAATATGTAGAATTTCTTCATTTAAACTCTCTCCTATGTTAAAAATTACGTGGTTGTTATTCTCCTCCAAGCACAAAAGTCCTTCGGAACAGATTTCAGTGCTGGTATAGTGTCTGTGTGATGGTGTGTATGGGAATAGAACAGTCAAACCGGCAGGAAGATCCATGCTGACTTCTGTCTTATAATATTTCCAATTAAGAAAAACTGGCCTGCTTTACCCTATTACCATAAAAGTCATCGCTTTTATGTTATTAAGACTTTTTTAGGATCTGTCAATTCTGCAGCCTCTGGAACAATGTTTCATTTGTACTCTGAGCTCACTGCTGGAACCTCAGGAGCGTTTACAGCAAGGGAGATTATAGATGAACAAATTATATCAAGCTAATGTTATTTTTATTTTAATCCAAATTATGGAGGTTTTGCCAATTCAAACTCCTTGACAAAACATAATTAATGGGAAAAATGCCAATCTGCTTCTGTCTCCCTGTGATTTCTATTTGAAATTTGAAATGCACATTGGTGCTTTTACAGTAAGACAAATAGAGAGCAATTCAGTTGGGACATATAGACATACTTTGAATTTACAGCAGTGTATAGGAGAGGGAAAGCTTGCCCAGGTCCCTTGTAGTCTTTGCTTAATGGAAGCCGTGCCATACACTTAGAGAGCTCTCTCTTTCTAAGTCATTTCTGTGATAAAGAATAATGATAAGAATAAAACGTGACTAGAGTCGTTTAGTCACGTTTTATTCTTATTTCTCTCAACGTCATAATGTCAAACTAAAATTTTGAGTCCTTGGACAGTTTCATC
>JAOXOE010000256.1:64699431-64741529 GCA_028565055.1 Phoeniculus purpureus | reverse complement strand
TGGGATTCTTTGTTTTCATGGCTACCTAATCTAAACTGGTTGAGAAGACTGTTTTTGATTATTGTATTTTGTGTAATTATCTTTTTATGTATTTTGATCTGTATTCCATGTTTTGTACAATTATTTAGATCAATGATTACGAAGGCTTTGGAACATCATAAAATGCCTATAAAAGAGCAAGAGACTCATATTATGGCATTATATCCGCCATAAAGTAGCAAAGGATTTTGCTATAAGATAGAAAAGGGGGGACTGATAGATACAGGGTTAAAAGTCAGTATGTTTTAGACTGGGAGAGAGTTAAAACTTGATTGATTTTAGACAATAGGGAGTTAATGATCAAAATGAAGGATGAATCTTGTTCCATGTACCGTCTCTGGAACTAACAACCATGGCATATTAATGATCAAAATGAAGAATGGATCTTGTTCCATGTACCGTCCCTGGAACTAACCGGTCTTATGAGTTGGCGAATAACCAGGGGGGAACCAAGTACAGAGAGTTCAAAAGTACAGCGCGAGGAAGACTTCTTACTTCATCCCAAGATGGCGTAACGACCCCCGAAAGACCACCACTCAACCACACTGCGCAAGCTCCAGGAGGTGGACACCTGATTAGCATCCGAAGCGGGACAGTTTATGCATATGCATAGTTGTATTGCATCATACTAATGAATATGTAGTAATTAAGTGTATATCTATGAGATCTGCACCAGCCACGGTGTGCACATCTGGAGACGAGAGTCCCTGTGCACCTGCCAGCGAATAAATCACCTCCTCAAAAACTCTACATAAGGGTTTCTGAGTTCATTCCACATGTCAGAGGGCAAGACCGGATAGGGAACCAGAGGTGCAGCTTAAAGGGTCAACCAAGGGCTGCAACCCCTTTGGGATGTGACTGCCGACCACTGACTGAAGGTTGAAGGGGATCACACCTGCAGTAAGACTCTCTGTATATCACCCCAAAGAAGAAATTATGAATACTTCTGCTTTGCTTGAAAGAAACTGGATGAGACATTTCACCAACATTCCACAAGTCAGTGTTGTTTATTACAGTGTTTTTACACACATGCAGCCACTTGTTATAGAATAAATAACATGGAAAACCTTACAGGTTTCACTGGGTCAAAAAGCACTGGCAAAGATGTGCTGCACTTCAATGCAATGTTACTGGAAATCGAGCTTTCATAAACATAAAGCTTCCTTTCTGGATATATCATTAAATCCCTTTGATTTCGATGTCAGAGAGCTCATCTGATTAGTTTTCATTGACTTGAATATATATTTATGTTTCTTAGCTCTTGCTAACATTTTTACAGCAGCGGGTTGTCCTGAAACTGGAAGTTCCAAACCAGTCATTCCAGCTTGCAGAGCTGATCAAATTTCAGAAGTTGCTATAGCAACTTCCCAACCAAGCTAAGAAATCCGCTCAAATTTCAAACCACAACACTGAAGGTACAGCAGGAGAGTACAAAACACAAAGCTTAAAAAACACGGTAAAATTGTAGTCTTTTGTAGTAGAGTCATTGGCCACTGGAATGGCCTGCCCAGGGAGGTGGTGGAGTCGCCGTCCCTGGAGTTGTTCAAGGCAGGATTGGACGTGGCACTTGGTGCCATGGTCTAGCCTTGAGCTCTGTGGTAGGGGTTGGACTTGATGATCTATTAGGTCCCTTCCAACCCTGGTAATACTATGATACTATGATGATGATACTATGATATATTGAAGAGACAGTAAAGGCAAAAGTGAGGAAAGGAATAGAAAAAAAGAGGAGGGGGTGTGGGGAGAAATGATCCAAGCCTCAGAGGACTGGGTCCAGAGAGAGGGTTAAAAAAAGGGAAGGAAAAAGGGATTTATAGGGTAAAGGAAAGAGGAAACTCTTTTCACCCAATTCCTGAATAAGGAAACACAGGAGCCATGAGGTCTGGACGTGTGCAGTAAGCCAGCAGAGAGACAGGAAGGCAGCTAGCTCAAGGTGGTGATGCACACACCCCTTAGATGCCATGGGAAGAAATAGGTTTGGTCTCCAAGTTGTCTGTCGTGTCTGGGAGCAACCACCAAACTTAACCCATGGCAACTGGCATTATTCAGAGCACTGGAAGAGAAAGCAAAGGATGCAAAAACGTAACTTCTGGATGTCTAAGACCGGTAGGGAGTGGAGCGTGTGTGAAAACCAAAGTTGTCGTTTAACCGTGTTATGCAATGGTTTGGCGAGCCAGTCCAGCTCAGACACTACAAGAGGAAGGTCATGAGCAAACAAAGAATTGATATGCACTTGCACCCAAGAATGTGTTCAAGGAGGAGAATGTCGGGGGGGTAGGACTTAAGGAGAAGCTCATCCTAATCTTACCTTTAGCTAGACGACCACTGGTATGAAAGAAATGGTTAAAGAAGCGGAGAACTAGAAATTCCCTCAGAAGAGGGACCTTGCTGAGGGCTAACAGGAAGCTTGGAAGTAGGGAACAGGATGGAGAATGCTGAGCAGAAGTGAGTAAAGCCAGTTTGAAAAGCTCAATGAAATATTAGGCTATGACGAGGAAGGTGGGTGAGTGATGACCTGGTGACTGTCAGGTTGATGTCCTTGTTACTGGCTTGCAGTGAGGAGTGAGAGGAAGGTTGAAATCGACTTAAAAGGGAAAAATCAAGCTACATGAGAGTCTCTTTGTCAGTGAGAGAACCAAAGGAGGGCTGCAGACAGAGTAGAGGTGTGAGAAGAAAGCACTCAGCATGGGAAGCAGTGTTTCTGGCATGAGTACAGAGAAGCTACAAGGAAAGGTGACAGTAGTGAGGAGGCTGTGGAAGGCAGCAGTTTGTGGAGAAGTGGTGATGGAGATGATTATTTGAGGGAAATGTTTAAAAGTAGGAAGAGTGACAGAGGAGAAACTTATCTTCCTTTGTCAGTGGTCCAAGCCAGGTCAGAGGCTGAGAAGGAAGAAGAGTTCTGCAAGGGGGCTCCTGCAGAGACAGCAGTGGGCAATGTGTGTGACACAAGGCGCTGAAGATGAGGGTGCAGGTGATCTGCAGGGCTGGGGTGTAACTGACAGGCAGTGAAGAAATGTCAGTTTTGCCTTGCCCATCCTTTAGGTAAATTGTAGAATCATAGATCATTAGGGATTGGAAGGGACCTTGAAAGATCATCCACTCCAATGCCTCTGTCAGAGCAAGATCACCTAGACCAAGTCACACAGGAGCATATCCAGGCGGGTTTTAAACATCTCCATGGAAGGAGACTTGAGACTCCACAACCCCCCTGAGCACCCCCTTCCAGTGCTCTGTCACCCTCACTGTGAAGAACTTCCTTCTCATATCTGTGTGGAACCTCCTATGGTCCAACTTACACCCATTGCCCCTTGTCCTATCATTAGACAACAATGAGAAGAGCCTGGCTCCATCCTCCTGACACCCACCCTTCACATATTTACAAACATTAATGAGGTCACCCCTCAGTCTGCCTTTTTTCCAAGCTAAAGAGACCCAGCTCCCTCAGCCTTTCCTCATAAGGGAGGTGTTCTACTTCCCTCGTCATCATTGTGGCTCTGCACTGGACGTTCTCCAGCAGCTCTGTGTCCTTCTTGAACTCAGCGGCCCAGAACTGGACACAATATTCTAGATGCGGTCTCACCAGAGCAGAGTATAAAGGGAGGAGAACTTCTCTCGATCTGCTAACCACTCCAGAATGCCACTGGCCTTCTTGGCCACAAGGGCACATTTCTGGCTCATGGACATCCTGCTGTCCACTAGGACCCCTGGTGCTTTTCTCCAACAGATCAGTCCTCAACCTATACTGGTACCTGGGGGTTGTTCTTGCCCAGATGCCAGACTCTACACTTGACCTTGTTATAGTTCATCACATTTCTGGGACTCAATATCAGGACAGCCTCCAGTAGTACATGCAGAGGCAAAGAAGGTGTTCAGCATCTCTGCTTTCTGTGTATCCTCTGTCTTCACAGCACCCACCTCATTCAACTGGGAGCCTACACTGCCTATAGTTTTAGTTTTACCTGCAATGTATTTGAAGAAGCTCTTTCTGTTGCTCTTGACCTCTCTTACAAGGTGCCCATTCCCTCCTTCCATGACCTGTAGATTTTCTCCTTCCTTTTGAGTTTGCCTAGCAGCTCCCTGTTTAACCATGCAGGTCTTCTGGCTCCCATTACTTGACTTCCTACCTGTTGGAACGGTCTGATCTAACTGCCTCATGGTGCACGGTCTGAGGACCACTTCCAGTTTCACTGTGTTTAAATCTCCAGCGGTTTCTGCCCAGCCACATCCCTTCTCGGCTTCATCCACAAGAGATTACAATGCCTATCGGTTCCCTCTTTTTTCCCTTGAGCTTCTGTGGTTCAGGAAACTCCCTGACCACCTCAAAACCTCAAGAAATAGGAGTGTTCAGGACTGGGACTGACACTAGCTGTCTGCCTCTGCACAGTCTGTGGAAACAGCTCCACTGAGTTGCAGGTACGTTATGTGCACCTCCCCAGAGCAGAGCAGCTCTCAGTAGGATTGCTTTGTGATTTCATGCCCTAGCTTCTCTTCAAGTCAGAAGACTTGCTGGAAAGTGGGAATAGGCAGGTAAAGAGAAGGAGTTCAGCTCACACTGTGCTGTATACCAGGTCACCTGCTGCTCACCTGTGTGCTGCCCTTGCTGTAAGTCAAGATGGGTGGACAGCCCCAGCATGCTGTGTTTATTTGGCCTCACTAAGTCATTATCCAGCTTTTGGTGTCACTGACAACAGAACCTGTGGTTTTGCTATGACTAACTGCTCTTAAGGAATAGTCCTACCCTGGCTCTGCCCAGCTGTGTTCCAGCCCCACTGGCTGGCTGATGTGCCTGTTGGTGTGCTAGCACAATGTTCTCTGTACCTGCACCTCTATGTCTGTGCACACAAGACCGAGGAGTTTTTCCAGTGCCAGACTGGAGTGGACAGAGCTACAGGTCTGAGACAAGGATCTAAATTACCCCCTAATGACCACAGCAGTCTGCAGCAGCCTAATTATCTCTAGTACATGAGGCTTTTGCCTCCTGGATAATACTTGATAAAGCAGCACCCCTAGCTACCCAAAACCTCTGATCATGTAGGGTCCTCTGCATTAGTTATCATTTGTGAGGACACAGCACTGCTCTGGAAGGCTCTTGGCAGGCAGTTTGAAAAAGACAGTGTCCTGAAAAACAAAGTCTGTCCACTGAGACTGGTACTTGTACCTGCCAGCTAGCGCTTTATCCTCATCTAGCATCCTTTTGCAATACAGCCTGAGAGTCCCAGCAACCATGGGGCCTTTCTTCTATTCCCACAAAGTCAGACTGTGTATAAATAATCCATACAATGTAGTTCTTGTTTATATCTCTGATTCCTGTTTTCTCTAGGGGTACTCCCTACATATAGATGTGTTTTAGCAAAGATAAAACAAAGTGCAAAATCCTCACCTTCTTGCAGAGCCATTCCTGCTTTTCCATAATTTTTAATCCTTTTCTATACTTGCACAGCTGTCACTTTTGCAGAACTCATCCCCCTTCAGCTCCATTTGTTTAATCTTTTCTTGTGGCTCCCTGTCTCAATTAATTGTTTGCCTTTTCTAATTAATATCTCACCAATAATGAGATGCTAGTAAAATCAGAGGGAAAAAGGATCTTGTGGGATCAATTACTTGAGAGCTAACAACACTGCTCAGGCAGATTTAAGAGACTTTAGTTATGGTCTTGATCTGAGTGCAAACCTTGACTCAGCACATATGCATAGAGGCTCCAAAAATAGATTGCACTTTGCAAATTCACATGTGATGCATAAGCCATATTTATGTGTTTTCCAAAAATAGTATCCACACATGATTGGTTGGTCTAAATCTGTGAGAATTTAGCTGGGTGCATTTTGAACATAGGCATCAAAGCACCAGGCTCCACAGCCTTGTCATAGAGGGTTCTCTCTCACAGGCACCTCCCTCTCTATTGACAAAAATCAGGGTTATATACAATCCCCCTTGTTCAACAGCTCAACATCCTTGTGGCAATTTCACTTTTCTTCACATGGAAAAGTGAGGGGTGTCAGATGAAAGGTAATTTTAGCCTTTTTTTCTTCTGTGCTCTCTAGCAGCTGGAAGCAAATCAGTAACCCATTACCAATTCCCTTGAAACAGCAGCAAAGGCTCTGCAGAGCAGTAACCCAGAAACTTCAGTCTGACTAACAGAGGTTCAGATTTGAACAAATAGCTTGGCTTCTCTCCTGTACTTCAGGGGAGCAACTGAGTTTCTGGGTTATATGCAGATGTCTGCAAAGACTGGAAACCAGGACTGAACGGGCAGAGCACTAGTCTGCTCACAGGGATCATTCCTTCATGGGAAAAAAGCAACTAAGGGGCTGGGAAACAACAGCTATGACAGTGCTGTCTCTTAAGGATGGCCCAAAATCCACACCCAGCGCATGGATGTTTGCATGGTCTAGCAAGACACTATACAGCTCCAGGGCATTATAGATCAAGGGATGCCTCACAAGTTTCCTGCCACACTTCAAAATTGTCTTCGATACACACCCACTACACAATAAGTAAAAGAACAGCACATAGGAAGAGTCTATACCCGTGTAATGAGACTGCACGAATTTTAATACTCCTGATGTTCAAGCAATAATGGCACAACCACATAACAGAAGCTTATAGAGTCACTATGCCCATTCCAATGCACCCTAAAGTGTATGGGATTAATTCCACCGCAGCACCTATCATAAGCAAGTATCGTGTGGGTCATCAATGATTGAGCAGAAACATTACAATCATCCCTACCTCGTTTCACATTCAGCTGGATGATCTAGTACAACACTGATCCTGTGTCAGTGGTCATTAGTTGTGCAACCACAGCCTGAGATGAAAAGAACAAACAGAGGTGATATGTGAGTCATATCACTTAGGAGATACAATCTTCAAATGCCTGTAGTGATAAGCACAGATCTGAAGCAAAGTACACTTCATAATTTAAATCTGCCTCCCATCTGACAGATAACACTTACATGTCCTCCAAGTCTGAGGAATGAAATTTCACTTGCAGGAAGACCAATCACTTAAAAATAGCCTGAGCCAACCTCATTTGGGACCAATAGTGCAAGGTGCAAAGTACTTACTGACAGCACACTGCACCTCCCTTTCCCTTACCCAAATAGCCTACTACTACCACTACTTCATTCATCAAGTGCTGCTTTGTACTTACTGCTCTCCAAAAGCTTTACTCCTAAATACACCAGCATACAAATATGCTGGCATGACTCAAAGCTGGTACCATTGGTGAGGTTTTTTTCTTGTAGCAGGAATGTTTAAAGATAAAAATTAATGCAGTTACTGTAGGAGCTGAGAAAGAAGTCAAGGAGCTGGCAGCTCAAATCTTGCTGGTGTCTTTGCTGAATCATTGCAGGCTCTGACCAAGGTTTCTTCACAGCTGCTTCAGCACATAGTGGAGATGTTTAGCTCTTACAGGCACTTTAAGGGAAACTTCTTCAGGCTTTATTTCTGTTTCTCTGTTTATCCGTCTTTACTGCAACACCAACAACTAACAAAATATAATTTCCAAGGAAAATAGTGAATTATTCTTACCCTTCAGTCCCAACCATTTGACTGCTTTGGGCTAGAAAAAGGTTGGACTTTATGATCTTAAAGGTCTTTTCCAGCCAAAACTGTTCTATGATTCTATGACTCCTATTGGACTTGAAGATAACTTCAGAAAAGCAGTGCCACAGTCTGCTGATATCCAGCTTGCAGTGGAAGTACAACATCAGCTCAGGACTGAGGACTGGATGCGAGTCACAAAGGGTGTCTGAAAGGATATGCCTGAGATGGAGGTTCTTCACCATTCCAGCCCTGTTCCCCTATGAACAGAGCAGGTTCATCTAATTGTTAAACACCTCCACTGCTCAGCAGTGCAGACAGAGCTAAGAGACCTGCTAAGCTGGTACAGACTGTGGGGTAAAGCAGCACAGAAGAGTCGGTGTGTGACAGACAGGCTGTCTCCTCCGCTCCTCGGTCATCACACTGCGCTGGAAAGATAGTGTGCAGATGTGGGTGGGTATGTGAGTGTGTTCTTGATTGCCATTACCTCTGAGGAAAGACAGACTGGTTTACGCACAGCTCTGAATAAACCCTCTGCTAACCTCACAGCCACTTGCTATGGTGATTGTAGCTTCAAAGGCAGCTAATCAGGCCAGCTGCCAAGAGCACCAACCAAAATTGGTGGCTTTTCAAGCTCACCATGGTATGGTGCACAGGGCTACTGCCAAAACAACCTATAGTCAAGAAGTTTTCTTCAGGGCTACCAAATGATTGTTCTTTGCCCAGTGGGTTTGTAAGAAGAGTATAAAGTATCTTCAATGAAATGCAAACCTAGGCAAAATTACCTGGTTTGGTTACAAATGCAAGTCTCAAGTTAGGTTCACAAAAGTTCACTGATCTCCTGGTGATGATCATCACCAGGATGACATGGGCCTTTCATGAACCTGAACTGATTGCTGGACAACTTAGATCCTTCAAGTAACCCAGTGAAGTCAATTTATGGGTGAGGAGGCAACAAATAGTGGGGAAGTTAGGTCATAGGTCAGGCTTGATTATCTCAGAGGTCTTTTCCAGCCTCAATAATTTTGTGACTCTGTAAAATAAAGGGGTAGGTTCAAACAAAAGGAGGTGATACTTCATGTGGAAGAGCTCAGTTGTGAGATTCCTTGCTGCAGGATGTCATGAATGGTAATTGTTTACAAGGGTTCAGCAATCAGATGGACAGATTCTGGAAGAAAAATCCCTTGGAGGTTGATAACTTAAATGAATTCCATTGACCAGCAATGCTTCTGGATGTTTTATGGCTCAGGGAAAAGGATTCAGAGTAAGGACTGTGCAAATGCTTGTGTCCTGTACATTACTTCCTTGCCCAGTACCTATAGAGATACGTTAAAGTGTTTATGATTTCAAATTTTGCTGAAACTAGAAAGTTTAGGGTTTTATTTGCCCTTGTGATTCTGGCGAAAGGGTGGATCTCCACTCCCCACATAGACATATCATCAGTCCTCTCTCCCATGGTATTCACACAGAAAGCTGATCCAAGAGATGTTCTGCACATGTCTGTTTCCTGTCAAAGGCGTAGCTGAGCTATTGCAACTTGAGGAACGACCATGTATGTGCTGAGGAGCAGGAATTGTCTTCTTGGGCAGTGGTGTCTGCAGCAGGCAGTGTAGAAGAGACACTGGCATAGGCAGCTGTAAAAGAGATTTAATATAGATAGACACCTTCCCTCATATTTGTGAGGGGATCAGAGTATGACATGGGCAAACACAGTGTTAAACTGATATGTCGAAGTTTATGGTGAATCTGAGATTAGCTTCCCTTGCAGACAAATGTTCCCTCACATCAGCTACTTTGACTGACGCTGATGGAGTGGTGCCAGCTTACAGCAGCACTACATCTGCTCCCACATCTTTACACAATGGTTCCTGACTTTCTCCCTTGTATTTTTTTAATCTTCACAGGTAAAAAGAAGCAGTGATTATCCTGGATTCATTAGTGAAATGCCACCAAAATTGATTATATCATGATTATTACTAATATTTGCTGCCATTCATATTTTAAGACTTTCAATCTCTTCAATAAGTTGCCTTCAGAGATGGGCTGTTTAACCCATTCCCAATAGGAAAGGCAAGCAAAAAAGCTTTGTAAAAACCATTAAACGTGCTGCAAGACTTGGGCAAAACCTGATTTACAGTCACTCTGGATGATCTAATAATGTACAGATCGGGTTCATGCAGCAGCGAGCAATCTGACGGTCAGACCATGTTTCAGAAGAGGGGAAAGTCACGAGGCAAGTACAAAGATGCTCCGTGGAAAAAAAGTGCTTGGCAATGGGGCTCTACTTGCAGAACCATTTTTCACATTCAAAAATAATATTTTTCTGCTTTAAACCCCTATGTGTTGCAAGTGCCGGGTTTATTTACTCTACACATTCTGTTGACTCCACCCTAGAGAAAATAACAATGGTTTGGCAGCCTGCAAAGTCTTTTAAAAATAGACTGTGAAGCCCCAGAGAAAACGACAAGCTCTAAAAATAGAACTAGAGCTGAGGGGGGAAAAAAAAAAGACATAAAAAGCTTTCCTGATGCTAAAGCTCAGGGTCAGCTTCAAAACATGGGGTTCCTTCAAGGACACAGTTAATTCATTGCAGGTCTCTGCAGTGAATAAAAGCTTTTTCTCTGCTTCCTTCTGGACTGCACTTTTACCTCAATGAGGGAAGAAGAGAGAAATAGGCAGAATTTAACAAATTGGTGCCATCTGGAGATTCCCTCCCTTCCTACCCCTGCTCAGCCCTTGGTAAAAGCATCTCACAGAACTGGTATGGATATATCTTCACTTATCCCACAGTCCTCTACTTCCATACTATCCTCTGTCTCTACACTCCAGTGCCAATGTTCCCTCACAGAAAAAAGGAGTTTTATGAGCACATCTCTGCCGCACTGGCACAGAGACAGACCTCAAGAAGCTGAGAAAATCATTGTAATAACACTAATAATTTTAAGCTAGTGTCCCAGATTCTTGATTGTTTATGATGCAGAAAGCTGGACATCCCATTTCCAATCTGCATGGCAAAGCATTAGGATAAGGCACGAGGCTTCTGCAGCATTTCAAACCTCTCCTTTTGGCCCACTACAGTGGTAAATTTTAGTTACCGTTCTGTCATGTTTGAGAAACATAACTGAAGCCCTCCAGTGGCTAAAACCACACCAGTAACCTTGCTGGAGGCTAACCAGAGATGGTCTCCAAGTTAACTGACCTCCTTTATCTTGGCACTAGCCAACAGTATGGAAAGGGCTGAAGTTGGTGAGATATACTAGAAGGATGACCATGAGCCAGCAATGTGCCCTTGTGGCCAAGAGGGCCAACAGCATCCTGGGGTGGATCAGAAGCAGGGTGGTTAGCAGATTGAGAATGTTTCTTCTCCCCTTCTACTCTGCCCCGGTGAGACCACATCTGGAGTATTGTGTCCAGTTCTGGGCCCCTCAGTTCAAGAAGGACATTGAACTGCTGGAGAGCATCCAGCACAGAGCCACAAAGATGATGAAGGAAGTAGAACAACTCCCTTACAAGGAAAGGCTGACGTAGCTGGGTCTCTTTAGCTTGGGAAAAAGGGAGACTGAGGGGTGACCTCATTAATGTTTATAAATATGTGAGGATGGAGCCAGCCTCTTCTCAGTGTCATCTCATGACAAGACAAGGAGCAATGCACGTAAACTGGAACACAGGAGGTTCCACATCAATATGACAAGGAACTTCTTCACAGTGATTATGACAGAGCACTGGAACAGGCTGCCTGAGCTGGGTTGTGGAATCTCCTCTGAAGAAGTTTAAAACCCACCTAGATATGTTCCTGTGCGACCTGGTCTAGGTAATCCTGCTGTGGCAGGGGGATTGGACTAGATGATCTTTTGATGTCCCTTCCAATCCCTGATGTGCAGTGATTCTGTGATTCTGTGACTCTGTAATTCTGTGATAGAGGCCAGGGAGCAGTCAGCACAAACAAAAACAGGGACTGTGGACTGTTTTCAGGTAACAATATTGGCACATCTATCATTTGGCCACAGATTACGCCTCTTCAGTTTTTGATAAGACAACAATGGAAAGGGGGACCCATTTGAAATTACCGTGTTTATCTGTTAGAAGCAACCTGATCCATCTCTGAACCATTTAGAGAGATGCAGGGGAGGAAAAACCTATCCTGACTTGTTGGCAGGAGTGCGATAGAAAGTCAAGCCACTGGTACAGGAGAGGTCAGACACCTCCAGGAAAGCCCCTCTTTTACATGAGAAAATAGCTATGAGCCTCCAGGGAATTATATTCCTTTAAAGCAGGCACCAAGTTTAACCAAAAGAGGTTGTGCTTGTGCTTTTGGCAGCTGCTTCACAAACAGCTGCTCACTGTAGATGTTTTGTTTACTTAAGCACTTACCTAAATGTGCTTGTCCTTTCTCAAATACAGTGCAGCATTCACCAAGGAGTGGACTCAGCAAAAGCTAAGCCTTTCGTGTGTGTCACTGCAGGTCCTCTAATGGTGGCTCCTGACAGCGCAAGAGCTGTTCCTTTATGGGACTGTCATTCCTCTGGCTGTGTTTGCCAGATGATGTCCAACGCAGAAGAAAGCAATGTTGAACTTTGACCCACCCTAGTTTTGAGTTTTATGAAAGAAAAGGGAAAAAAAAATCAAGTTTTCTCTGGAGTCAAGGAAAAGAAGTGAGATGCAGCCTCTTAGCACCCTGTGACCATCTGTGCCCTCCTCACAAGATGGGCAGGCTCTGAGCAGTAGATCTAGGCTGCTGTCGGATGCTCCAGCTGAAGGATGTCATGGCAGAGTCTTCTGTCACAGGCTGCTGTTCTACAGTGCTGTATAAACCTTGACCCTGACCCAGCTCTAATTGCTCCTGGGAGAAACACTGCAGAGAAAAAGGAAGCTTCACCAAGCTCAGAGCAAGGACACCAGTTATTTTATTTACCTATGCTAACTAACCCTGCAACTGGGAGCAAAGACAGGGTGAATTCACCTCTTCATCACATTAGACTGCCATTCACCTTCTTCTCCTTTAGAGATATATTACTTCCAATTTCAGTTCAACAAAAATATCTCACAATCTTAAAACTGAAAACAATGGAGATCAGCATTTCACTGATCACTTTGTTTCAACTTGCAGCCAAAGAATCACAAACACTAAGGATTCCCTTCCTTTAATTCCTACCTGTTGGAACAGGTAGAAATTGTCTGGCTTGAAAGAAGTGGTCTTTGAATGTTAACCAGCTATTTTGGGCTGGTTAACATTGACCTGCCAGTACCCTGTCCCATGGGATTACCCCTAGCAATTGCTTGAAAAGGCCAAAGATGGCCCTACTGAAGTCCAGTGTTGTGATTCTGCTAGGTATTCTGTTCCTGACACATGAGATCCTGAACTCCACCATCTCATGCTCACTGCAAGCAAGGCTGCCCTCAACCCTCACTGCTTCAACCAGACCCTCCTTGTTAGTGAGTACAAGATCCAGCAGCGCTCCTCTCCTAGTGGACTTCACCATTTGAATTGGGAATTTGTCACCAATGCACTGGAGAAACCTCCTGGACTGTGGATGGCTGGCTGAGTAGGTCTTCCAGGACTTCTAGTCATGTGAGCTGTCCCACCATGTCTCTGTAATTGCCACCAGATCATAATCACCTGACTGGACACAGATTTCTAACTTCTCCTGCTTATTCCACATGCTTTGTGCATTGGTGTACAGGCATCTCAGGGAATGATCTGAGTGCTCCCATTTCACTCTAGGACAGTGAGAGGCCACCTGGTTTTCATTAAGGCCAGATGTCAGTCCCACTGGTGCCCACCCAGCAACAATCCCACTCTCCTTCGAATCTAGTTTAAAGCCTGCTGAATGAGCCCTTCCAATTCCTGCCCCAGAACCCTTTTTCCCCTCTGAGATAAACCTCTCCCATGTGCACCTCTCAGGTCTTTTGTCTTATAAAACCAGCCGTTATCAAAGAACCCAAAGCCGTGTCTGTAACACCAGTCTCGTAGCTAGGCATTAAAGAACTGAAAGCTTCTATTCTAGCCCGCGTTCACACCCCAAAATGGAAGTAACAAGGAGAATGTAATTTGTGACTCGGACTCTTACCAAACATCCCAAGGCTTTTAAGACTTTTTTCATTCCCCTCAGGCTATGGAATACAGCTTCCTGCCCACCTGTCTGGAAGGTCAGTAGTGGGTAAGAGTCAGCTGATATCAGCAGGTTAGGACACTTCTCTTTGTCTTTGTGGAGGAGGTTGTCAAATTATGGGAACATGTCTCAGATTTATGTGACTGTGTTAGGATCTCCAGAATTTGTTGCCTGTCCTCTATATCCTTATTAGACTGACTGTCTTCCAGGATGGGCTCATATATATTTCTCAGTGGCACCTGGGGAGATGAGGCAGGCAAAGGGAATGCTTGCCTTAAGCCATGGCCTTGCACTTGTCTCCACTTACCCTTTCTTCTTGGGCTTCTGTCCTCCATCTGAGAGGTGCTTGAACTCCACTGTGTTCCTTATCCTGCAAGAAATTCCAACACCCACCAGGTCCCTCTTTCCTCCCTTGAGATTCTCTGGTTAAGTGAACCTCTAAATCAGTGAAAAACCTCAATAAACAGTGTTCAGGGACTGGTCACTGACTCTGTCGCTGCTCTGTGGGGTCTCTAAATGTATTTCTGAATGTGAAACAAAGGAACCAGAAGCCTGAAGAAGTCAATGGTAATGAGATGAATGGAAGTTATGCAGGTTCTGAAAACCACTGTTTACCTTAGGAAATGAGGCTGTTAATTTTTTTAGAGGGTACACTTCACTATGCTTGGTGCACCTGCAGAGCTCTGCTCAGAATTAAGATACTATACAGTTCTACTTTAGCTCCATATTCTGAAATCAGAGTCACATCAGTAGATTGGTTTCATTCCCATTCCAATTTCATTTCCCTTGGCACCCCTTGGTGAACTCCAGTGATTATGAGGATAAGGAATTATTTGCATGCTCTAAATCCAGCAAAGATCGGGCTTTGCAAACGTTTATTTTATGGTCTGCAAATTCATTGCCTTTTGTGACTTGCATTAACCCAAGCAATGATTAGTATTCGAGTTATTAACCTATTATATAACCTAGTCTATACATAATATCAGCCTGGATAGTACCTAAAAGATTCATGCTCATTTGATGTGCTTTTTTGGGGGCTTTTTTTGGCTTTTCTTTCTAGCAATGCATTAAAGATACGTGCAGGATTTTAAGAATCTCAGTCGATTAATTAACGAAAAAAAATTTGCTGATGTCTCCTACATTTTGGTGATTTCTTACTGAAGTTAAGAGAAATATTTCCATCCATCATTTCTTTATAATTGGTAAAAATTACCATTTTCTACTGAAAGCTTGATTAGATAGAGTTACTTTTAGATAGGTAGAAATGTTAGGGTTAGTAAATAGGGAAATCTAACGATAAACAGAATGACTTCTACTTACAATAGCACTTACAGTAGTCAGTAGAAGACTCTATCCATGGTACTGGATTATGGCACTGTGTAATTCATTCTGACAAATAGGAAAATCTACTAAGACATCGTATTATTAGAAGTCATAATCCTTTGTGGGAAGTGAAATTCTAGGATTGAGTCAGAGTTTTTTCTCATGTTCGTGGCCTGTTATGGAGAAAAGGAAATACATTCATGAGCCATCTGTAACCTGTACTTAATAACAAACATAACCAGCTGGTCACTTTGACAGAGCATAGAAAACATAAACAAGTGTCTCAGAACTAGACAGAAATGGAATAAAACATTTTGCCTCTTGATTTTTCTTTCTGTTTTCTTTGTGTTTCATTGAGTTTTTTTAATAGCAGCTTTCCTTTGCTTTCAAAAATAGAGAAGGAGGAAGTCCTGTGGAAGAAGAACTCTTGAAAAAGTCATCCATGTTTTGAAAAGGAGAAACTTTACATTTTCATTTTCACAATTTCAGCTTTAAAAGAAACACAGTCTGCTGGGTAAGGCAAAAAACATTAAAAGCAGACAAAAGGAATAACCTTAAACATTATCAAGTTACAGTCTGCATTTGAACCTTTGCCTCGGGCTTTCATTTTATACTTAATACTGTTTCCTGGGTCTAATTGCTCCAAAGAAGCAGTGATGAAAGCCAAAGGAAGAGACCCTGTAACAGTAAAAAGAATCAGCTTGCGGTTATACCTACTGGTTAAATAAATCCCTCTCTGTGAAGTTTATTTGTTGTGAAGTCCTAAAGAAACAAGAGGTTTCACATCTAGAATGTTCTCCAAAGTTGTTGCTGGGTACTGTCAATGAGAGTTTACTGTTCCTGACCAAATTGCATTTCCTCTCCAGCTCTCCATAGATATGTAGAGTGAACTTAGTAAAACAGAACAAATGGTACAAAGCTACAAAGTTCTTGCCCCTTTCCCAGGTTTCTACTCTGACTCTGGAGGCAAAGTAGCCATATACTGTCCATAGAGAGGTTCTATCTCTGTTGTAGGACACTTAAAACATGGTTTTTTTACTTCGGTTATTGAGAATACCTACACTTTCACATAGGATGTATGAGGCAATAAACCCTCATGGCTTCAAGGTGAAGAAGTCCTGATTTATATTCCTTTACCTACAGCTACTTTTCTACTTTTGAGAAAGTTCTGCTTTCATTTATCTCTCAATGAAATGGATTATGATAGGGATTTCTTGTCATCAAGGCGTGTTATGTGGCTAATTAACTTATATTTGTAATGTCTTTTTATGGCGCTTCTATGAAAATCATTATATTGCTGTTGTAATGAGTTCACTCTGTTTCTATCAGCTGCAAATGAAGCAATGGCTGTTTTAATACTGCAGCATATTTCTACTCTTAATTACGGGCTAGATTGTTATCACTCTCAGCTCAGCTTGAAGGTACTCTCTTCCCTGCAATATCCATTTCTCAGGTTTTTGCTGTTAGGTTCAGCTAATTTACTTTTCTAATTGGAAAGGAAGTAAGTTTGAGGAGACATCACTGTGCTTCATCTTGCCTATCAGTACTGAATAGCTTGTGGTCATTTGAATGTGTTAAGTGTCCTGGAGTGCAGGCAGGAAAAGCACAGTAAAATAGAAATTGTATTGCACTGAAAATGTAGCATCTGTTAGGAAGAGTTAAGAACAAGAAGGAAAATCAGGTGAGCTACAGCACAAAGTCTCAAACACAGCACACATCCATTTCTGACTTTCAATATTTACAACACCCTATTACTTCAGTATTATTTGGAATTTAATTACAGGGCCCATCAACTCTTTAGGCTCAATAATATTTCAGTGAAAAGTATTCAAGCATTACGTGACTGGTTGCAAGGGAGATCATCAAAAAGTCAGGGAAGTGTAATAATCAAGGGATTTCTTTGTTAATAAAGAACTTGATGAAAAAAATATTAGTTAACAGTACACTGAGTTGAAATCTTGCTGAAGGCAAATTTTGAAATTAGTTTGACAAAAAAGCTCAGAAAACATTTTATAGTTTATCGTAACATCAGAATTATGCAGAAAGTTTGAAAAGCTGTAGCTCTTCTGCTCACCTTCGTAGGCATACAGATAACCCTTACTGGTATAGAGGCTGAACACTTCTTCTTAAAAAATCAGAATCCAGAAACCATAGTGTTTGATATGAAAAAGTAATAAATCAGGTTGAAACCCACATTTGTCCATAGTTGCATTAGAACTTACTCTGGCTGTGTAGGAATTACATTAAGAGAAATTAAGGCTGCAGTCTGTGCTTTACTTGCACTTTTTATATGGAGAAGACACAAGACGGCTGCTTGTGTTCTAGGCAGCCACAAAAGAGACTGCTATGACACGACACTTCTAAGATAGAGCAGGCACAATTAGTTTTACCAGGATCACACCTGTTGCACACAATTTTCTAGTGTGAACTGAAATCTAACTAGATTCTGTCAGAGCCTTTCACAGAGCAAGTGGTATATCTTGCATATTGCTGACTATAAAGCACGAGCCATAGGGGCAAACCTTTCCTCAGCAGTTACGACGTGTCTTGCCTCCACGTTGGTCTCCTCCAGCACCAAGTACTTTTCCTTTTGCCAACCAACGTATATTTCAACCAATGTCAATAAACAAAATCTCACTTCATATAAATGCCTGAGTTCTGAAATGAAATATTTGCATGATAATGATAATCCAGTATAGGGAAAATTGTATCACATTTGCTTTCCTTTGTGTACTCTGCTCATGGGTTTTGTGAATATCTACAGTAGAAGCATTCAGCATGAAGTCATACTTCAGTGCCAGAACATTTCCTTGATTCTGCCTCTAATACTGCGCAGATTAAAAATATATCACACATATATATACCTCAGGAAAAGAAATGCATTCTCACAAACACCAAAGGAATACAATGGAAGTCTACTTTTATCTTAGTAATTCCAACCATAAGTGCTAAAGCATCATCTGAGAGCTTCTCAGTGGTCTTGAGGGTATCTTAAAAATGATGAGTATAGGAAAAATTCTAATACCATTCAAGTTGCCTTTGTTCCTCTTCTTTTTTGTTTTGTCTTTTTACTACTTTTGGTGCTGAGAAACATCTGTGATGTATTTTCTTTTTTTTTTTTCTGTCCAACCACAGAGGCTAGAAACTTGTTTACTTGAAATAAAACTTTCAGATTTGAATAAATGCATCATTATTTATTTTATTACTATATATTATTTATTTCTAATCATAGAATGGGAGTTGTCATCTTTCTTCAGACAAAGAAATGTGGCACATAATAACCAAGGCAGGGATTTTTGTTGAAAAGTCTTTTCAGCAGGACATGTAATTCCCTTACAGTCTCTTGGAAATGCCAACCAGAGGTAAATTTATAGCACATAAACTAAGTTTGTTGTTTGAGATCTGTAATGGAAGAGATTCATATCGCCTAATTCTATCTGTCTTGTAGGTGTCTAGCCTAAATGAGCTGATAAGGCTTCTCTTATAGTTAATGGGGAGTGACAGAACCTCCAGACTGCAATTCATTCCACCTGTCATAGACACTTATGCCCGGGACAAGCGAGAGCTTCTGCAGCCTTTACTGATTTTACCAAAAGCTTTGAGACAACTCATTCCCCCTTATTTTTCAGACAGCTGAGATTAGGAACTAGAAATCCCACCACAAAGTCCCAACTCAAGCACAACTGCCCCCATGCATGAGCAGAGCTCTCAGTCAGAACATGAACCAAACCCTGAACGCCACATTCCACCCTAGCCCTTGGTGGTTAAAATGAACGCAAACTTTTGTGCTTCTTTGCATTTGACAGCTTATGAAACAATTTAGTTTGTAATACATTTGCTTAAATGAAAAGCTGATTAATTCCACTGTACTGACTTATTAGAACTAATAGGTTTTGTTACATGTGTTGCAATTTAAGCATTGTTAATTATTCAGAGCTGAGTGAATATCACAAAACATTTGTCATGAATATTTGCACACATTTTAAACAAAATTGTCCTTGGCAGTATTTGCAACAGTTAAATATTTGATTTTCATGTATATTTGGGTGAGACAATTTTCTTTTCATGAATATCAGCAGAAAGGAGATCTCACAGGAAAATTCACACAAATATTTATTTAAGTAAATAGTTGTACCTGCAATGTGTTTGCCAACATCTTTGAGAATCGGTGAAGTGCATGGTCATGCAGCTGGCAAAGCAGTTTGAAATATATTAATGATAACTTCTGTAGATGTCACTAGGAAGAAGATGTGAAAAAGAGTCATTGTGTGTCACCATATTCAACAGAATAAAAGCCACAATTTCCAGTGCCAGCACATAATAATCCAGAATCTCCACATCAAGAAAAGAGCCTCTCACATTGAGCTGCCACTGGAACGTCCACATTGCACACTACACTGTACACTGGCAACAAGCCAGTGCATTTACACCAGCTGAACATCTCTCCTAGTGTCTGGAGTGAGGCTCGTAGTGTTCCTGAGATGAAAGGAGTGGAGGAAATATTAAACGTGTCAGAGAGTGACAGTCTCTGAGACCAGTCTTATACGTAGACAGCCTACTGTCTTCATAACGAACAGAGAAAGTAGGTTCTTGTGCCCAGACCTGTAGCGGAACTTAGGATGGAGTGAATTGTATATTCTTCGTGAATTTGCATTCCCTTCTTTATTTAAACACGTTAAATATCTCCTCACTTTTGCGTATTGACTTCCAAGATGTTACTCAAGGTCATCCTGGAGATACAGGTGAGTCACAGAGACTATTTCATATAGGCAATATGAAATTGTTATGGACCCAGATCCCAAGCCCAATAGGACATACATCTCAGCCTCAACACCTTATAGTCTGCAGAGCACATGCTGTTATCCTACTGATAATAGAACACCATTCTCTGTGACACAGTCACTGTATCATTTCAGACACTAGGAATTGGAAAAAAGTCACACAAATAATCATAGCATTCTAGGGCCAAGTGCTCTAATGTGTGGAAGCAGGCTGTTTCTGCTGAAGTGGGCAGCTTGAGCACTGTGGACATGACACATTCTGGCATCAATGTACAACCATCTTTAGCTGCATAAATCAGGTTTTTACTCCCCACCTGCTAATAGAGGGATTCTAGGTATCTCCATTAATATGTAAGGATAGATGAGAGAATTCTTCCTTGCCTTGGATGACATCTCTTGGTTTCTGCCTTTTCAGGAGAAAAAAGACCATTAGGAAGTAGATCAGGCTAGTGGGATGAACGAGCAGATGTCGAGTGAGGAATGCACTGGCAGTTTCTCAGGACTAAAGAGAGGTACTGCATGAATCCAATGCCTGCTGCTCTTTGAGCTAGTGCCTGGACCAATAAGCGTCCTGTTAAAATGAGCCTGCTGTGACTGTTTTGTTGGTATTTTTAATTTAAACAATAGCTAATTAAATATGAAAGCAATTAGTATTTCTGTTCAAACAGCTGTCATGTAGTGTCTGCTGCTTCAGTTATAATTCCTTAGCAGTATAGCTAAGGCTGAGAAGAAATGGCTTTTGGGGAGGGAAAGGGGAATTAGTGCAGTATTTTATATGGGCATTGAAAACCACTAGCAGGTGCATTTAGCTTTTGCTGCTTCAATTTACAAGCACATGGGATGCTCAGAAAAATAACCTTTGGATTCTGGTGGAATTTTAGACAGCATTGTAATACACAGCAGGGAGAGAAATACAGCTGCTGATGCTGTCTTTCAGCTTTAACAGTGGTAGATTTTCTTAAGTAAGGTCTCGAGACCTCAGTGATGACGAAATATATCAGGGTTTTCCTGCACGCTTGAGGTTCTTTATGCAGCCAAGTTTGATGACAACAACAACAACAACAAATAAAGACTGTAAAAAACTAGTGAAGAATGAAGTCAGCTGGAATTCCTGTTCTCTTGGCTAAGACCTACGATACTTAGTTTTCCTACACTACCCACCCTAACCTGTAATGCAGTGAAGCCTGTGGTGCAATTGCAGCCATGTATGTCTAACCAGACTGTGGAAGATTTGCACACCTTCCCAGTGCCGTTCTCTATGAGTGTTCCTTTCTTCAAGCATGCCCTTGCAGCGTTTAAGAAGTCCAAAGATGTACAAGTGCTACATGAATTAATTATTAGGTTCTTTATCCTGACCCACAGAGGCTTTAGACTTGCCACTTCTTTCACCATTATTGTAGCTTGTAAATTGTCTGTTCCTTGCCTGACGCATTGAGAGGTTGCTGTGGCAACTTGTGATGCTTTGACTTGCAATTGCAAGCTGAGTTTTTGCAGCTCTGCAAACAGAAGGGATTTGGAGCTTCTGGTTTCTTCCTTCTTCTAGAGGTCTCTTTTTGTCTGTGTTTAGAGAGGACACATGTGGCACTGTGCTGAACACAGCAGCCATCCTGCCCTAGGAATGTGGTGAATGGAGAGAGAGAGAGAATGGTACTTCAAAGAACAAAGGTTTCATCTGAATTTCATGTTTTGCTGAAATGGGGAGAGTTCTGTGGCCATAGGAATTAGGACAGGATTTTAGAAATTGAGGACTTGCTTGGAAGCACATGGAACAGAGAAATTACTTTGAAGTGCCTGCTGATGCTGAGGGACGTGTGCATGGGCTGAATGGATTCCACATTTTGACAGGGAGCAAGAACTGCTGCAACTATTTTCCCTTTGAGGGGCTGGAGAGTTCAGTTTGTCTCAGTTATCACAGAATCACAGAACATTAGGGATTGGAAGGGACCTGGAAAGATCATCTAGTCCAACCTCCCTGCCAGAGCAGCATCACCTAGACCAAGGCACACAGGAGTGTATCCAGGCAGGTTTTAAACGTCTCCAGAGAAGGATGTAAGAACATACACTTAACCCATGTCTTTTTTGGGGGGGTTTTATGTGGTGTGAACTAAATGTGTCTTGTTGTTTGTCTCCAAATTGAGTATTTTCATTTTTTGCCTGAAATTTACCAGTGGTTTCCACACTATTCTTGTTTTATTTCAACCCATTAGCACCTTAACTAGATTAATTGGTTAATTTCATCTTGGGATAAAACCCTTGACAAGCCTGTACTTTTACAATCTGAGATGTTAAGTCTGCTTGATCAGATATGCTTTTCACAAAATTATAATGAATGACCTAAAATACCTTAAGTTCTTATGGATGTTACGGTGGTTTTCTGTATTGAACCCTCTACTAGCTCACTGATGTATTTCAACTACAAAGTCCATTCTCATATAAGAAAATATCTTCTATAAGAAAAATCTTGTATAAAAATATGAGAAAAGAAGAAGTCTTAAATCAGACCTCTAGCTGGTATAGATCAGCACATTTTCCTACAAATTAAAAGCTCCTTTTCTCTTACTGTAGCTGAGAACTGGGCTTTGGCTGGCAAGAATATAAAAGAACCTCATTACTTTCAAGTTTTTTATTGTGAATAAGTAATTGGCATTGATCTACGTTCAGTCACCTTGTATATATTATTAAACACTTGTTTACTAAACAACCTTTACACTTGAAAAACAACAACCAAAAACTTCACTGAAAAATACTTCAAATCTCAGCAAAAAAATCAACCTAAGGAGTTTAGAAGTAAGGTGAGTGAAGTTCATTTAATTAAAAGATTGCTAGAGGGCAGACATTGGCAGATCAATTTTTTAAGTTTGTGGAATTATGCACTGATATGCAAGTTTAAAGCTGCTGCCTCTGATTGTGGGATATAACAAATGGGAAACATTATGTATTTATGAACCATTCAATATCTTCTCCTGTTTTTTCAACTGGTTTATTGGAAAAGAAAAAAATATCCATTCTAAGATGTGACAGCCAGAATTAAACTGACATTACCAAAATATATATAAGAAGGTGTTAACGTGCATTTCAACATGAAATTCTAATTGAAACTTCCACACAGCGGGAAGCCAGGGAGTAAGTTTCATGGCCTGGGGACACGGAGCAACTGCTTCATAAGAACTTGCCTTTTGGATAATGAATATTAACTGATTATTTTTTAGGTTCATAATTTATTAAAGAAGTTGCTACCATTGATTTGTACTAGGGGCTTTTTTTAACTTCCTGAAACTTTGAACAGTTTGCTTCCTTATTAAGGGATTCATGTTAAAAAAATATGTATAGTGGAAGTGTTGAAGACATTTGGTTAAAAAAGTCCTTTAACTAATCAGCAGTCTCAGGACCAGAGGCCTGCCAATGCTCATCCTTAACCTTCCCTAAGAGTTGAAAGTGTGCAACTCGTTGAGATTCGAAGGTTTTGTAAGAGCCTGTGAAGTTTATAGCATAACCATAATTATGAAAAATGAAGTATTTTAGAATTTTAAATATTTGTACAGAGATTGTATAAATGGGCTTTTATGGGTTCACATAAAACTGTGTTATTTTTATTAATATTACTACTATTGTTTATTATTATTGCAGCATAGAACAGCACTTACTCTAATTAAGGGTCCCTTAGCATTTCCATTACGTATCCCATTTTTGGAGCGGTTTATGACTCAGTCATTAAAATTCTCTGTGGGCTAGAAATTGGCAAAGGAGCTCACAGTTTGAAGTAATCTGTTTAATAAAAAAATTGAACAGAAGTAATCTAGTTGGTGAAAAAAATTGTCTGAGAAACCCGCTTCTCCATGAAACAGCTCCTGAAGTTTGTTTATTATGATTCTACTTTTAAGATAGCATAAAAATAGAATTTTGTTGTTTAGAAGCAAAGCAACACACTTATGTCACTAGTCCTGATCCACTTTTTGTCCATGGACTAGGAAGTAATTTACATCTACTCAGACTTGGTACAAAACACTTTCTTTGAATTGATGGTGGCTTACACGAGGTTCACATATCTTTGAACATGAAGACAACAAGACGTATTGTCTCTTGAATTATGTCTAGCCAGCGGAGTCTCCATCCCTGGAGGTGTTTAAGAAAAGACTGGTCGTGGCACTTAGTGCCATGGTCTAGATGATGTGGTGATGCAATAAATACTCTCATTTCTCTCAGCATAGTTTTCAAGATCTACTTACCACCTGCTAACATTTTGCATTAGCAGTGTATTTGTGCCAAGATCAGTAACAAAGATATTATAATCGATTTCTTAAGCATTAGTTCTGGAAACACCTCTAGACTAATACTTGACTCTACTTTTAAGTTATGCCTAACCTGTTAAATTCAGTACTGTTCACTATCCTCTTATGTTGTTCCATGTGTTTGCATCTACCTCTTATACTAATATACATCTCTGCAGTCTAACCAACGATTTCCCAATCAGCAACATGTCAAGTGGTTTACTGAAGTCCAGGTAGGTTAAATTTATTGCCTTTCCTTCATCTAGAAAATCAATTAGCTCATAAAAAGAAATATCTGTTGAGGCTAATGTGATCTATCTTTGTTGAATCTGTGTCACATTTTACCCTATTTCCCATTTACTTCCATATATTTAATTATTCATCTTCTTAAAATATGTTATAACTCCTGGATAATGTGGCAGGCAAATTAATAGATGTACAGCTGTCCGGATTACTTTCCTATTACTTCCTAGTATATTAGTAGTAGCAGCAACACTATTTCTAGTAGTAATAGCAGTAGTAGTGGTAGTGTTTATCAATATCACTAATTCGTGAAAAATATCGTGACATTTTCAGAGCAGCAGATTTAATAAAAGAATTATTAACAGTTTCTTTGGATGTCTACTGATTAATAAAAATCATAGAAGCATTGAATATCTGAAATTGGAAAGAACTCAGAATCAGAGAATCACAGAAATTTTAAGGCTGGAAAAGACCTTTAAGATCATAAAGTCCAGTCTATGACCTAACATGACCACATCATCTAGACCATGGCACTAAGTGTCACGACCAGTCTTTTCTTAAACACCTCCAGGGATGGGGACTCCACTTCCCTGGGCAGTCCAGTCCAGAGACTGATCACCCTTTCCATGAGGAAGTGCTTCCTAACATCCAACCTAAACCTCCCCTGACACAGCTTCAGGCCCTGCCCTCTCATGCTATCACTAGTTGCCTGGGAGAAGAGCTCAATTCACATCTGACTACAACTTCCTTTCAGGTAGTTATAGAGAGTGATAAGGTCTCCCTGAGTCCCCTCTTCTTCAGGCTAAATAACCCCAGCTCCCTCAGCCTCTCCTCACAAGACTTTCCCTCCAGTCCCTTCACCAGCCTCATTGCTATCCTCTGGACCTGCTCTAGTACCTCAATATCTTTCTTGAAGTGAGGGTCCCAGAACTGCCCCCAGAACTCGAGGTGAGGCCTCACCAGTGCCCAATACAGGAAAAGAATTACTTCCCTAGTCCTGCTGGCCACACTGTTCCTGATCCAAGCCAGGATGCCATTGGCCTTTCATGCCACCTGGGCACACTACTGGCTCATGTTCAACTGGTTGTCAACCAGTACTCCCAGATCACTCTCTGCTAGGTCGCCCTCCAGCCACTCATCTCCCAATCTGTAGCTGCAGAGTGTTATTGTGGCCAAAATGTAAGACCCTGCACTTGGCCTTGTTAAACCTCATCCTGTTGGCCTCTGCCCATTGACCCAGGCTGTCTCTGCAGCATCTTCCTACACTCTAGCAGATTGACACTTCCCTACAAGTTGGTGTCATCTGTGAATTCACTGTGGGTAGATTTGATCCCTTCATAAAGGTCATCAATAAAGAAGTTGAATATAACTGGACCCAACAGAGATCCCTGGGGAACACCACTGGTCACTAGGCACTAACTAGATGCAGCACCATTCACAACAACTCTCTGTGCTCGTTCATTCAGGCAGTTTTTAACCCAGTGGAAAGTGTAGCTATCCAAGCCATGAGCTGCCGGCTTTTCCAAGAGGATGCTGTGGAAAACTGTGCCAAAGGCTTTTCTGAAGTCTAGGTAGACCATAGCCACAGTCTTCCCCTCATCCACTTGATGGGTTGCCCAGTCATAGAATGAGAGCAGATTGGTTAGGCAGGATCTTCCTACCCTAAACCCATTCTGGCTGTGCCTGGTTGCTTCATACATGCCACTCAATGACATGATCTCACGATGATCTGCTCCATAACCTTGCCAGGCACTGATGTCAGATCATGAGTATCAAGTGCAACTCCCTGCTCCTCATAGAACTATCAGAAAATAAGCCATATGACTAAAAACGTTGTCCAGATGCTCAGACAGGTTTGATGCCATGACCACTTCCTCTGGGGAATCTGTTCTAATATCTCCTTAAGAAGAAATGGTGATACCAATACATATTCTGAATGCAAGAAACCAAATTGTTAATATTTAGGTTAAGCAAGCATAATATCACATCTTTGTGACTAAATCTATAAGTATATAAATGTAATTGTATACAGATAGTTACCCATATTCAAATATAGACATTTAAAACATGGAATTTGATTGTCCTTTCTCCATGTAAAGTTTTATTTACTGAAAAAAAACGCTCTCTTCATGTACTTTTGAAGGGTTATTTAGCATATTACACAGTTGTGTTTGAAAAGCATCTTCTAGTCCTTGGAGATTGGGTGCAATTCATGCTCCAGTAAACTTTCTGCTTCCTCATAAAATCAGTGAATAATCATAGATCCTTTTGTATGTGATTATATTGATTGTAGTGTTTGAATAACTGAAGAACCAACACGATGCAACGGGTCTTTCATCTGCCAGGTCTTAATGCATGCGTTGGCTGCATCCCATCTGTGTGTCCAGACCAAATGTGAGTATAAATTATTCTGCTTGCTCCCTCGTAGTCATGCTTTCTGCCCAAATGCATTGGGCAGAAAAGATAGTTATGGAGCAGTCTTGTATAAATTGTATTTTATGAGTCATTTAGGAAGATAATAGAGAAAAATACATCCTTGTATTAATGGCAAGTGTTCCAGACTTGCTAGGAGAGTTGATGCAAGTTCTTTTGGTATAACATAGTATAGCGATACGGAGGTAAAAGGAAAACACTAGAGCAGGGGTGCAATGGGAGGAGCACTCTCCATAGAAATATACTTTGCAATATACTTTGCTGCAGGTTTGCCCTTAACAATCTGAGCTAGCTTCCTGTGTTTGCACTCTTGTTATATGGAAATGGTGTAAAAGTTCTTTCTTTATCTCACTGGGTGCTCTGAAGATAATTACAGAGAAGCTTGAAAAGGCTTATGCCCTGTTTCAGTACGAGCTGCACAAGACATTGGGAACATCGCACAATGTGATGAATATTGACCTTTTAAGCAGCATTAGCAGTACAACCATTCCAGTGTGTATCCAGAATAATGCAAATTGACACACCGGAGGCTGTTATTCCAAGTATCAGAGGGCACGTTTCAGCATTATGTGGGTGAATTTTGTTTACTGAATGTCTTTAAGTAATTTGTCCCCATAAAAATAACTTACCTTCAAAGTGTAGGCACAGTAGCACGATAATTTGGCATTTTAGTTTCTTATTTAATAATGTACCAAAATTACTAACTATAAATGTTCCTTATGAACCCAGGCCTGATGAGTTAATCAAATGGAAGGACTCAAGGTTGAAAGCATCTTGGACAGAAAAAGCAGGCACAGTTGACATTCCTGCGAATGAGAGAGAGAAGACAAGGATGAAGTTACATACAGTGATCCTGCTTCTTGCTGATCACTGACAGTAATCACACTGTATCAGTAGTACTTCTATAGCATCCCCTGTCAGCATGATTTGTGTCCCAATCACAGCTGAAATCCAAGGTCTAATCTCTTGACTTGCCACACACATTCTCAGCTTACTTTGTAGATTAAGAGAAAAGTTTTTGAAACCTTTGGTTTTTGTTCTTTGTGTTTGGTGCAGAGTCACATATAATAAGAGTTCCGAGTCACCTGTAAATGACAATGAATATAGTTGCAAGCAAAAAGGATGTTTTCCCTTGTATAACTATAGTGATGTGTTGTTATACATCACTTCTCACCTAGGAATGATGCCAGCATTGTACAGAACAGTGGGTTCACGCTTTCCTTTCACTCCTTCCATTACTGCACCTCTGAAGAAGATTAACCCATGAGAATGAACAGTAGTGGCAAAAATCAGATAGGGAGGAAGTGCAATCAGACTGGAAAGATGATCAGAGAAGGTCGTATTCTGATCTACTCTTGTGAAGAACTGCAGTAGAATTTAACAATGATCTTCATCACTGCAGAATGCGTGCTTTCATATTATTTTTATTATTTTATTCCTCCTGGGAATTTCATACACAGCCTTCATATTCTGCCTGTCAGATCTATGATGTTTAATCTAAAAACCGATATGCAACTAGCAAAACTTGCAGCCACTTAATATATTCAATGTACTTTGTAAAGGCATGCTGCTACTTATAGCTCTCCTACATCAGCTGAAGGAGCTGTCAAGAGTGGAGTGGGAGGAAGAAGATACAGGAAAGAGAATTGCTTTTTATCTCACTTGAATAAATATATCAGACATAGCTCTGAGGCTGGGTTCCCTATCATTACCTCTGCACTAATCCATTAAATGGTCTTGGAAAAGTCCTGGCCAACTGGCAGGAAAAAGCCTACATGTATATCAGCCTCCAAAAAGAGAGTGACTGCATACAAACTGCCTGTTCAAAGTGATGCCTAAGAATGTGTTGTTCCCAAGGACTGTTTAGGAAATCCAAAGCAAACGAGAGTCTATACTAACAATTTAACGATTGAGGTACAGGCAACATAGATGACTCTATAGGAAAGTGCAGACATGTACCGAATGCTATTTAGTTTGTTGGTACAGAAATAGTCTCCAAGTTGATGTAACAAACAGTAACGATACGGTTCATGCATAATATCCAGAACACATTCCCAGTCATACAGCAGTAGGCTCATCATCTGAACAAAGGAAACACTGGGTCATAGCACAAAAACCTTCTTGCATTTTCAGTATTAGTTGCCTTGATATACAGGCAGTAGACTGGCTCTTTCAGAAGACAAAGATCCTACTTTGATTTTAATTCATCTGCAAATTTCTCCTTAATGTCCCTCCTCAAAAACCAAACCAAACCAAAACTCAAAAAACCTAAAACCCATCACAATGAATTAAACACAGCTGTGTTTGGTTGTAACCAAATAGCAGAAGCCTGAACAGGTGTTTTTTGCTTTATGTATTTCAACAGTGAGCAGAAAGATTATCGTACTTCTTGGAGACTGCGTATTTGAAAGAGGAAGTGCCTTCATGTAACAAGCACATTAAAAGAAGTCAAACTAAAACAATAAATAGCTAAAGAATCAAGTAAAAAAAAAAAAGTGATATTATAATGCCAAGGCTCATGGAGGCCAACAAAATTTAAAAGTGATTGAAGAATATTTATCTTGCCCTAAGCAGAAAATCCATTACTAGGTTGTTCTACCAAGCAAGATGCAGCTGATAGTATCACATGAAATATTCAGTTAGATGCATTGATAACCTTCTCAGTCCAAAAGAAATGAACAAAAATTTTGGGTCATACGAATCTTATTTACTGTGAGTGTCACAGCTACACTACAGTTCTGATTTGAGGCTGAAGAACCTCCAGTATAAAAAGAACCTCCAGTATAAAGATGTGCGAGGACACAATAGTCACAGCTTGGCTCCGTTAATAATTAAAGACCAAATAGCTAGAGTGCCACCCACAGGCACTTAGTATTTCTCCTGGTTACTAAAAAGGTTCCCACCTTACATTTCTAATTTGAATGGAACTGACGAGCACTTGGGGCTTTTTTATTCCACTGGACTAAATCACCCTATGAAACACAAACTTGAAACCCTGTCTAAATATTAAACAGAAAGAGAAAAAAAAAAGGAAAAAATATTTCCGAGTCTATCACTTTTCAGATTTAGTGCTGACATGCTGCCTAAAGCTTCTTGCTAAACTGGAATGAGTAGTCAACATCTGTTCTGAATTATTTTATTTATTTTTATTTCAGAAAATTGGCAGCTTCAACGTCCCTAAGAGAATGATAGTTGTAATTATCTATGATGTGAAAACTGTTTCAATGGCTTGGCAGCTACTGAGAACTTGGGGGTTTTCCTCTCCTTCCAGCATATATATTTCAGTATATATATAGATGTAGAAAAAATAAACTTAAGTATTCTTTTGTAAGTTTTTGTGTCAATTTTTTTCCCTCCATACTACTTTGAACACGCTATCACATTCTGTGAATTTATGTTTCCAGAACAAGCATTTTAAGTACACAGCTTATTGCTAAACCTAATGAAAGGGTTACTGGTCCAAGGTCTCAATCCGTCAATACGTTGTGCTTGAAAAGGCTGTTGCACTTGTGTAGATCCCCATCAGTAAAGGAGAGCTTTCAAACCATCAAAGCACTGGAATTCCCAATATAAAATATCTGCAAAAGTTACAGAGCTAAATGTTGTACTAAATTCTAATAATCAGTTAAATATAATTAACAAGTGAGTAAAATTGCTGATCTCTCCTTTCTGTCTGTTTGCATGAAGAAGGAACTATCACATATCAAATCCAATAGATGAGTAATTTTCTCAGAAACCCTTTTCTGTCAGTATTTGAAAGCAAAACAAATAAAACTGATAGTCAATCTTTCATTGTAGCTTATGCCTCCAGTTCATCAAATCATGGAGGAAGACTACTGGAATTCTTATTGCTTGGCTTTAAGTAAAAAATAAAAAAATAGACAGGCTAAGAAGAAGACTGCTTGCCCTGGAACTACAGGGAAGAAAAATGGTGAATGCATTGCCTTGTATATCAAGGGGAAAAAAAAAAATCCATTCTGAACTCAGAAGAATTTAAGATATGGAATTATTAAATATCTATGTATAAAGATATAAAGATGTATAAAGATATAACTCCTATAGAGCACCAAGTCCAGAGAATGTGTTGATCGGAAATTATTAACCACATACAGTGATGGCTAAATATAAGGTCTGATGGGACTGAAGAATTTGAACTAGCTTAACATCTGATGGATAAGGAAAATACCAGGAGATAAAGGCTAGATCTGTACTAATAAATTGAACACTGTCAGGGATCATCCTCTGACACTGAGGCCAATTGGCACAGTCTAGTCACATCCATGCTATTAAACTCTCTTAGCCTCCAGAGCAACATTGTCAGATCTGCATCACCATTTGGGATCTGTCTCTGACCTGTACTAACTCCTGAACCAGATCCAGAAATTATTTGGCTTTCTGGATCTGGCCAAAAGCTTGAGCATTATAACAATTCACCAGCAGAGACGACTGAATTCCAGTGCTGATTCTAGCTTAACTTCATTGACATATTACCCATGCACAATTATATTTTCCATAAATTCTTAGATTGTATTACAGAGAATTTTTTATTTTAAAATGTGCAAAAGGAATGAGTGAAAACTTAACTTATGAAACTGAAAAGATCATATTTAAAATACCTTTATTTTAAGTTTGTTATGAAAGCAGATTTATCACAACTACATTGACAACACAACAGGAAAACAGGACAAAATAGGGAAAGAAGAGGTCAGAGCTGGCTGTGACCTCTTAGTTTTCCATAGCCGTAAATAGTTTAAAATGTTACCAAAGCATAAAAAATTATTTTATGAAGAAGAGATGATTGAGATAATAGGAAAAAAGCAAACAACAAAATACTAATATTTAGAATGGTATAAAGGGGATCCCGAGGACTTAAAAAGCATTTGACCTCATATCCACACTCTGAAAGACATTGAAACAAAATTGCTAATATGTTTCTGTGCATCTGTTACTTAATAAGGGGCCAAGAAAAGGGCAATATGGATTTGTAAGGATTTGACAATACATGCCAAACCAATCTTATTTGCTTCTTGACATGTTAATTGGTCAAGTGAATATGTGAGAAGTACTAGATGTGTTTGACAGCCTGACTTATGTACATCTTTCGATGTGGTTGTGTGGGGTGTTCTTACAATTAATTTTTGAAAATGCAGTCTTGATCAAATGCAGTTTATGCGGAACTGGTTGGGGAAATATAAAAATACTCAGAGCAAAATTATCTCTAGAATTCTGCCAAACTTCTCTACTTTGCCTCCCATTTGGTAGTTCTGGCACATATTTTATTGAATATTTTCATTAAAGACATGGATGACAGAATATTGACTATACTCACAAAGAGTTGAAGGAATTCAGGCTGCAAGTAGCTCTTTCACCTTAGAGAACATGAGAATAACTCAGAGAGATTGTGACATACTAGACAATAGTCTGAAATGAATAATCATAAATGTGTGTGCAAAGAATTATACCAAGGAAGGGGAAAAATGTTACTAAAATAAAGGGAAAATAAAAGACTATTAACATTGTAGTCACAAACACAATAAGAGTAAAATATGATATTGCAGAATCACATAGTTGGTTTGATTTGAAGAGGCCTCATGAATCATAGACGTCAACTGCTAACCCAGCACTGACAGGAAGAGAAAGTGGTACTGATCTCATTGAACTACACGTTATTGGTCTTGACCCATCAATCCAGCCTGTCCAGAGCCCTTTGTAGAGCCTCTCTAGCTTCAAGTCTAGTTTGGTGTCATCTGCAAACTTACTGAGGACACACCCAGTCTCCTTATGCAGATTGTTGATAAAGATACTAAACAGAATTGTCTCCAGTATTGAATCCCTCAGGACACCATTTGTGATTGGACATCAACTGGATTTAACTTCATTTCTGATCACTCTTTGGTCCCAGCCAGACAGACATTTTTTATCAAGCAAAGAATACTTCCAAATCATGAGCAGATAGTTTCTCTAGGAAAATGAGGTGGGAAACATTGGGGAACACTGTCAAAAGTTTTATGAATATCCAGATAGACAACATCCACAATCCTCCCCTCATCTACTAAGCTTTGTAAAAGGAGATTGACCTAGCTAAGCAGGACCTCCTTTTCATAAAGTCACACTGACTGGACCTCAGCTGATTGTCTTGTATATGTCCTATGATGGCTCTTAAGACAATCTGCCCTTGTTATAGAGAGGCGTCATATTTGCTAACCTCCAGTCTACTAAGACCTCTTTGGTTATAAATGGTGAAAAGTGGCTTAGTGAGCACTTCTGCCCACTCCTTTAGTACCCTTGGGTGGATCCCATCTATCCCCATAGACTTGCATGTATTTAAAAGGTGCAATACATCACTGGCCATTTCCTCTTGCATTATATGAGCTTCGTTCTTTTCTGTTTTCCTGTTGTCCAGCTCAGGGAACAGGGCACTCAGAGAACAGCTGGTCTTACTATTAAAGACAGAGGTAAAAAAGGCACTCAGCACCTCAGCCTTCATCTCATTATCGGTCAGTACATTTTTCCTGCGTCCAGTAGCACATGAAGATTCTTCTTAAGCCTGCTTTTGCTGTTAATGTGTTTGTAGAAACATTTTTTGTTGTCTTTTACATCTAAATTTTACAGATGTATTAAATTCTAGTTGGGCTTTGAACCTTTTAATTTTCTACATGCACCATAAACGTTCCCTTTTCTTCCTGAGTTCCAGCCAAAGGTCTTTGTTTAGGCAGGCTCATCTTCTACCCTGACAGCTTATCTTATGGCACACCAGGGCAGCTTGTTCTTGTGCCTTAAAATTTTCGTACTTAAAGAATGTTCAGCCTTCCTGGACTCCTTCAGCGCTGCCTTCCAAGGGACTCTGCCAACTACAGCTCTAAACAGATCAAAGTCTCCCATACAGAGTTTCTACTAGCCCCTGTTATATGAAAGACAATATAATTCTAAAGTGTATTAATTTAAGAGTTGTACGCAGGAATTAAGAAAGTAGTTATTGAATTATGATTAAATTACCATGGTCTTCGATCCAGTTCAGATTTCTAGAATTTGTACTACTCATTAACAAGCAGGCTGGTGAACTCTGTAGCATCTAAAAGAGATCAACAAAGATAAGACAAGATAATAAAATGATAATTTGTCAAGAAGGTAAAAAAAAGTTTAGTCCAGAAAACAGAAAGTTAAAAAAGTAAGCTCTGTTCAAATTTGTTAAACACGTACAGTCTCACATGGGCATAAAAAAGGCTTCCAAGCCTTCAACAATGTCATTTATCCACTTAATTATTTTAATATGTATGCAAATCCATGTTTTTTTCAACCTTCTGATGAATCTAAGTTTTGCAGATTGTGCAGATGCTCATGGAATTCGATGTTACTGCTCAGCTCTAGCACTAATATCAGTTTCAGGGTGTTTGTCAACAAGGCACACATGCCATAATTTCCTGCTCCAGGGCTAGTGATCCATGACTCTGAGCATTTCCCAGGACACACCCACCCTTCATGGACTTCTTAGAGATCGATTGGACTAGATGATCTTTCAAGGTCCTTTCCAATCCCTAACGTTCTGTGATTCTGTGATATAACCTCCTTGGCTTTCATTGTCCTGCAGCAGAGCGCCTGTTCTATATCTTGGTACATACATCGCCTCTAAATGCATCTCAGCAGTCTGAAATTTTGATAAGAAGGAAAGTAATATAAAGATTGCTAGTATGTTATCCAGTGTTGAAACTAGGTTTATATAACAGTTAATTACTACTTCTTGTGTTCGTTTACAAATAACGTTACCCCCTCCGGCAGTAAGAACAAGAAACAAACCAATCCCAAGTGCTATTAGCAGTATCTCACAGCACCTGATGGATGGAGTACAACAATGGCATCATGTTGCCAAAGCAAAGCCAGGTGCAGATTTTCTACGTGGGATGTTGAGAGGGGAAGGGAATAGCAGGAATCACATTTTCTCTACAAGTTCCTCTTGAGTGCAGCATAAGTGCTCAGGGTGAAGAACGCAGTTACTGCTGTGTAACTTCACTTTCCATCATGAACTTCCCTTTCTAATACATGAGCCAAATTGTTGTGAAAAAGGAATGAAAAGAAGTGTGATGAAGAAAAAGACACGACACCTTGTTGCTGTAAACTGAAATATGCACCTTTTGGTAAACCAGAGGGAGAAAGGAAATTAAATAAATTATTGAGGAACATACTTCTCTTTTCTCAAGAATTTATGAGCAAGCAATGTGTATCATCAGTGAGTGATTGAGATGGAGCCCTGCTCGTTTAATGGCATTTATACCAAGGTATTTTTGAGGTACAGGGTTTGGTAACCTTTAAGTATATGAGTGTTGCAAGGAGGCAGGATCCATCCTGAGGGCATAGGTCTAAATACAATTGTGAACGGTACTTCTTTGGTCTATGACTTGTACTTCTGCAGCTGTGGAACATCCCTTGATGTCAGACTAGTGAGAAAGGAAGTGCATGACATTCTCGGTAAACTTTTTGTAGCTTCAGACCCTTCATCCTCTGTTACACTCATGAAATTTATGGTTGAATCAAGCCTCTATAGTGCGAAATGCTAATGTAACCCAAATACATGAGCTATAATCCATAGCCTGGAGGAAGGTCTCTTATCCTTATGTCTGGGAGTGTGCTACTTTTGTGCTGCTGAGTTGATTTTGCTAGTAAAATAAGGCAGCTCCTGTATTCAATCATAGGTATGTATTGTATGCATGCTTCTCTGCTGAATTTCATATACCCTAGGGTTCCTCATGGTTTAGAAAAAAATAAAGGATAAGGACAATGCTACAAGGTGATACTTGATATGATGACAATCTAGCAAACTTTGGTGATGTTAAAAGCAACCGGATGAGAAATTGTTTCGACTGAAATATACATGAATAGGCTCAAAAGTCTAAAAGCTTAGACGATGTATTTTATATTTTCAAGAAAATTATAGAAGTGGCTAGTGGTCTGGCCACCTGCTGTGCCCTTAGTGAAGTGAGATCCAGTTTAGTTTATTTCAGTTTCTTAATTATGGCAGAACTGGTTTGGCTTTTCAAAGTCTAAGACTTGTGTTGACCCAGGCACAATTCTACACAGCAGAACAGATAAACAAACACATATAAGGCAGTTGGTATGTTACAAAATGATTGTTATGTGGTTTTCTCCTACGATTTTTATTTGTTGAAAGGAAGTGGTTAATGCCGGATAGTTTCTACCCCCTAACAAGGTCAGGAGGAAGGCAGAATGGAGAGGAATAAAGAAAGGAATCTATAGCTAATTCCATGTTGAGCTGAGCTTGTTAAACCAGGTACTCTGAAGCTAGAGTTTCATGGAAGAAAAGAGGAAAGAGCTTTTTCAACTTCCAGAGAGAAGGTAGTAATAAACTGGCTTGATGATCTCTGTTGTTAAATTGAGCCCCTTGGGATGCCAGGTAATTTGCTAGCAATGTGAAAGACTTGGTCTTTAGCAAGTCTGTTTGAATGACTGTCTGGAGTTTCTATCTTTATAGTCCTAAATTCTCTAGCACCTTTCTTTGCAGGGGGACTTATTATGCTGCAACCATCAGTTGATGAACTGCAGAAGGTTAGAGAAGGCAAAAGGCCATTTTCACCGCATGGCCCAGATTCAAAAGCACTGAGAGTAACAGACTGAAGGGAGAAGAGATGCTTTATTGCTCATCCTTACAGCAACAATGGAGCTAAAAAAGACATCTTCATACAGAAAATAAGTACTTAGAGTTTTGGGACAGTTTTGGAGATATAATCATTTTCTAATAAAATTGCTAATTTATCAAAATAACAGAAACTTTTTAGAATTTCCCCATATTCTGAGATGTAGCTCAGCTAATCTGTTAACTCACCACATAGCAGTAAAATCTGGTTTTCCCCCTTAGTTTCAGAGTTCCTTAGTTTAATAAGTTCAGAGATTTTCCTTTATACTTCACGCCTACAGTCTTGTAGATCGTGAACGCTAAAACAGCTTAAGGATCTCACTGGATTCTTGCTAGCTCCAGTTGTCAATATTAATAATATTAATTTTCTGATTTCAGGTTTGATTGTTTTTCTTCTCATCTGCTCTGGCAGGGGGATTGAACTAGATGATCTTTCAAGGTCCCTTCCAATCCCTAATGTTTTGTGATTCTGTGATTCATTAACTTGGAAATCTCAAGTATTTCTGTACCCGGTGCCTCTCAGTGAAAGAAAAGAAGGTACTTACACTCCCATCTAATGATGACTAGCATTTTCCACTTCAACCATCAAGACAAGAGCAGGATAACTCTGTCTTGCACGCCATACTTTCTGATCCCTGTACTGAGAATACGTGTGCAATGGTTTATCTTTTCATTACGAATGATGCAGTGACGGATCATGTTTGCTCCTGAGAGATAACTAAGAACTGACTAAATCTAGCAAATAAAGCCATAATTATAAATTAGCAAAGAAAAAGTGACTCTGTTCTAATGGTGCTGCTTAAAGGTTATTTTCTGTGCTGACATAGTGATAGGTGCCAATATTGAATGAATTATTGAATGAATGCCAATATTTCAGGGGGTGTGCACTCAAGTAGAATAGTTGAATCCTCTGCTGTAGCTTTTTTATTCCTCTGTGTTTGCCTTTTGTGAATTTTCTATAAAGTGAATTTAATGGTAAAATGTGTGTGATAATAGTCAGTCTTAAGCAAATATTGGAGAATATTCTGAGTCTATAAATACTGAATTTGGAGATGTAAATATTAGCATTGTAGTTCTGAATAATTTTCAACAAACTTGATGTTAGCACTCTTGCAAATATTTTTTCAGCAAAACCTTATGGTTTCTACTGTACTCTGTATGAGCAAAAACTGTTTCACTTAGTCTTTGACAATGTGAGTGTAGCATGGTGGTAGAAGACAAAACACTTTCCAACAGAAACTGCATCTGAATAGCATCAAAGTTAACGTTCGCAATAGATAATCTGGAAACCCTGGCAGGTAAAATCCTACACCTTTCTGTCTGTAGGCATCCTGAGTAAGTCTTCATGCAGCCAACTGGCACTCTCCAATTCTGAGAAGTCATAAAACCCTACAGAGTTATCACAAACATCTGTTGTACCATTCAGTCCTACCATGAGAAAAGAGCATTAGACGTATTCAAGTCTATTTTTACAAGAAACGCTTTTGTACCAGGAATCTTTGAACTTTGAAGGCTGGTACACGGGAACTGTTATACTATAGCAAATATTGTCCAGGTAGTCCAATACTATATTTCTGACAGAAAGCCAGTAACAAACACTTTAGGTAAAGAGAATAAGAAATCCTCTTATGGACAGTCCAAAACACTTTCATTTAGTGTTGTCTCGTGCTCTAAAATGTTTCAAATAGTCAGAGGAGACCATTTGGAAAGTCAAAAAATCTTACTTTTGTTCTGATAGTCCAGATTTTACTCGTTTCAAAGAAGATTTGTAAATTACACTGCAGAGAAAGTAAAACTAGAAAACTTTTTGTGGAAGGAGCAAGTCCTCTTTTCACTATTTGACTCTGGAAGAAGTGGAGGTGGTGTAGGAAATAGAAGAGAATAAATTTCAAACTCTACACTGATAACTTTTCATGACACAAATATTTAACATTTACTGTAAGTAGCTAAAAATCTGATTTAAATTAAAAATGTGTTTCTTTAAAATTCATATATTTAAAAAACCCAGCTCCAAACCCTGGAGCAAGCACTATTTGTGGTTGATTTTTAATTAAATTATTTCTCTAAAAGAGAGTTTAGCAGACTAAAAGCTTTAGCTTTTCTTTCTAACTAATTCAACTACTGTTTATTTAAAAGAGTGATGTTTTCTTCAGCTCCTACACAGAAATTTAATACTATTTTTCTCGACGGATCATTCTCACCTCAGAAGTATCTCAGGAATTTTTTCACATCTTGAGATAATGCAGAACACAGGTGAATCAAGACACTTTTTAATTTTGTTGAGTTCAGGTTAAATGTTTGCACAGGTGAAATATGTTTACAGAGAGCAGATTGTCTATGGATTCTCTAGAAACAGTAGCCATTTATCAGTGCCTGTCTGACACAGCATTGAAAGAGAATGCTGATGTGTGGTTCACAATAGAAAGCTTAAGTCAAATTGCTTCCTGTAATTTTCTGGTTTCTTGTTTATAAGGTTTGGGTGGGTGGGTTGACTTTGAAGGATGCATTATCTGCTCTTTAATAACGTTCTTGGTTTTTTCATGATCTACTGCTGTATTATCTCTTACTCATATTAAATGTATCCAATCACCAACACACGCATTTCAACTGTCCTTTATAAAGTGTAACAGCAGCAAGTGTTAATTATGTCCCAAACAGCCTCAGACATACAGAGTTTATGGAGAAAAAAGAGAGAGCATGAATGCACTCACAGTATTATATTAATTACTAGGAGAGCAAGAAGCCCATATGTTTTAAGATGTGTACATATGTTCCTTGGCCATTTGCTCTCCCCAGTGCAAGTGTTTCTATTAAAGCTGAGTTTGTGATTTTTTTTGGATTTGTTACTGGCAGTTGGTAAGAGTGTTGTTCTCCTATCTGAAGACTACTGAGGGCGAAATGAGGACCTCTCTCATTGCTTTTGATGGGATGGTGCTGCATTCCCCTGACCACATACTTAATATATAGAGAGAGAAATCATTTTTTTTCCAAAATTTAATTCCTTTTCTCTTTATTTCTGGTATATTATCTTTGTTCAGTAGGTAATTAATCATATATATTGAATAGGATTAGCTATGAGAGCTGTCCTTTCGCTGTATAACCAGTCTTTATGGAAATCTTTGTCTCTCCACCACTTTCCCTTGTAACATGGTTACAGGGACACATATTAAACAGACCCCTGAAGAATGATCAGCAGTCTCAGTGCTGTGGCTAATGACAATCCACTCATATTTTTCTGCCCTCACACTGAGTTGTTCCTTGGAACTGTTATTTAAGTTTCTTACATGACTTAATCTGCCACAGTGACAAATAAGAGAACAGTGATCTGACAGGCAGGATTTAAGGCAAACAGGTAATACTAAGAAGACAACCTTTTGAACACACATGGATGAAAACAGAACAATGTAATTTTCAGTAGTGCCTCATCTAGCCAATAACGTGTTTGCTTAGTGATTAAGACAGTGAGTTTTGAGCATACAGTTTTGTCTGAGACAGCTGTTGTTCAGTCTTTGGAGGGACCACGACCATGCACTCGCTGTTATTGCACCGATATCAATAAAATGGTGTTGGAACCTGTTCTGCTTCCTTTAGGCCAAGTCATACCCTAAGAGTGTCCACACACTTTTAGCCTCCTAAATGGAGGATACAAGGCAACTGATACATGCAAACTATCTATTAGTTGCAGTTGCTAAGCCACATTAATTCCCACATGCATCTGAGGGACTAACTCTCAGAACAAAATGGTTCCAGAAGCTTTTCCAGTAATTTACCAGAATGGACAACTGAACACTTTGCCTATGCCAGGTCTCTATTTAATTTCCTACTATTGGTTTACTCTATGTAAATACTTACAAATATATAGATTTATATATATATATATACACACATGCATACACACATGTACCCATGTATACACATATAAACACATACAGTATGAGAACTGCATCAGAATGGTCTCTAACATACTTGTAAAACAGCCTTCAAGCTCCATGCCATGGTATCTTCACTGGTTAAATTAAAGACAGTGTGAATATGCTGATACATGCTGCAATCACAAATCTTCTTAAAGTGTAGACATACCGTAATAATGAGTGTCAGTTAAGCTCTTGGCTCAGCTCTAATCATTTTGCACTGCTCTACAGTAGAGCGAAAGCTTTTCATCTGCAAGTGGAGAGTGCTCCCAGCAGAGGGAAATTCTCTACTTGTATAAAGTCAGCACAGCTGATTCCCACAAATACCTTGTCAACCCTGTGGGATGGACATACACAGGATGAATAACAGAGCAGAGAGTCTTTTACTGGTCTCATAAAAATGCTATAAGTTAGAAGAGCCCTCAAGCTATTTTAAATGAGGTCATACTACTAGTGGCTTTTCTATCTTCCTTTCTCAGTACAGAGATACTACCATGTTTTATTGTACAATTTTTGTGAAAGAAGAAATACGAAGCAAACTCTTGTGTATTAACTTTTAGTCTGTGGTGTGCCGAGCAGAAATCAAAGGTGGACCCATAGCATATATGTTTTGTGGAGAAGAAAAAGCCAGGAGAGAATATTTGTTCATGTATAAAAGTATGAGTCACTATGGATCTCCCTTTTCTGATGTAGAAATAAAAGGAGTAAAATAAGGGAGAAGATGCTGAGAAGGCTAAGGGTGCACTGACATTCAGAACAACCCTATTTCACCTTTATGATCATTTTTTTTCAAACACTCACATGAATTTTCTATGAAGAAAAAACACAGAATAAACTCAATGTCTTCTGCACATTGCCATCCTATATTCACTCATCTGTTCACTACAGATGCTTCTTTGCCTCTGTTGCGCAGATGTCCATTGACCTTTCAGACATTCCAAATGCAGGTGTATTTACATCTTTAACCTCTGCCTCTTCCATCTTATTGTCTCACTGCTTCTGCTTCCTCTAACTCCTGACAGTGAAGAAGTTAGCATAAACAAGCTTCTTCTGACTTGTGTGCAGACCAGCCAGCAAGTCAGGATTAATAGGATGGTTGTCTAACAGCAGGCCAACCGAACATATCAACGCTGAGCTCATCCTGAAGATTTTCTAGCCGTGGGATATTAACCTGAGCTTTTCTCCCCAGCTAAGCTTCTGATTCTGTGTAGGAATTTTATTATTCTTCAGGGATGAAATCCTCTGGCAAATATTGAAACTGGCAATTGTATTGTCACTGCTTGGCCACACTAACCAGGTCTGGGATGAATTCTTGATTAGCAGAAGTGCTAATGAGTGGAAACCAGAACGAGGAGGGGTTGCTTGCCAATTCTTAGCATATAATCATTTATGGACATTAATGAGGTCACCATTCTCCTCTTCTCCAAACTCAAGAGACCCAGCTCCCTCAGCCTTTCCTCGTAAGGGAGGTGTTCTACTTCCTTCATCATCCTCATTGCTCTATGCTGGACACGCTCCAGCAGCTCTGTGTCCATCTTGAACTGAGGGGCCCAGAACTGGACACAATACTCCAGATGTGGTTGGTCTCACTAGAGCAGAGTAGAGGGGGAGAACCTCTTTCAATCTGCTAACTACCCCACTTCTGATCCACTCCAGGATGCTGTTGGCCCTCTTGGCCACAAGAGCACACTGCTGGCTCATGGTCGTGCTGCTGTCCACCAGGATCCCCAGCTCCCTTTCTCCTACACTGCTCTCCAACAGGTCAGTCCCCAACCTATACTGGTACCTGGGGTTGTTCTTGC
>JAOXOE010000256.1:64677133-64699331 GCA_028565055.1 Phoeniculus purpureus | reverse complement strand
AATAGATTGAATAGGACTGGTCCCAGTACCAACCCTTGGGGGACTCCACTAGATACAGACCTCCAACTAGACTCTGTCCCATTGACCACTACTCTCTGGCTTCTATCCTGCACCCAGTTCACGATCCACCTCACTATCCAATCATCCAGTCTACACTGCCTCAGTTTGGCTGCGAGGATGCTGTGGGAGACTCTGTCAAATGTCTTACTGACATACCCACAAACTCTCAACTCTCTCTTCATCCACCTTACGAGTGACAGGCAAAAAGGGATAGACCTGAATTGAGAGAAAACATAACACATTTAATTTGAACAGAAGAACCCATCCCCAAACATACGCAGAGCAATCACATGGTTCTTACATGTCTGTGGCAAGTTCAGTTATCTCCTTTCCCTCAAGGGGAAAACACCCAAACAGTACTTTCCATTGTGGCAATGTGGTGCCATCCCCACTATAGAAGACATATCGTCTGTGATCTTCCTTATGATAACTTGGGTGTTTTTCATGGGCGTGGATCATCCCAGAGCCTGGCCACTCCAGTCTGGCTCACTTCCTCAGAGCCAACCATTCCTTTTGAGGATAAGTTGCCTTCTCCATATCCCTGGGACAGCCCTGTTCTCTGGTGAGTACATCCTCCGTGGGCTATAGACGCTTCAGCACACGCACTTGACCACAACTATGCAAGGACTCAGCTGGATGCCAGGGTCTCCATAGACTCACTGTCTCTCCTCCTTCACCACATTTCTAGGGTAAAATATCTGCCACACTCTGCTCAGTCCAGTGACCACATTGCTTCTCCTAAAACAAAAGGCCAAAACAACAGGAAATCTGTCCCACAGGTTTTTTCCCTACCCAAAATGTGTTTATTCCCAGAAGCACTCATTGGCTCAAACTTCCAGAGGAAGATGAGGAACTGGAGCTGGGGAAGCTTCTGTATTGGAAGGTTCTTATTCAGGGCTACTGCCAGCAACCCTCTGCCCTAAGCTAAAACCCCATCAGGCTCAAACAACACAATTAAGAATCTATTAGATGGGTATAGCAGACAGCCGACAGCATGGTTGTGTAAGATTCATTTCTTTAGGAAACCAGGCTAAACATGGATTTGCATTTTGTACATTACAGTTATAAGACAGCAAAATAGACATTACAGTCTAACGTCAAACTAATTGTGTGTTTTGTCTAGTATCTAGTGCCTGTGCTGTTTGCTTCAGATGATGTTGCAAGAAATACTGTAGTGAGCAATTAGGGATTAACCTCTCCATAACAGAAGTTTCTTAATTCCCATCAGTTAGTGATTAGCTTATGCTCTGAAGCATGAAGGTTTATATCCCTTATGAATTTTTGTTTAATCTAATATAATTGCAGATGTTCTTGTTATCCATATAGCTGCTTATCCTGTTTTGTTTTGGGTTGGGTTTTTTTTTGCTTTTGATCCCGCTGTGTGCTTGGCCTCAGTAATATCCCATGGTAATACACATTATGGAAATAAAATCTCAATCCACAGAATTCTCCCTTATTCTACAGTGTAATTACAGAGAAGTATATTGAAAAATGGGAAGTTGTATAAATGGGAATTACATACCCTTTGTCTATAGTCATTGCTTCATAAGCAGAGCTATGTGAACTCAATCAATACCAAAATGCTAGATTGTTCCACTTGCTACAGAGGAAAGGATCCATTCTGCCTAACAGCAGCATTCACATTCATCACCTCCGTTTCGCAGGGAACTATATACTTGGGGGGCGATGTGTATGACCTATGGTAGATGCTCATAGGAAGAAGAGATTAAATGCACCTCAAAAGTACCACTTTCCCTCTTTTCACTCTGATACAAATTTTGACAACCATCTCAGGTACAGAGGTTTATAATATAGACATTTGTTTTCAAATTAATACTTTTTCTGATGAGTAGTTAGATTTTCAAAATGCAGTGCAGTGGCTTGGATATTTCCAGAGTCATTTTGCCTAATAAACTCTAGCTCTGTAAGAACCTGTCTGTGCTGACTACATGCAGAGTGTAAAACTAATTGATGCCTGTCTTCATGAAAGTCCTGATAGATGTTTTTGCCTTGTCCAGTCACACCAGCTTTCCCTATTCTTGATTTATATTTTACATGTGCGTATGTGTGCTCCTTGAGCAATTTCCTCAATTTCTAACTTAGATGTGACTGTCCCTGGAGTCAAGATGCTTAGAGAAGTTCTGCTTTCAGTTCTGGGAAAAGAAGTAGTGTAACCCCTCTGTAAATTTAATCCCTGCTTGGCATAAGGAACAGAAGGAAAAGTAAGTTCAGAAAAGCAGATTAGGAAAGGCATAGAACACCTTTATGCCTAACAGAAATAGGCAAGATAGTGGAAGAGTTATGTGGTAGAAGACTGATCAGAGCATCAGCAAATTTCTGACGATTTTTGCTTTACCTAGAAAGGAGAAATGAGGATGGCAAAGCAGTAGTATCTCTGGCTTTGAAATTATGGTAAAAAATTTGTGAACCCCCTGTCATCACAAATGCCTCATTTCCCTTTTAGAGTCTCAGCTTTTGCTTTTTTGTGGTGATCTGAAACACACACCACTTTTATTCCTTAATTAGAGAGTGTGAAAGTGTAACCTTTTGCATATCTATGTGCTTCAGCAGCTTTTAAGTTCACAAAGAAAGGATGCCAGAAAGAAAGTATTCCTAGTTTGAGCAACGGTAAAAGACAGACCCCTGAACTCATTCATTAAGGGTGGTGACTTGGTGAGAGACTCAGCAAAAAAACCCAACCTGTAGCTCCACAAAAATAACCATAAAGCACACAAAAAAAAACCCCAAAAAGCAAAACAAAGGAAAAATAAGTTCACATTTGGTCAGATTATGGCTACAGCTAGGGAAAAAGAGTTGCTGCTAGCAGGCTCAGTTGTTTCACTTGAGAGCTCCAAGGGAGACACAGAGGCTCATTTAGTCCCTACCTGCTCATGGATTTCAATATCAAACTAGAAATCAAAATGGGGAATCGATAAGTAAAACCCTTTGTGGATCTGGGACATACGTGTTAACATGACCCCCGTGCTTAGACTCCAAGGAAACCTGAGTTCATCTGTTGTGACTCGCTATCGGAAGCTGTTTGCCTGCTGACCACCAGGCTGCTCTGATAACGTTTTCCTGCAGGCTCCTAGAAGGGAAGGATGGAGATGGGTCTGGTGGCACATTCTACCATGTGCAAGACAGACATGTAGCCAATTATTTTTTTTCTTATATTACAGCTCAGATAACTGAAAAATAATTTATTTCCAGTATTAATATAGTGAAATAATTAACATTCTTCAAAGCTTTATTTAATTTCCTGTGATAAAATTTTGAGGTTGATGTTGATAATTTGTGCAATTTGTCTTTATTGTTCTGTTGCTTTTCGTTACCTAAAGATTAGAAAGTAGTTTTCTTACAGGCAGATAAATTTGATATTGTTGTAAGCCTGTCAGTTTACCCTTTTAGCAGCAGCACCATCTACTTCAGCAGTGGTTGATGCCTCTACCCAAATGGAGCTGCTGAAGTGTAGTGCAGGAAGTGTCTAGACCTTTCTTCTGGGCCAAGGACAGTATCAAGGATTGAGGCTGGAAAAGGGGAATTCAATCCATGCAACTCCTACAAGTCTGATGGAAGAGCCAGGAATAGGTACCCAGAGCCTGGAGAGCAGTAGAGTTTAGTAGATCACTGTAGAAAATAAACCTTGGAGTGAAGAGAGGCCCCTGAAACCTGGCTAATATCCTCCTGCAAGCTCAGCAGTGATGCATCCCAACAGAGAAGGTCAGGCGAATAGACATTGAGGCTGGTGTGGATGAGCAAGTAGCTCCTGGACAAACACAAAACACAAGGAAGACTATTGAAGGTGAAACTAGGACAAGCAGCTTGGGAAGCATACAGAGAAACTGTATGAAAAGCCAGGGATCAGGCTAGGAAACCTAAAGCTCATCCTGGAGAAGACAAGGTTCTGGAGACACCTTCCAGTACCTAAATGCAGCCTACAAGACAGCTGGACAAGGACCCTTGATCAGGGACGGTATTCATAGGACAAGGGGGAAGTTGCATTTAGATTTGACATAAGGAAGATCAACACTGTGAGGGTGTTGAAACACTGGAAAGTGTTGTCCAGAGAGGTTACACATGCTACCTCCTTGGAAGTGTTCAAGGTCGGTTTAGATGGGGCTGATCATCCTGGTTTCATGGAAGATGTCCCTGCCCATGACAGGGATATTAGATCTAGATGATCTTTAAGGTGCCTTCTAATGCAAACTACTGTAGGAATCTATGGTTCTGTCTTTTTTTTCCCTACAATTGAGTTGTCATTTTTTTAACTCACATACAAGTAAGGATATACGTCTTTTCTTATTTTGTTGTCACTGAGCATCAAGGAACCAGAATTATTAGAAATCTAGGACATACATTGGTAAAACTAAAGCATCTGTGCTTCATTAATTCTGGGTCTCACAATGCATAGTTAAGAAAGGTGACAATTGTAAGCATCGCTTTGCCTTTTATTTGTCATATCACACAAACTGAGAGCTAAAAGTGCTGAAGACTGTCAACAATAGCAAGTGTCACGAGTTGGTTTGATTTTTTCCCGCAAACAACAAAACACATGCTCCAGTGTATGATTTCAGTAAGAGTGGCTCAGTGGTGGTAGATTTGTGATTATACAGATTTGCTGAAAGCTTGCTTGGATTAGGTATGATTTACTCTATTTTCAGTCAATGAAAATAGCTGTTATTTTCCATTAACATTTAATAAAGGCTTTCCGCAAAATAGTCAATAGTGTTAGATTGTATCTCTGTTAAAACATTAATAATGGAAAATGACAACCTGAAAAATAAGGTAAAATAAAGATATTTTTATTTAGGAGAATAATTTTGATTTCACCCAGAATAGTAAAGCCACAACTATACGTTATTTTGCATCTACTTCTAAAACTGCAAAATAACAACATCGTATGTGTCTGCTTAATTCTGTTTGACAATAACAAAATCAAGTTGATAATGCTTTTTAGAGGTGTTCAAAGAAGTCGGCTAACTTATCTTTGATTTGAATTTCAAATAAAACCTGTTTTACAAAACATAGCCAGGAATATTAATCTAAAATATTGATAAGGAATTTACTCTTGAGAGTATTGAGTTGCAGTCACTGCTCTCACATTAGCAGTCACTTGCTATTTGCTTTCTGGAAATTACAATTTTTATTAAAATTAGAATCACAGTGACCTGACAGTTCCAAATCAATTTTAACAAATGCCATTTTTGTATAGGAATGAACCTTGCACAGACCTATTGGAAAGAAAAAAACCCCCAAAACAAAACAGAATCTTTATTTAGGCACCTGAATTTGAGCAATCACTGCTAACTTTCAAATTATACATAATTCAAGCAATATATCATTTCTGGAAGCTTTATTGCAAAAACATATGAGAGACATTAACACATAAGATAATATTTTTGCCTTAAATATGTAGTGGGAAGTTGCAGAGGAGACAGAGCCATATTTTTTTAAGACGTGCGTTGTGGTAGGATGATAAACAGTAGAGATTCTTCTCTGCAAGGAAATTTCAGCTTCGATATTAGAAGATTGGGGAGAGGAGAATGTCTTTTCTTTCTTTGTATTTTTTCTTTTGTTGCAACAAAGTGGGTCAAAAGAGAGAATAATTGTCCAAGGAGATAGTGGAATTTCCATCCATGGCTAAGCAAGGTTCAGAGGAATCTGATTTAACTTTGAACGTCTATCTGCCTTTGAAGCTGGCCCTGCTTTGAGCAGAAAGTTGGATTACATGACTGCTAACATCTCTTCCCATCTAAATAATTCTGAATTTATTATTTCAAGTAGATTTAGCCTGAAAATCAAAATAGTAAATATGAAGAAAACTAAATATTAATCTGAGGTCAAAGAAGTAGCATGAGATTAACCATTTAAATCAAAACCATCTAAAAAGCTGCAGTGTTCTGTATTGTCTAAGCCTCATGCTTGACTCATTGCAGTGTCATGTTTTCAAGTGTACAGTTTGTACTTTTCTGAGAAAATTCTTTAAATTTAGCAGCTCAAAACATGTTTGGTAATAAAATAGGGATAAACTTACTTCAGAACCCCACTCTCCCTCTGTACTGCCCATGGCTCCTCAAGATTTCCCTCTCTAGAACACAGAAATAACCTACTCAATGTGTGAATAAAAGACTCAGATTTGAAGCACTTCTAAAGAAAAGAACTTCCAAGTATCATACAGGATTCATAGGCAGATGCAAGGTGTATTTATCAGGGTAGTGAGTACACAGGGTATGTTAGAAAATGTGATTTGGGACACAGGCAGCATTAGATAGCCATGTATTTTAGATTAAATATATATGCAAATATGTTAATAAATTTGAATCATACTCCTTATAATTGTTTAATAAACATGGAATTGATTTGATCATGGTGAAAATAAATTGAGTAGATCCACTACTTAGTGATAAGCTGCAGGCAGATGATTTCAGGTATCTTTACGAAATCCATAAAAAAATATCTAGATATCAAAGAGAGAAACAATGACTGAACTGGGTTGATTAGAAGTAACTTTATTTATGATACTTTTTAGTCTGAAGTATAAATTTAACATGAGTAGACAAAGTAATCCATGTAACTGAGAGAATCAGATGGATGTCTTCAAATAATTACTGTCCTTTCCCTTTCCGTCAGGGAAACGTAAGAGGAAAGTATGAAGTCCTCTTCTCGCTGAATGCTAATGGGAGATGGATGGCTGAGTATTTATTGAATATCTATTATTGGTTTTACATGTCCAGGATTGTGCGGAGAAGCTCATTTCATGAACTGTATATCCTCGGTAACTTCTGAGGCATTTTAAGAAATATGATCAATTCTATTCATTTTGGGATTGTAACAAATCAAGATTTCCTCATGTATTTTGTAGAATATTAGTATAATAACTGTTATTGAAATAGATGTAGTGAATTATCAGTTATTTCCTTAGATTCCTGAAATTATATAAACTCCAATGTTTTATTGAATGTCTGAGATTTTTAGCTAATAATCTTACAGGGCCTTTCTAAAACAAGAGAATGGGAAAAAGACTCATGCAGCTGTTTACAGAAATAAGAGATAAAACCCCTTTAATAGTGTTTTCATGGCTAAAAATAAAATGTGGTTTTATATTGCTTGCTTTTCAAATCTTTGTTGAATTCCAAAATTAGCAGCTGCATGGCTTCTACAAAAACCTCAGCATCAAGTCTGATTGTTCTCATAACATGTATTGCACAATGTATGTTGGGAGTGACTGTCAGAGCAATTTTGGTACTAAAGAAATCCCCTACAGCAAAAAAGATTTTGGCAACGTGAGTTAATAGGAATACTATGAAAAATATTGATTTCAGTCTTTCAGCTGATAAGAAAATTGCTGGATGAAGTGGTAATCAGCACTGCCACATTTAAGTGCTCAAGTCCAGCACAGTAACTCATCAGGCTGATGCACATTCCTTAAACTCTCTCTATACATAGAGAAGGAGTTATTCGGTGTCTCTACTGAGATTAGAAACCCACATCATGCTGAGCAGTAGGAAATGCATGGCATTAAGAAATGCAAATGATATAGGATCAAAGGATACCAGAAACCAGCCACTTGTATTTGGGAGTTCTAAGTTGCATTCTCCCATAGAACTGTAAAATTAAAATGATGAGACGAGCAGGTTGAAGCTTCCTTGTAAGGACAGTGTAGTAGCAGTACCTTCTTCCTTCTGAACAGCAGTTCTCATCTTGGGAGATTTTGGATCTGCACGATGAATAAACACATTAGCCATCTGGCTATGGGAGAATAGATTTCCATTCCTCACATTAACTGGCCCCACTGCACAGACAGGAATGTAAATTTTGGGGTCATAGAGCGAGCATGAAGAAGTTCATCTCCAATCCATTGTTAATCTTCTCAGCTGAGGCTGAGGAGTCCTGTGCTGTTTATACATTTAACACCAGCAAAACGCTCATAAAACTTGCAAAAAATAGGATACCTTCCTTACTCTTGCTGAATGCATTTTCCAGAAATGGCTGAAAAACAGATACAAGACTTATTACAGACTGTGCCTAGTGGATAAGAATATACAAATCTGCTTCTGGTTAGCCATCAGACTACAAGATCAATGGCAGACTATAGCTCAGTAATTATTTTTTTCTCTTTGAATCCATATTCCATTAGCTGATCAATGCATTAAGCTAAAGTAGCAGATCTGCAGAGAACGACAGATGCATATCAAGAGTATGTAATATAATCTATTAAATTCATTCACACCAGGATATGATTTACAAGGAGTGTATTGATTGGGGAATAAATGTTATTTTACATTTAATAGAATATGTTTCAATAATGCTGGAGCTCCAATGACTGGGTTTTGAAGGATCCTTTTTTATTCCATAGAAAATGTAGATCTTTCACTGTATCATGTACACTAGCCCATAAAACCATCAAAGGCTCTTCAGAGATGTAACATCATCCTTTTTTTTTTTTTTTGGAAGTCTGAGGCAAATGCAGTTGATGGTGGGGACCTTTTAGTTCTTTGAAAACTGCTCTTTTTGGAAACAGAACCTTCACTGCTTTTAACCACCATAGATCTATAGATCAAAGGCAAAGAAGCTAATTTGCCAGTTAAGACTATGTGAGGACCTGAACGGTCCTGTTCACATAACTCAACTCACAGCAGCACAGGACCTACCAGGCAATGATGAAATTAACAATTTCAGGAAGGCATTGTGTTAAAAGCCAGTAAGTCTTGGAACTCCCTAATGATTTATTTTCTTCAGTATGCAGATCCATTTCATGTCATTTACTTTTTTTCTCTTTCAAATCAGGAAATATTCTTATCATCAGGTAGTCCAAGGTTAAGAGTATTCCTTATAGTCTCATAATATTTTGTTGTTTGGTTATGCACCAACCAATTTTTTTCGACAGAAAAACCTTCAATTAACCCCCCAGTGATTGGGACATGGAATTTCCACATTAGTGCTAGAGAATTCCACCTCCTATCATCAGGAGTTTAATTGAAAACTTTTCTGAGAAAAATTTATTGGTGCAAAAACATTAACAAAACAATCTGAAATGCAGGGGACACTGTTAATTTCAGTCTATTTAAAGGCAAATGCAGGGGACACTGTTAATTTCACTCTATTTAAAGGCAAGACAAAGAAAAAATAGGAACATTGAACAAGAAATAAACAAAATCATTACAGCAACACTGCAGTTGAAAGGTAACTCATGAAATGGTCCTGCAAAGTCATAAAATGCAGGAAAACGTAGCTTTAATTTAAATTACCATATGTTAAAAACAAGAAAGAGAAATTAGCTTCTTTTACAAACTATTTCACAATCAGGTGATTTACTTCAGATTCAGAAACATAAATCACATTTTAATAATCTCTATCGCAGTGTGAAGTCTCCATACAATCTGATATGTAGATTTTTACTTTTTAAGTAGGTGCCTTTTTGCATAAGAAGAAACTGCAATAAATTAAACAGAGCCCAGGAAATCTTATAATGCATTCTTCTGATGAGAGAAAAGGAGCAATTTGAATCTACTATTGCAAATATATATATTTGTTAATAATGAGATACATCTACTGCTAATGGATGTATCTGCGTGCAATAAACCTGTCTGAATGTGGTATCTTTAATATTGCTTAGATACTTTCTTTTTTGCATTAAACTTAATAAGCTTTGACCTGCAAATTGTGAAAAAGATTAAGATATGCATCAGCAGAGAGATTTATGTCTAGTGTTGACAAATTATTCATTAAAGTTTTATGTAACAGGCCCAGGGAGAGTATTAAATAAGATTATTATGGCAGTTCTTATAAATGTATTCGTTTTGACTAAGAAGAGGTCGCAATAAAGTTTAGGACTGTTTACTTACAAAGCTTTTTTAATTAGGAAAAATAATAGAAATAAATGTTTTCTATCTGGCATCTCTCACAGTTTTTATCTTTATTGCTTCTTTCTCCAAATATCGTGGAAGATAAACATCAATAAAAATAATCCTATTGCGCACAATTGGACAAATCATTTACTTAATGATTTCTAAATATAGAGAAAAATGTAAAATTTCCTTCTGAAATTAATGGGACTTTTTGCCTTGTAAAACTCCTGTTTTGAGCATACATAGCTTTGTATCTGGAGTGATCACTAGTAAATAAACAAGGCAATTATCTCTGAAAAGAGTTCGTTTCAGTGAAAAACAACCTTGTGTTCCTTCCATAAAATGCAGCACTAGGTGCTATGCTCTGCTATACGTTACACTTTTCTTCTGTCAGGTGAAAATTCAACCAATGGCTATTCGATTACTTGGGAAACATTTGAATTGATTTTTATTACCTAATCGTGTACATCAATAAGGAAGATGTATGACCGCTCTTGGAGGAACTGAACAACAACTCTCTCTCTTTTGTTGGAACATCTAACACAGGCAAGTAGAAAAGAGAGAAAAACACATTCCCGAAGGAAAGCGTGCTACTGAGTTTGGGGGACAGAAAGATAATATTCGTTCTAAAGAAGCTTTCTTGTCAACTAATTTGGCACCTTGTAAGGGCTCGGAGGAACAGGAGTTGCTTTACTAATCACTGAATACACCACAGGTCTCTGCAAATAGTAATATTTGTAGTAAATTAATTTATTTAAAATGAAGACTTTTTGTTTTCTTTCCCTGAACAACGTTTGGTCATCTTAACTGAGAACTTCCCTTAGTAGCAGTCCATTGCAGTCTTCCTGTTGATTAAAGCTCAATAATGATCAGTTTGCTTTCAGAGCACTGAAGACTAGACTTTCTAAGTCTGCCCAAAGAGTAAACACTACTGAGTTACACTCTATGATTTCTGTTTAGTTTTAGACTGTGTTGCTCTGTATGACCTGTACACATTTAGTGCAAAACCACAAATGGAAAATATTAAATGCCATATATTAAAATATCCTCTGAAATATTCCAGCAGGTAGGATAAATCTCTCCTGCGTGCAGAACTTCTGTCTTCACAACTGCACCATGGATTTCATCCTACAGTAGAACTAGCTTATAGAGGGATTTCAGCAATTGCCCATAGGTGTTTCCATACCAAAACTTACTGTTATAAGTGCCCTCCAAATTTATTGCATGATTTTAAACAAAAAAAAAGAAGAAGAAACGGTGGCTATGGCTTTTATGATTATTTTGGTGTTGGGCAGAGTATTTTGTGGGTTGTTTCTTTTCATTTGTCTAATACTTTCTTGAATCCTTTCCTTTTTACAATTTTTAGGTAAATTATTCATTTAAAACCTTAAAAGGGATAGAGGAGGACAAGCAAAAAAAGTCTGCCCTTGATATAAACCTGGTAGCAGCTATGGGAAACTCGTGCAGTTTATAGTAAATGCAGATTCCTCCAGAATCTTTTTTCAGCTCTGCTTCAAAGCTCCATGGAAAGCAAAGATTTTACAACGAAATTATCTCACACAACAGCCTTTTCAAAGGAAAGAAACATATATTCTCTGTCTCTCTAGGTAGCTGTTTGTATCCTTGGATAATTAACACACTGTCCTGCTCTAGTAGTCATAATGGTGATATACAGGAACAATCATGATCTTCTCATTAAGGCTGACTCATTTCCAGGAGCTATGCATTTAAAACAGTGACAGAGAAAGCTCTAAACTAATCGAAATTAGACATCCCAGGTCTTATCCCGCAGCTATCTGAAAGTATGAGTGGATGTACTGCAAAAACAGCGTTACCGAGCCCAGTTATTTTCTCCTCGTTTTTTGTGATGGAGAAGCTGCACCACAGCAAGGAGGTACAAAATTAATATACTGGCATAAACCTAAGTTTCACTAAAATAAACTTATTGACTTCTATGTTAGAATAATATATGGTCTGGAAATTCACGTACAAGCCAGATAGTCAAAGCTCTAATGTTCTTCCTGAACTAACATTAAAGAAAATCAGTTGCACCAAAGACCAGCACTGCGTGTACTAACATTTTTGTGATGTCTGTCATACAGTCTAATTCTCAGTGTCAGAAATGTTGCCTATTTTCTCTATGTACATTCTTATTTCTGCTTCTTATTCCATAATTTCTTGCATTCTAAACTACTCTTTTGGCCTTCATTCCTCCATTTGCATATATAATCCTTCTCATATTTTTTGTTCTAAATCAATGCCTATAATCCCTTACTGGGTAATAGCATCTGTCATCAATAGAAATGAAATCCCCAACACATTGAAAGAGAGAGAATTTGCAGGTACTGGCTTCTAGCAGCAAGTTGTAATAGAAGCAGCGGGGAAACTTATTTGCATAAAAAGGTCCATATTTGATGCAAACTGATGCAACTTTCATGATAGATATAAAATTTTCCTCTACCCTTGCACCATGGGCTCAAAGCAGATAATACTCTACAACAGTCTTACAGCTTTATTTTTCATAAGCTCTTGTCTGAGGTGCGTAATAAAGGTAAGAGTGTCTTTTAATAATTGGAGAGGCTGGTTCCAAACCTCCTACTATCAACACTGTCATTTTAGAAATTAAGTAAAATGCTGCCATTCCTGATCACAGAAAATTCCAGAGTTTGGAGAAGAGAGTGAAGTGCTTCGCTGTGGAAGAAAATGCAGCATCGCTTTAATTCAGTTTTAATGTATATGTAGAATAAATAAGGAAGTATTTTTTAAAACCAGTGAAGAACCCAGGTCCTCAGGTTATACACGGGTTCTGGCATTTTTGTAGTTTTTGTATGACTTGCAAGAGATGGAATCTAAGAGGCCAGGGCATAACTGAGCACAAACACACAGACATGTGCTCTGCAATCACTGCATTTATCAATACATACTTAATCATTCCTTAACCAGACTTAGAACAGTGATCCAAACATCTGAATTTCTTAGCTCCAGTAAAGCACTGAGATTTTCTGCCAGTAGTCATGGTGTGATTCCCGGATGCCTGCATATGGTGAAGGAAATCAGGTTTCCCCACTGAATGCATCAGTGGAAAAGCGAGCAGTTTCATTAAGCTCTGGCTGAATTTCACTGGGTGTTTTTCAAAAGCAATATATTCCCAATAAGCATTTTTGTGGTGCTGAATCAGCTTCTTCTGGGAAGAAAAAACTCCTAAACAACTTTAATCTGTACCCAATAGATAATTCACCTTGAGGATTTGTCAAGTTAATAGAGCTTACCCACTTAGACAAAGAGGAAGGAGGCCTTTCTAATTGGTGCCTAACAGCTTACACTTAAGAGTCATTAAGATGCAGTACCAGCGATAACAGCCTTAATGGCTCCAGCCCACTCTCATGGGGTGCACTCAAGGTAGCGTGAACAAAAGGGAACAAGACTGAGAGACCCAAAGACACAGCAGGAGCTGGGCTGGCTGTGAGGATGCAGATTGATTTAGTTCTGCCCAGTACCTTCAGAAGAATATTTATCTCATTTGACTTGTTGCAAAACATAAGGTTAGCCCTGAATAACTTCAGTATGGACTTGGGTAGACTATAAGAAGTACATATCATTGTTTTACAATACATGGCTTCTGATACATGTTACTACATTATTTTACTTTAGGGAAGATGTTGGTCAAACCCATCACCTGAATTTTCTGAACAGAATAAAACATAAGGACTTGAAATCCATTCAGTGCAGCCCACAAAGTGAGAAGCATTTAAAAAGAAGAGCATGACCCCATCCAAGGAATGCAGTTTCCATGATGTGACAAGAAAAGTCAAAGATGGTTGCCCCTGAACTTCCAGGACCCTCGGGCACCCTGGACGCTGACATTGAGTTCCAGAGCTGTCTCATGGTTGTAATATGAAATACAGCAACTTCAGTAACTAAGGCACCAGCTGTCCTGGCATTATATCCCATTGTACAGTGCAGCAGTGCTCAGAGAAAACCAAGTGGTACAGAGGTTCAAATATCCCCATCCTGAGGCAAGTTGTTTCCCATAACTCTTCTGCATAAAGACAGCTATAAAAAGGGGTGAGGATAAGAGGTCAGACAATTAGTTTTCCTATTTGTGAAGAAATAGCTTTTCTGAGCTTATTAATGTAAAAATACAGGATGAGATCGTCAGTTGCTATAAATCAGTACAGCTCTGCTGATTTCAGTAGGACTGTGCTGTGTTACACCAGCTGAGATTATATTGTCACTAATATTGAATAACAAAAAGCCTTACACTGAATCAGTCTTGTTACATTTGGTGAAACACATGTGAAGATGTCAGGTGTTCTGTTTTCCTAAGCAAAATTAATTCAACTTCCATCTTTCTGTTACTTTACATGTTATTGATCTTCACAGCATCACAGTATCACAGTGCATTAGGGATTGGAAGGGACCTCAAAAGATCATCTAGTCCAATCTCCCTGCCAGAGCAGGACCACTTAGCCCAGGTCACACAGGAACGTATCCAGGCGGGTTTTAAACATCTCCAAAGAAGGAGACTCCACAACCTCCCTGGGCAGCCCCTTCCAGTGCTCTGTCATCCTCAATGTGAAGAAGAACCTTCTCATATTTATGTGGAACCTCCTATGTTCCAGCTTACACCCACTGCCTCTTGTCCTATCATTAGATGACATGGAGAAGAGTCTGGCTCCATCCTCCTGACACCCACTCTTCTCATATTTACAAACATTAATGAGTCTCCTCCAAGCTCAAGAGACCCAGCTCCCTCAGCCTTTCCTCATAAGGGAGATGTTCCACTCCCTTCTTCATCTTCGTGGCTCTGTGCTGAACTGTCTCCAGCAGTTCTGCGTCTTTCTTGAACTGAGGGGCCCAGAACTGGACACAATATTCCAGATGCAGTCTCACCAGGGCAGAGTAGAGGGGGAGGAGAACCTCGCTTAGTCTGCTAACCACCCTCTTTCTGATACACCCCAGGACGCCATTGGCCTTCTTGGTCACAAAGGATGTCTGCCTATTTCAGTTCATCTGATAGATGGTTCTCGCTGAACAAGTTTCAAATATTTTTGAGCTCAGAAAGTTTCAGATTATTTGATTTCCTGTCTGACACAAGTCTAAAACCTTGTATTTGCTAAAGCTAGTCCACCCCAAAGACATCCTGCAAAGGCCTTTGGGCTTCAAAAGCCAGCGGATTAACTCCTCCTCTGGTGCACGGCCTACTCTGGTAAACACTCGGGGTATTTTTCCCTTCTTAGAGTTTCTATGGCTCCACATTTGCTTTTTTGTTGCTGTTGTTGTGCCTGTGATGTTGTCTACTATCTATTTTATGAAGTACGTTAAGGCAGATTATTTCTTCATGGTCTTAAATTGGTGTCATCAACAACCTGAGTCTTGGTTCATTAAAAGGAGGTAAGCACTGGAATTAACTCCTTCTCCTGTGTCTCTCTGTTCACAAGACAGTGCCCATAAACTTCTGTATTTTTACTGCTAAGTGGATGCAGAATCACCACAAACTTCAGATGAAATACAATAATAAGGTAGTTTGGAGCAGTCGATCTCCCTGGCCTAAGAGTGACTTCTTTACCACGGCTTCATACGCTAGGCCACCATTACACATATTTGTAGTACCTGAAGGTACCAAGTGGAGAAGGCGAACTCGGAGCCCTTCTCAACAGAAAAGCTTACAGCAAACGGGACCTTGTTCCTTTTTAAGCATAGTTTCCCTGTTTTTCACGTGGTGAAACCTGACGCAGAGACAAAAACTCATGACACAAATAAATATCATGAGGCTGGTGAACCCTGAAGATGATCAAAGGGCTGGAACATCTGTCCTATGAAGAAAGTCTGAAAGAATTGCAGTTGTTCAGCATGGAGAAGAGAAGCCCCTTGTAGCTTGGCAATATTAGAATAATCATGTAATAAGCCTGGCTGCTAAGAAAGACCTTTTTGGAGTAGAAGGAGAGGAAGACATCAATGACAACATCCAGGTCAGAGAGGAAGGAGATGGAGAGGCATACCAGGGTGTCCATTTCCATTTGTCCTGTAGTGAGATGGCATGCTGAGCCCTTGCAGCACCTAGAGATCAGTGTAAAACCGTCTCATCCACACCCCATGAAGGATGTCTTGCTGGAGCAAGATACTGATCCTGAAGAAGACTATGATTCTGAGGGGTACACAAACTGGAGCATTTTATCTCTGCAAGACCAGATGCCCACAGTAGGAACCCACACAGTTGCAGGACTGCTCACCATGAGAAGCCTGTAACATTATTGCAGGGGAAGACAAGGAGTTTTTCCCTGAGGAGGGTGAACTGTTATAAAAAACAATGGAATGGACTGGGACTAATTACAAATCCCATTCCCTGACCCCCCGCACCCCTGGAGTGAGAAGTGAGAAGAAGGTATGTTTAAGATCTGATTGTATTTATCATTGTTCCTCACTGATTCATTCGGTAAAATAGTTGTGGGTTTGTTTAAATTGAAATTAATTGTTTTTCTCCAAGTCAGGTCTTTTGCCCATGGCCATAATTGGTGTGCGAGCCCTCTCTGTCCTTTATTTTAGCCCTTTAGCCTTATGTTGTATTTCCTTCTGTCCATCCCACTGGAGAGGTTTGGGAGTGAGTAAGCAGCTGTCTGGTGCTTTGTGCCAGCTGAGTGGCTCAAACCTGACAAAGATGGAGACCTTTTACCAGGGTCTGTAGTGCTAGGACAAGGGGCTACAATTTTACACTGAAAGGGAGTAGATTTAGACTGGATATAGTAAAGACATATTTTATGTTGAGGGTGGTAAATAATTGTAACAGGTTGTCTAGAGAAGATGTTGGATGTCAAATCATTGCATCTTTGCAAGAATTCAGTGTCACGTTGGGGTCTTGACCAACTGATCTAGTGCAACATGTCCCTACACCTGCACACTGGAGTTGAACTAGATGATCTCTGAAGATTCCCTTCATGATTCTATGATCTTTATTTGCAATACAACATACTTGATTTATAGCTAAACTACTGTAATGAGGGGGAAAAAAAATCATAAAAACACATTTCACAATCAATCCTGACATTTTCTAGAGTGCAGCTAATACTAGCACTGCAGCACTAGGGGCTTTGAGTCACAGCTGGATGCACTATAAAGCTTTCATCCCTTAGGAATGTACAAATTAAAAATGATATATAACATTTACCATTGCTTAGTGTAGACTTAACCAAAGATGTTAATACATTAACCATACTCCCAACAGACCCATGTAATACTTCAGCCAGCGTTCTGCATCTCTGATAAGAAGAGAATTTTCTAATGGCTAAGGATAATACTGTTTTAACTATATAACCTTTTAAAGTCTTTTTGGAGGTTAATCATGTGTACAACAGTATTGTGATTATGGATATATTCCATAATCAAGACTTTTTAAAAAAAAATTATTTCCCAGTCATTGAAAAAGAATTTTGTGCAAAGGTTACTCTTGAATTACCATTGCAGTTGTGACATCACAACAAAGAAATCTACATAAGGATGTTATAGTAGATCAAAGCATAAACTCAAGTAAAGCTGTTTTACTTTCACATTTCTAACAGTAAAACCAAATAATTTCTTGCAGTAACTTAGATGCAGAAGTCCTTTGCAGTATTCAGCTTAAAATTTTTCAAGTCTCGGACTTCAAGTTTCACAACATGCTTATGATTTCAATCACATAAATAATAGAAATTTAAAGTGGATAATATACACAAGCAGTTCCTTATGACATTTCCAGCGCAGAGACTTCTTTACGCTTCTTCATTTTAAATAAAAATTAACTACACTTGGAGCTATGCAATGATTTTGATACATTATGCATATAAAAACAGGGCTAATCTTTCAAGCACATACATCTGTTTTGGATAGCATTAAGTATGTGCAAAGAGACAGGATGATGGCAGTAATACAAAATTGGCTCTTTGTTGTTGTTGTTATGTGTCGCTGAAAGTAGCTGAGTAGATAACGAGGATGGCCTTCCAAATCTACATGCTTTTGAGTTTCTAGTTTGTGGGCAATGCACAAAGTTTCTGCTTTCTTATATTTCATTAGTTTTTTTTCCCTATAAAACCAGAGGATTTACTAAATATTTTGTTTACAAATATTCAAAGAGTTTAACCTAAAAAATGAGAGGATTTAAAGGGATGCATCCTACATTTAAATGAAAAGCTATTACTACTAATATTATTGCTCCACACAGCAACTCACTCATCCCTTCCTGGGGAAGCGGAAGTGTAAAAGGGGGAAAACTTGTGGGTGGATAAAAAGACAGACCAAAATCTGTGGCAAAAGCCACACCTGCAAGCAAAGTAAAACAATAAGTTTTCTTTGGAACACTTGTAGAATGGCTTGGAAGGAACCTTAGAAATCACCTTGTAACCCCCTTGCCATATGGAGAGACACCTCTCTAGACCATGATGCTCAAAGCCCCATTCAACCTGGCCTTGAACACTTCCAGGGAAGGGGCATTCACAGCATGCCTGAGCAACCGGTTTAATGTCTCAACACTCTCCTAGTGAAGGACTTTTTCCTTATATCTCATCCAAATCTACATTTTCTTTGATTTAAAGTCATTATCCATTGAACTATCACTACACACGTTCATTGTATTCACATATTCTTCGCATACATTCTGAATTTGCATGTGAAATTACTTTGATATAGTTATGGCCCTATAACAGAAGTGATTTTTAATGCTGCAAATAAGCATCCAAGGCTAATAATACCAGTATGCAAAATGAAATGTCAAATCACTTTCAAAAACCTCTTAAAATTAATAAATATGTATGAGGTAAATGAGCCTACTTGTCAAATACTCCATAAGGAGATACAAAAGGTTTACTCTTTTTCAAATGTTTTTTTCTTACCACCTAAAGTCAAACAAAATTCATGGGTTTGGTTGTGACTGTGCAACATAGACCCTACAAAAGGAACCCTTTCCTCCAAAAACAATTGGAATGTTCCTCAAAAAACGATTGGAGCCAGATGCGACCTACTGCAGCTCTTACAGGTTTAATATCAGCTGTACTCATGTGGCCTGTGGGCAACAGCTGAAGGAGAAACATCAGTGAAAGGTCCAGATTACCTGTTATAGACTCCTGGCATAGGTGTTAGTTTACAGTAGGTAAAACTTGTTTCTAGACTAAGAATTATACACCCTCAATGATGACTATAGACTGCTACCGGGGGCCTTATCGGAGAATTGCTTATGCAGAGTTTTTTTCAAGAAGGGACCTGAGTGAACTCCAGTCAGTTTTAACCCAAACCTCTGGAAAAATGAGAATAATGGCATTTTAAAATTCTTGCTTCTAAATTGTTCTGTGATCTTTGGTTAATTGCACCATTCAAGGTGTGACGTGGCTCATTATTTTAATGAAAAATCTCACTCAGGTAAGAGGTGTTATTCTCCTAAAGAAGGGAAATTATGCAGAAATAACCCTACTGCGTAATGAGGACTTACGTTTGGGCATGGGGTTGCATAAGACTGTACGGAACCTTCAGCAGCGAAGATATATCTGTTATAAGGCAAATCAGGTATTGTCCTCCAAATTTGCAACAATCTGCTCAGTTCAAAGGTTAAAATGATGGTAAGAATATTCAGGATGCAGCAAGTCTGAGAAGTTTTATGCTACGTATCTTTGGTTAATACATTGGAATGCTTAATGTCTTTGCCTCGAACACAGCACAAACCGTTTACTTTCCTTTGTCCAATTAATTGGTCATTTTCCCATATAAATTACCTGAGTGATTCTTCTAGAAAGTAAAGCAATGTGCCACAGCTGTTTTTCTGTCAAGACAAAAAAAGTTGGAATGCCTATGCATTATCTTTTTACTTCTATCTCTAAATTAAGATACATATATAAAACCAGAATTTCTCAGCTAGATTTTTCAGCACTGAAATGTGGCAGGACAGATGTCAAGTAATACACGACGTACAGATCTCTTTTTTACTGTAGTCAGGATGGCAGAAAATTTTTGAGTTGCTACAAAATAATGACTTACTTTTTGTCAACAGAAGCTGTGGTAGCTGAAAAATATAAAAACTCTCAGTCCACTCAAGGAGCAAAACCAGAAAGCTGTATGTCACTTCAGCACCGTAGTGGTTTAAGACTGTGAGTGTTAGTCAGCTATTGCCACCCATCTGATGGACTGAGACAATCTGATTACATTGAACAGAAGTTCACATATTTATGGGCATTCATATAATATAACATGAAGTCTAGCATTACCTTTCTGCTCTGCACAAAAGAAAAAGCTGATCTGAATGATTTTACACCAGTCAAGCCTGGGTACAAACAAAAACCTTGCTGTTTTCCCATTCAGTTTTATTGTAACAGTGCTCTGCCCCTGCACTCTGCACTGTGCTGGATCTGGGACTTTCAGAGCTGGGTTTTCCAAGCATGCTCTGAAACACCACTCAGATTTCTGCTTCAACTTGACAGAAAAATCCTTTTGTTACTCAGAAGCAGTTTCTCACAATATGTTCGTAAAATGAGGCATTAGGTGAGTTTCTCTATGTTGAATGACATATGGATTTTTTTATGTCTCTATAATTATCTTCATGCTTTTGCCCTATTAAGTCCTTTGAAAAAAATACAACTTGTGTTCCAGGACGGTGAATAGATTATATGCCACAAATCACACTAATGTTTCTTGAAATCTGTAACATGAGAGTACTTTTTCCCTTTTCTTAACAGCATCAGAATTTCATTACTTGTTAAAGGCAGTGAAAGCTATAGCTGTAAATATGTTGTTCTTCGTATGAGGTCTGAAAATTATAAGCAAAAGAACAGAGTAAATCACCATCGTTATTTGATTTATCAATAGCTGGAAAAAGTGTTTGTAATGAATAACACTGAATTTCATTCTGAGGACACCTCTTCTAGAATATTCAGTTGAAGTACTCATACAGTAATCATCACAGTAGTATGTTCTCAAAATGTTTCATATATTCTTTTCATAAATTTTATTGCAGGAAGTCCAGATAGTTAGAATGATTTAGATAGGAAAGGACCGGGGAAAGTTGTCTTATCTAACCTCCTGCTTAAAATAGGGATAGCATCAGAATTAGATTAAGTTGCTCAGGATTTTTTCCATTTAAGTTTTGAATATCTCCAAAGATGAAGATCTAACAGCCTCTTGTAGGAAACAGTGCCAGGGTTTGGCCACACAGAAGTTGAAGAATACATTGTTTAGGTGTAATGAAGTTTTTTCATACTAAAAATAGTGTCCATCTTACTTTTCACCTGTGCATCTCTGGGAAAAGTCTGACTCCATCTTCTGTACAACTGCTTGCTAGTTGGTATAAATAAATACACATTTCCCCTTAGCCTTTGCTCCTTAATTCCAAGCAGTGCCATTTCTTTCAGCTTCACAGAACTGTAGAATCCTAGAGTACTTTGTGTTGGAACAGAACCCTCAAAGATCATGTTCCACTTGATCAGGTTGCTCAAAGCCCCATCCAACCTGACCTTGAAAACCTGCAACGAACAAGCATCCTCAGCTTCTCTAGGTAACATTTTCCAGTGTCTCACTAAACCCATAATAAAAAAAAAAATCTTCCTTACACCCAGTCTGAGTCTAACTTTTCTCCCATCAACAGTTCTCCTCACCCAGCCTGCTGTCATCTTTGAATATTCTGAGGATGGACAACATATTAAGGGTATTAAGCAGCAGAGGTCTCAGTACTGACAACTTTGAAATACTGCTAAAAATCACCTGCAGTCTGTAATTTTAACTTCTGATCTTGGCTCTGGTACATGTAATTTTACTTGTTGCTTTTTATTTGTTATTCACGCAACCACAAATGCCTATTTTACACACAGAAAGTATGACTATTATAATTCATATAGGTCAAATAAGTCTTCTGTGATAATAGATCCCAAGACATTCGTATCTTGAGATTTTGACATTTATGTACAACTTTGTGTCTGAGCTGGTGAGAAGAGAAAGGCAAGGAAACAGTGTCAAGAAACACTGTATTCAGTTTCCTGGAAACATTTGCTAAATTAAAAAAGCCAGTTATGATATTATTCCAAAATTTATCAGAAGGAGTTCAAAAATCTTGTCATTATTTCCATCTGTAGCAATGCAAAAATCATTATTAACCGTTCTTGCCATGATTTAATCACAAATAGGGCAGTTGCTTGTCCTTGCTAGTTTAGCATGCCATGACTGTGATCTTATATTTACAGTATGTTCTGGGAATGACAGAGTTTCTGTGCTGGGTTAATGCTTTAAGGACCCAGGAACTGATGTATTTCCCAAACCACTCCCCTCCACACCTCGGTAGGAGG
>JAOXOE010000256.1:64650693-64672293 GCA_028565055.1 Phoeniculus purpureus | reverse complement strand
GAGAACAAACAGTTAATTCAGAATATTTATTTTGTAATATCGTTTTACACCCTGGGAATTTTACATTAGTTTTCATCTATTTTAACAAGGGTAATGCCACAGCTAAAGAAAATAGACAAGATATTTTTGCGCTAATAGGGCTTGTATTAAATTATGACTTGATAGTTGTTAAAACACGGTTGCAATGAATTTTCAGGCATTATTGTCTGTTCCTCTCCATGCTAATCACTACCCTATAGTACAGGGGGTCTTACATTTAATGGAGCAGTATGAAGCTCTTACCTGCATTCAAGCAATTGATTCCATAGAAGGGGCATGATATAAATCAAGCACAGAGTAAAACTGCAGTTCTACAAGCTTGGAATCAGAGCACCCTTTTTCTGTCAGAGGTACTCAAAGACTTTCCTGCTGTGCTTAGGTTGATTGTACTTCCCTTTATCTTTCTGTTCAGTTTTGTTTTTCTCACTTTTTTTTCAGTGCCGTTAGTACTGGTTTAACATGCACCATCACCAACCAACGTTCATTTCCATTTTGTTCCATCAAAACTTTGAGAAGGAAAAAGGTAGGCATATTTTTCACCTTATTGCTTCTCGTTATGGTTAATTCCTCATAACTGGATATCTCGTTACTAGAAAAGGAACCTGACCCAAATTGCTAAGACACATTCTCTTGTTTTTGACTTGGTGGGTACATTAAATTTGCACACATTCTTCAGTTAAATACTGACTACATGTACCATTAAGAAAAAAAACCCCATTCAACTGAGAATCATAGAACCATAGAATAGTATATGTTAGAAGGAACCTCAGAGATCCAGTTCCACTCCCACCCTCACTATGGTTACAGATCCTGTTGACCAGGTTCCCGAGAGCCTTATCCTACCTGGATTTGAACAATTCCAGGTAGGCTATCTCCACAACTTCTCTGGGCAACGTGTTCTAAACCCTCATTACCCCCATAGCGAGGAATTTCTTCCTAAAGGATAGGTCATGTTCCCCAAAACCATATCTACCTAATTACTTATGTTAAATGTATTTTATCTGTGATCTGAAAGTAAAATTTTAAAACATAATTGATGAAGAATGAAGATAACACAAAGAAGATGAAAATATAATATATTGTCAGCATAATGTTATACTACTCAGCAGTTGTAGTCAGAAGGGAGCCTTTATACATTAGGGAAACAAAGAGTTTAGACCATTTCTACAGAACATGTTCTAGAATGCAAAGGCTTTGAAGATGACAGAGACTGTCACGCACATAAAAACCTATAATGACTTTAAATATTGAGCAGCTAAAGAAATAGTTTTTACTTTTGGTTACAGTACCAGTGGAAAAAACAGTGTTAATTTCCAGTATTCATGTTTCACTAACAATTCTGGAAGTTCAGAAGAAAACTGTAGCAATAATATATGGTCTGAAAAATGTCTTTTTGTGAAAAGTTTTAAAGGCTCCATCAACAGCGTATCCCAGAAAAGGTTACAAGGTGACATAATCACAATCCATAACAACCCCATGGGGACAAAGTGAACAAAGTCGTAACAGGAGGCAATTGCTAAGGAAGGACATTCATTAACAAATAGAGAAAAAGTAGAAACATTTCCTGTGGGAATTATTGCCTCTTCTTAAAGATATTTTTTATTTATTCTTTGGGGTTTTTTTCCTCCCAAATTACAAAAGCTTCCTGTCAGCTCTGGAGAAAGCTGAAGTCAGACAAATTTATGTTAGAACTCAGACACACAGTGAAACAAACATTTGAGAAGTTTGTTGAGAAAAATCCTGTTTTTTCCTGGTGAATATTTTTGCTGGGGAAAATGCTCATGAGACAAAGCCTATTGAGATGTAAGGTGTTGTAAGCATCAATGTCTGCATCTGGGCTTTCTTATTATCTGGAAACTGTTTATATTCATGATTCACCTACATTGCTTTAGAAGTCTGTCCTATGCATTACGTCCTGACGTTGCCTATACCTTAGATGACTACATGATATGTATGGTTTTCACTTGTTAGATGTCAGCCTGAAGAGAAATGACTTCTGAGTTCTGTAACTTTAAATTAAGTCAGATTATAAGAAGATCTGATCTTTGTACAATAATTATTGGGGAAAATATTTGGCTTATGATACCGAATCAAAATGTCTCATGTGAGTTTATAGAATATAAGACTCTAAGAACTTGTCAAGAATTTTACGTGCTTGTCACTCTCTATATGAACAAAGACCAAACAATTATGTTTGTGTCGTATTTCTTTTTCCTTTGTTATCCATGTCAGCTTCTTTTCAGATCTTTCTATATGTGTTTGCAGACACTTCTATACAGGATGTGTGGGGTTTTATTAAGTGTGAACAGAAAAGAGAGAAAAAAAAGACATGTTTTCCTGCTGATGTTTATGAGAAAACAAGATAAAATGAAATGCCAGATGTATTGACATTTTAACCTGAGCCTATGTCACTGGAAATAGATAAGAAATCATGGTATAATTTGTTTCTCAGTGCTGTTACTGGAGAAGAAAATTGCCAGTTTGTGAGTTATGAGTCTGTAGACAGGACCAGATTTGGCTTGTATTCCTACCAAAATAACTTAATTGAAATCAGTGAATTTGCACTAATGTAACTATGAGCATAAACTGACCTCTTGTACCTGCTGGAACATTGCCCAAAAGTCACTTGACTTACGTGTGCTTAAGGCTTGCTCTGCACAAGTGTCTACTATTTTACTGGCAGTAAGTTATGTAATATTCATGGATTAATGGTGCATATTCTACAAATCATCTGGGTGGATGCCAACAGACTCATCCAAGCATTACTACATATTTGCTTTGTTGACCTCTGTACACATTTAGTCACATGAAGTAGCTACAGCTGGGACTCCAGTAAGAAATTCCAACTTCCAAAGTGCTTCTACTGCGACAATGCAAATGTAAGCCAAGAGCCTTGGTTGTAATTAGCCTAGATTTCTTTATAATATGTTGTTATAAAGGAGAACCATGAATATTCATCCACAACTTATTCGAATTATGAACATTCATGAATAAATCATTTGACTGCAAACAGGGTACCGTATGCTGTGCTATCGTAGCGTCATGGTTCCTGTGATTGATACCATAGTAATACAATTTTTAATATCAGTAAGCTATCGTAAAGTTTATTTTTCAAGCTTTTCTTTCCAGCTGTGACCATGGCACCTGGAAATCTGGTAAACGTTTTCTTATACCCCTGTAAAGTCAGGTCCTAGACTAGATACATAATGCAGCTTTACTGATCTTCTACTATAACCTTCATTAGAGCTTTTGTAAGGTGCCTTTGTATTCTTGGTGTACAGTACCACCTTCAGAAAAGGAGATAATACAGCACATTTCTGGACTGACATTGACAAGGGAGCCACAGTGTTAGAGTAAGCAGTGGTAGTGTTTTCAATTAGTGTAGATGTAAGGACAGAGGTCAGTAGAACTAACTCCTTGGATTTCTAGAGGTCAGACCTGTTAGGAAACTGGTTGAACCAGTCCCTTGTGAAGCAGTCCTGGGGGAAAAAGGAGTCTATGAAGGCTGGACATTTCTTAAGAGGGAAATCTTCCAAGCACAGGAACAAGTTGTCCCCGTGTGCCACAAAATGAGCTGGCAGGGTAGCAGACCAGCCTGACTAAACAGAGAGCTTTGGCTGTAACTCAGGAAGAAAAGGAAAGCCTACTGGCTATGGAACAAGGGTCAGGCAAATTAGGAAAAGTACAAGGTTGCTGCAAGGTTATAGAAAAACAAAATTAGAAAGGCCAAAGCTCTACTCAACTACAACTTAATCTGGCCAGCACCATCAAAGACAATAAAAAACATTTCTATAAATATTTTAACAGCAAAAGGATAGCTAAGGAGAATCTGCATCCTCTACTAGATGCAGGGGGAAGCCTGGTGACCATGGACAAGGAAAAGGTTGAGCTACCAAATGCCTACTTTGCCTCCGTCTTTACCAGCAATGTCAGTTGCTCACTAAGCGTTCAGCCCCCTGAACTGCAAAGAGGGTTGGGGAGCAAAATCCAAGAGGAAACAGTCAATGACTTATTGTGCCACTTACATGTGCATAAGTCTATGGGTCAGATGGAATCCACCCAGAACTTCTCACCAAGACACTCTTCATCACTTACCAAGAGTCCTGGTTAGCCATGAAGGTTCCAAAAGACTGGAGATATGTGATACTCATCTACAAGAAGGGCTAGAAGGAGGATTCAGAGAACTACAGGCCTGTCAATCTGACCTTGATGCTGGGGAATCTTACGGGGTAAGTCACCTTGCGTGCTATTACACAGCATTTACAGAACAACCACACGATCAGGCTTAGTCACGGGTTTATGAAAAGCAGTTCCTGCCTGGCTAACCTGATCTACACTAAGGTGAAACACCTAGTGGATGAGGGAAAGGCTGCAGGCATTGTCTACCTGGACTTTGGTAAAGCCTTCAACACTGTTACCCACAGCATTCTCCTTCAGAAATTTATGGCATGAGGGTCAGGCCAGTACCTGCTGCACTGGATAACAAAACTGTCTGGATTACAGAGCCCAAAGAGTGATGATGAATGGAGTTAAACCTAGCTGGCAGCCAGTCACAAATGGTGTTCCTCAGCATTTAGTATTGGGGCATGTTCTCTTTCACATTTTTACTAATGATCTGGATAAGGGGATTTAGTGCAGCCTCAGTAAGTTTGCAGATGACAACAAGTGGTGTGTATGCGTTGATCTGCTGGAGGGGAGGGATGCTCTACAGAGGGATTTAGACGAGCTGGATAAATGGGCCAAGGGTGATTGCATCATGTTCAACAAAGCCAAGTGCTTTGAATTGTTTTTATGCTATGAAAATATTCTGATATGAGACCTTTGATCATAACTACACTAGTCACAGGTATGAAATAGCTGGAAATAGGATAAATAACTTGTAATTGTCTTAGGTGTGGAAAACTGTAGAAAAAAAATCAAAGACTCTTCTTATATATTACGTAACCTCCTTTCACGGCCACCTGACAGTCATATTGAAGAGAACAAAGGTTAAATTATTTGAATTTTAAGGAAGCAAATAATAGACAGCAAAGCAAAATGAATTCTAGGAATTCACCAATGCACCTGAAAGAAATCTAAGAATTACTTGGCCTCCCATCTGAGTTCACTGAACTTCTATTTACAGAAATGAAACCTTACAAGAATCCATTTTGATCAAAAAGTACAAAGAAACATTGATTACTGAAATAATGGTTAAATTATAAGAAGAGTAAAGTATGGATGGCAGAAACCGAACCAGTCTGCCTGTATCCGTTGTCTGTTGACAGCTGAACGGTTTGTGAATGTGAGAATTACAGGACAGGTGGCAAACATGCCGAATTCACCACAGTAAGAAAGAGCTGCACTTAATATATAAGAAGCCTCTGATTTCTGAAGAGCAAATTTAGAAGAACTGAAAAATCTATGACTTGAAGATGCAGAAATCTGTTTACAGTGTTATGTAATCTCCTTTGTACTTTTGGAAGAGAAGGCGCTGGAGACTTCTTGATTATTCAAACAGCTGACCTGAAATTTCCTCAGGTCTTCAGGAGTCTGCATAATCAGAATGCAGTGGCAAGGCAAAACAAGGCATCGAAACAGAGTAGATTAGAAGACTAGAGTAGAAAAGACTTAGGGTAAACATGATAACAGGCTTTAATATGAAGCAGTACTAGAAAGAGGAAAGTAAGGAAATGTTCCCAATATCTGCTGGAGATAAATTGGCCTGAGTTGCAGTAAAGGCAATGTTATACATTAGGAAAATAGTTTAAAATATGAAGTTTTAAAATTGACTTAGAATGGAAAAAAATACAGTGTTATATTTAAATGGGAAAAACCTCAGGAAATAAAACAGGCATGAGGGTCATCTGGATAATGAAGAAACATTTTTGCAAAGAGTGTGAAGGAAAAAAGTGACTTTGTAGAAAGTAAAACAATGTCTAGATCTTACTTTATTTTAGTTATTATTAGTGAGCAACACCTGTAAAATATGGGGGTTTTGTTTTCTAGACTTCATGTGATGTAATGGAGATTTATGCCTCAGCCTGCCTTTCATTACTGCTTGAGAATTTTTTGATACGTGTCCCTCGTCTAGTACTGAACCTTCCCTAACTTTCTCCTTAAATATAGCTGAGAAATTTTTGCACATAAGAGTTGCTTTATGGTGAAGGTAATCAGCGTTCATATTTAAACTGAACAAATGCTGAAACAACAATTACAGGCTACTGCCTCAGGGAATTTGTCTTACTGGAATCAGACGTCAGAACAGCTGATACAGTTAAAAGGAGATGGTAGATATTTTTGTAAGAGATCAAGAGTAGGAACTGAACCAATGCCATGGAAGTGACACTGCTCTTTGTCAGGGAAGGATGCTTCCATAAAAAAAGAGAACTCTTCACAATTTCAAAAATGTCCTGTCAGACTAAAAATAACAGTAAATTCTGACATCAGAAATTGCTTCTAAAATTGCTTGTTTTCAGTGGGACTTTTAAACAATTGCCCTCATGGTCAAATGACTTTTTAAAATAAGAGTGTCAATAGTTTGAAAATCACATATTCATAGTGAATATGAATAGTGAATATTTTTTTCTTACTATTTTGTTTACTCTCTTATCATGTCAAACAAAGAAAAGCCCACAGGTCTCACAAAGAAATTGATATTAACCACTGAGGAGGTAGTATGGTAGATATGTGAGAAACTAGCTGCAAGACTTAGGAGTTATAGACTACAGAGAATTTAGGTTCTGGCATTTAGCTCTGGGAATCCAGTTAGAGTAACTAGATAGAAAAAACCCCTCTGTATTTAGATCCACTTACAATGAGTTGGTATTACAGGGTCATGTTAAGTTTTGGTGTGTGTTGACGAACTATGGAAAGAGAGCTTCGTTGTCACCTGTCATATAGATCTAAGCTTCTTTGTTTAATTATCCTCCTACATTAATGAGGCTGTTCATAACACAAGACAAAAGAGCTAATTATAGTCTGTTCAAGTCATGCCATAAAATACGATCACATAACTCAGGCTGTATTTATTGTAAATGATTTAAGAAGTCAGATAGTAACAAACAGTGGTTTAAAACTAGGAAATTCCCTTTCTTCATCTCAAATATTTTCCTTCTTTAATGTCATTCAATAATTTTATTTAAATATATGTTAATTTTTCTAGGAAATTAATGTGATTCAGAAAACCTATGAAAAAGGAAAAATTATGTTGAGGAGGCAATATATTCCCCTATTAACAGAGGGCAAATGATGCCATCCATTAGTGACTGGAATATAAATTGGTATGAGAGTCTTGCAACAGAGGGAAAAACCATGACTTGATTCTAAACTTTCTAGTTTCAACTCTGCATTCTACATTAAATGGACTATAATTTGTATTGGCTCTGGTTTACATTTGCCACTATTCTGGCAGCAAGCCTTAACAAAGAGCCTTAAACTGGGAATAAATACATCACTCACTGTAATTTAAGAACATTTTAAGGTCATTTTATGTAGGCAGAGTGTAAAAAGGTATTTGGGCTTCTGGTGTCTAGACTAACAGGGCAAAAAGGCCTTCTACAGCTCTGACAGAGCAAAGATTGATGAAGAAGTGAAACAAGCAGCTACCTCATCCTCACCCCAACATCTAGCATCAGGAGAAGCATCTGAGCTAGGCAGCTAGTGCACTTGACCCCATGAACAGCAAATAAACCTGCTCCTGCTCAAAGCAGTGTCAGACACAGCCAGCAGTAAATCCACCCTGGGAACAATTCAGCTGACCCTGCAGATGTAGACCGCTCCTGAGGAGAGAACTGGATTTCTGAGTTACAAATCTATCCCTAAGACCTGGGCTGATTTCCTCTTAAATCATCACTAATACTGTGTCTATAAACATCTCTACTGGACTGCCACTAATAATAATAGCATTGGAATCCTGCTGGATTCTTGTTATTTTTATTTTCCTACACTGAAATAACATTTGGTCATGGCACAGGAGTGATCATTAGAGATATATAAGATACACTGAAGAAAAGTGTATACAAATAATCCAGTTTGGGGTCATCCTTGAACTCATGGATTACTAGCAATTCATGTAATATTTGGATCACTTGAAGTAGGAAGAACTACAACTATATATATTTTTCTGATTTTATTTTTTCTATTGTCTATGTAACTATCTTTTCACATTGCCACAAGATGACATGGAAGTTACAAGTATCAATAGATAAGCATCTTGCACGTCAAATACTGTACATCTGCTAATAAATCATATGAAAGAAACCCCAACCAAATGCCACTACAGCAGTAACTTATACCTATACAATAAAAGATGACATATAATTCACAGCTTGGAAGTCCCAATTGCATTTCTTCTCTATTCACAGTCTCATAATATCCAATTACTTTTACAAATGCAATTGCAAATAGTTATGCGAAACAACTTTACATGTTTGAATCCACTGAGGATTTGTTATAAATTTGCCAATCTCAAACACGTTCTTAATCTCATTAAAGAGTTATCTCTTCACCCAGGGAACTTTGGCTAAATTAAAAGTTTAGTTTCCTTTGTGATCTAGCTGCTATCACTCTGCTGCTTACACTGGAACTTTGATTGGAGGATCTCAAAGCAGTTTACAAACTTCAATAAATTAAGCCACTTATCTTATTTGTCACATAGATAAGTGTTATTATCCCTCCTTTGTAGATATGGAAAAGTGAGATATAAGAGTCCATGAATTTATTCATAAAGGTAAACATTCTATATAGCAATGCTTAGAGATTGTGACAAAAATTAAACTGCACAGAAAACTTTGGTATTTAATATCAAACATACTTTCATCATAAATGAACATGTATCAAGCCCAATTTATAAGCTGGCATCTATGAAATCAAAGTGTATCACCTTGACAAAAACTCATTTTTCTTCTTCCAAGAATATTACAGGCAGGGAGCCAATCCTTCCTTTGTCTTCTGTGAAAACACGAGAGAAAAACAACTAAGCCAGATAACAAAGCACTCTATCTATCCAAGATGCCAGGATTTAATAAATTACATTTTATCCTCCAGGCTCTTACCAAAATTATCCAGACACTAGAAAGGTAAAAAGGGCAGCATTAATTTTTCAGCACTTATTCATAAAAGGCTTTAGTTTCAGTGCGCTGAGAATGGAATACCATGTGTTAAGTTACACATTCCACCTCTTCACCTTTGAATTGCTACTGTCCAATGAAAAGCGTTCACAAAGCTTTAATCAGTGTTTCTGGTTGTGCTGTAGGAAAATAGTTTTAATTGTGCAATGTTCTGCTCCCTTCGGGTTCTTCTGGTGGTTTCACTCCCTCACCATTTGAGAACTCTGGTCAACGCCTTTGAACAAAAGATGGGGAGACAGAGGAACTAAGATGACACACTAAAATATAGTGCTTAAGGCCTAGATACTCAGAAAATAGTATTCCCAATTGTCCTAGTCTACCACCTTAATCTTAAGAATATGGAAGTGATCACACAGAATCAGACTTGCTTTACAAAATGCTGTTCAGTTCATTTCTATCAAGGGGACACATAACTTCTGTTCGCAGAAGTCAATAGTTGTTTTTCAATGCCTTGCACCAGCTTGAAAAGGCATGGATCTACTTTTCAGTTCAGTAGATAATCCTGAGGGGTCCTAGAATTTCACAGCAGGGACCACAACGTGCATTCCATCTGTATTACCCAGAACACATACTTTCTGCTCATGGATTTCCTTACTCTTTTCAATGACACAAGGCGAGAGTTATTTGGAGCATTCCATGCTCTAGTTCAGCGTGTGCTCATGCAATGCATGCTGATCAGCTGGTTCTCTGTATGAAGTGGCTCTGCTGGCCAAGAAGTTCCTATCATCATTCTGGAAGACAAGAACATTCAGCGTTGGGTAAAGTCTGAACATTTCTGATGACCCAGTGATTAAGTCTTCCCACCCACACATTATCACTTCGACCTTTCACTTGATACTTGAAGAGTCTGACTTTTCTTGTGCTCAAATCTTGCCACAGATAAGCTTTGCGTGGTGCTGCTTTTGATAAGATAGGAGCTACGTGGCTTTAGCTTGATGAATTCAGGGAATACGCATCTGTCTTTTGCTAGTGTTCTTCAACTGACTGGAAGGTGCCACCAGGTTGTGGATATCTGTTTCCATGTGTCCATATATTAATTGGTATTCCTTTGTTCTGACTTTGCTGTTAATATCTTAGTTTCACAGGGAAAAAACAAATATTATGCCTTATATTTTTATCAACATAATTAGCATAAGAAATACATTCAAAAACCACATATAAATTCACCTTGAGTCTGTTGTACTGTTTGGTCCTGACAGCACTGGCATTTTTGTTTCTATTCTTTCCCAACCAGAATTTAAAGCTCTTAACTGTGAGATTATACTGCTTAGTCTGAAAGCTTTTGTGTGCCTCTGTAGTATAATAATTTTACTTTAGAGACCATGTAATTTTAAGTTCTTGCATAACACCACACGTTTTTATGGCATTACTAAACTTTGTAATTTTATTTCCCTGCGACAATTAAGTGCACACCAGTGTTATGGAATTTTTCCCTTTATCACAGTTGAATGAAATTGGAATAAAGCATTATATGGTAGGTTGGAAGTTCTGATGTCTGGAAATGAAAAGCCTTTTTAGGTCCCTTGTTACATATCCATTTCACACATAACCAAATCCATCAACTTGTTCATTTTTCCCTTCAGTGGCCTACAAGTTGTAACTAAAAAAATATGACAAAAACATATTCACTGCATGCTTCTTATACAGAGCTTTTTCTACAGGCACTGCTTATAGTGCTAAAGACAATGAATTTTGATTTTTCACAGTTTACATTTGTAGAAATTAATCTGTTTTAACACTGGCTGCTGACAGAGGCCCCTACAGAATGATAAGAATAGATGTTACCTGGCTAGCTTGAGCTAGACACTGCATGACCAGACCTACAGCCCAAGGTAAAATTCCAAGTCAATGCACTTTTAAAAGTCAGTCTGGTATAATGCAAATAAAACCCTATGACTCATCATACTGTGTGTAAGATGATATAGAGAAAAATTTTGGTGCTATGGCATGAGCCTGCTCTAACTGCAGCTCTTATCACAGCTCCCATAATATCTTAGAATTCAACCAGGGAGACTGACATAATTCCAGCTCTTAAAAAACATTTGTACTGATTTGGCTTCAGTTTTTGTCCTGCTTGCAGAGACTTTTATTCTTCCCCTTCTGATAAAAGTTGTCCAAAAAACCCTCAACCATAATTTAACTCTGCACATAATTTTTACACTAACTTTGCAGGTAAAGCACTGCAGATTACATTCTGCATATTCATATTCCTTTTCTAAGTTAGGACAATGTTCTGAATTACTTTGGCTTACAGAAAATAATGTAACAGTTATCTTGTCCTGTGAGGCCAGCCTAATATGTTGTGCTGTCAAATCACAGATAATATAGAAAATGGTACCCAGTCATGTTTAGACATTGTTTTTCCACTCATTACCTAGCCATCACATACATTATTCAAAATAATCAATTATACTATGAAAAATAAATAAGGCTATTCCTCTGGGGTGCATTTGCACCTCCAAGCTAGCTAATGTTATGCAGTCTATAACCACCATCAGAAGAGACAAAAAGAACAAAAGCCTCCAAAACCTAGGGAATAAAAGTCTCTGGGGAAATACTCTGGTAAATCTATTTAAAATGTATGCTCTGCCTAAGGCTGAGACGTATATACAAACACGTATACATACATATATATCTTATGGACTCAGTTGAATATAGTAGATAGATAAAGAAATATGAGTCAAAAAGTCTGGAATTGGATTATTTTACTGCAGTGAATATCCAGCAGTGTTAAAGAGGTTTTACCATCTTAATAAAAAAAATTGCAATAGATGAAAGGAAAATCAGACTTCTAGGTTGCAATTTTAGCTCAGTTATGATTATTATATAATCCTGAAGATGATATATCATATCTTCCTAAAATTGTAGTGTACAGTAAATCTAATAGTAAATATGACTGCATATGGAATATAAGCATGCATATTCTTTGTAGAAATTACATTTTCTGAATTAAATTAATGTAATTCAATTACAGAAAAAATGAATGCCAGAACTGGAAGGCACCTTCTGAGTCTTCAAGACCAAACCTCTGTTTTATTTATCAACTGCATCACATAATATTGCTAGACACTTAAAACCAAGTCTTTCCTAATATTGACTATTTTAAAAGGTTCTTGTTGAAGAAACTCAATTGATATATATGATAAAAAATAAATTTCTGTTTATCAATCTTAATGTGCTCATTGCAAATTTATGCCTATTATACACATCACGTCTAGTCTAATACATCATATATAAATAGCAATCTTTCTCTTGTTCTGCCATTTTTCAGACTAAATGAACATAGATACTTCAGTTTTAAGTGGTGAAATAGACTCTGTCCATGTCATTATTCTTGTAGCCCTTCTTTATTCTAGATAAAGGAAGGTATATTTCCTCAATTCCTTTGGCAATATCTTACATATTTTGAGTTACAAACTTCCATTTTCACATTATTTTTGGATCAACTAATTTGTTCAGATATTTTTCCTCCTCACTCATCTCCAAAGGTCTGCCTCCAAGTAAAGGGAGAATTCTTTATTATTATTGTATAAATGCATGACATAGATGTACTAAATTTGCCTCTATTCTGTAAATTCAGTGTTTCGATAAATGTAAAATGCACTACTTCTTTTAATCTGTGAGTGTCTCTCATGAAAAAAGTCGTTTCCTTAGTAAATAGTAGACTTTAAGACTATGCTTTGTTCTTGAAATATGCCCTGAAGTTACGTGTTAAAAAGGTCCCATCTCCCTACATACTGTGGAAGTGTTGAAGATGCATTCAAGGTTATATATTTACCCACACTGAAAATAAGTTCAGGTACAAGATTTCACATGACTGCAAATGTCATTCCTAAAATGGCATGCAAATTGTTAAATCACGTAAGAATTTTTCAAAAGATTTCATGCAACTTCTACATGACCATAGACATAGAATCATAAAATGGTTTAGGTTAGACAGGACCATAAAGATCACCTAGTTCCAACACCCCTGCCATGGGCAGGGACACCTTCTACAGTACTACAATTCTCAAAGCCCCATTCAACTAGACCTTGAACACTTTGAGGGAGGGGGCATCCTCAGCTTCCTTGGACATTCTATTCCTGTGCCTCACCACCCTCTTTCTTTCAGTTTAAAACCATTACGTCTTGTCCTCTCACTTCCTGATCCAAATTTACAGAAAAATTGAATCCTGTTGCAAGGGAAAATAAAAGGGAAGAAAATAAACTTCCCCATGCCTAGGTTTTATTCCTGTAGCAAGTCACAGGGATTATTTCTACAAGTGCTTCAGTAGACTAGAGAGAACATTTAAGAGCCAAGCCTTACTATTACTCTATATTGCATTAACTATTGGAGAAGATGTCCAAGTTTTAAATGTTCTGCTTTATATAGAATTTTACCATAAGATGTTAAATGGCCTTTCCAACTGAAACTCTGTAGGGCTACGAAGGAAACACTTTGGTGCGTACTTTTACAAAAAAGATCTAAAGTACATGGATTTCCAGTGGCCTGTTTGCAAGTATCTTGTTGAAAAATGTCACAATTAGCAGCAGACTCCTGCTGAGCTTTTGATTGCACAGTAAGGAACCTCTGGAAGTTTGCACCTCTGGAACTTTGACTTTAACTGAAAACGTCTCTGTTGCATTCAGTTTATTCCCCACTGTGTGTTTGTCCATATCACAACATCATTACACAATTTAGTGTGATGAACTCGGGAGTTCCTATGGGAAAAAGCATGAGGAACCGAGAGGAGTACAGCCCAGCTCAGTCCTTAGCAGCATAGAAAATTACTTCATCATACAGGGATTAGTGCCTTGTAAAAGAAATGAAAAAATGGCAAACTGATACATAGACAGATGGCTAGAGACTAGAAAACAGACAAAACACTTACCATAAATTTTCAGAATAGTGTAGTGGGGCTTGTACCAGCCTGTGCCGATGGGTCCCATTCTGGGAGTTACTGATGCACTCAGAAAGTGCTAACACCCACACTTCTAAAAAGGATTTGCACAGATGTAGCCAGAGTGTGGGAGGCTGTTCATTTAAAGAAGGACTGTAAGGATTAGGCCTAGCAATTCTTGTATTTTTTGCAAATTACTGAGCACCAAGTTAAATGCTGTAAATTCCTATATTCACGTCCTCAGTCTGCTGCCATCATGAAGTAATGCACTGTAACCTAGTCTGCAGTAAAAACGTCTTGAGATAAACCATTTTAACTCGCATTCAAAAAAGTCTAAGAGCATTGAGCTGTTACAGATCAGCTGAAGCTGTTTAAATCACTCGGAAACACATACCCAGCTGCCACATGGAGTTTCAGATCCCAAATAGCACCAATAACTCAGAATTAGCCAAATTCTCCAGATGCTCAGCTACCCAGTGGCAAAATCTCTTTGGAGTACCTGAGCATGCATGGAACTGCTTGAGGACTTGATCTCTCACAGAAACTTGACATTGTGAGCTGCATCCCAACCACCTGATGCCTATTATTAGGTGTCTTATAGGTCCTCCTTCAGGTGAAAGATCAAATGTCATCAGTTATTTCCCTCTTCCATCAAATTTCATTTGAAACCTAAGTCCTCAGAAGTTTTCTAAGGAGACTGTCAGGACATTTCTCTATGCTAGATTCTTATTCATGAGATTCTGCACAGTTGAAGAGCTTTCTTAGGCAATTCGTTTTCAAGATCATATATTGATTTTCCTTTTTGCCCATCTATTGCTTTGATTCATGCATTCATACAAATTGAAGGGAAGACGAAGTTCAATGACTGCTCTTTGGGATGGTGGGTTACTGATTGAATATTGAGCACAGATTTTAACAGATGTGCTGTACACAACTGAACATCAGCAGGGTCCTCATGGCTGAGGCAACTGACACATTGGAAACATTGAGGTAGCAAAGCCTACATAGGAGGGTTTCTGCTTCTGTTTCTAGCTCAACAGCAGCGAACAGGCAGTCAGTCACCAGCACTGTCAAACCTATCATCAGCTATGATGATCTGTGAATTAAAGGAGAGTCAGACCTATTTCTGCACAAATGTGCATTTGTTTAGTTGCTAGAGCATGCTGTGGTGTAATGCTCCACCACGTCACCAAATACTGTCCCGTACAGCATCCGGGTTTGGGTATCATCTCTACGGGATTCTTGTCAAAGTCAGCCTGCTTGAGGTACATCACTTCACAGACAGAATGTGTTGCGAGAGCGTGAGACTCTGCCTCACAGAGCCAGAATGCAGTGTTGGACCATTTTGCTCACTGGTAAAACCAGAGCATACTCCATGCGAGCTATGAAACATAGACTTAAATCCAAGCACACAGAAGAAGAACCTGGATTTGGGCCTAGAGCTTGGATGTGACAGATATTACCCCATAGTTAAGATTTATCTCAGAAATGTGATTTCAACTTATGGCTTTTCATTCTGTCTCTGTCAGATGGCTTTCTGAAGGATGTCTGCTGTGACTCTGCCCCTTGAACTCCACTGGTGCTTCCTTTTGGGGCATAAGGGCTAACTGAAGAGTTTCCTTGGGTAAAGAAGCCTGGAAGGTTCCTGTTTGGAATCAGATAGTCATATAATCTCCTGCCCTTGTCACTGTCTTGAAGGATAAAAGCTGGATGTTCCCTATCACTGACATGTGCAAGAATTATAACCAGATATGGCTGATGGCTTCATGAATAATTATGGCAGATACAGCAGAGCTCTGTGCTTTGGTCTAGCCTGTTCTACTAGCTTCTCCTTGCCAGACTAAATCTGCCTTCTAAAAAAAGCATCCTTCAGTTAATTTAAAATATTTTCAGAACAATTGAATTTTCCCTACATTAATTAGCACATATTTTGTTTTATGAGTCTTACAGGGAGAGAAGCTAGGGAATTATTTAGCTTAAGAGAAAATACTAGAACTTGTCAAGATCTTTGCTGCTGTTGTTGTTGTTGTCGTCGTTGTACTATGCTCTATTAATGCAGATGAGCAACAAATATGCTTCAATAAATTGAATCTGACTATGGCGGCCCCAAGAATAACCCAAGGCACAAAACTAGGGAAAAAATAGTAAGACAGAAAATCTCTCTCATTATTTTACTATAAAAATCTTAATTAGTCCCAAAGGTTTTTGTTATAAAATTCAGGTAGGTAAGGAATAGAAACCTTTTGTCAAGCAGACTATGTAAAAAGTAGGACAGTGACAAAAAAAGAGTTGCAAATGAAGCCAGACTTGTATTCTAACAAGTAAAATATTTATAAACCTACAGAGTTTTCTGCCCATGGAACAGGTAAGGTAGTATAAATAAATTAAACTGCAGAAATTAATACATTTTTTGAATTCCATTTATCCCTGAAAATTAATAGAATTCTACCAATCTTTGAGGCCAAAGCTGTTCATAGGTGTGCTCCTATATTACAAGGGAAGGATTATTAGTAGTACGGTAGTTGCAAATTAAATCTGGAAGTTTGCAGCAATTTTAATATCATTGGGAAATTATCTTTTCGTGTCTATGTCTTTCAGCCTCCACAGCTAGGAATTTAAAACTAGGTTTATAATATTTTTACTTCCCTGAACTATTACCCACAGCTATATTATAAGTAATCTAAAAGTTCCAATTCTAGAAATGCAGCGAACAAATCAGAAAATGCAAGACAGTTTCTGTCACCTCATGACAAGAAATTGGTGCTTGAATGTGGCACATGGAGAAATATGTCTTGAAATCCTGCATTATCTATCAACTAGACCTTTGTTTACAGCCTGTGATTAAGTGTTCATACAGAACTGTGCTGTATTCCAAACCTGTGTTTGGTTTATGCATTGGAAAACAAAAAGGCACTTTGCTTACTCAAGTGCTGAAGGCACCTTCTTATTTCAAAACCAGTCTAGAAAGCTGACTTAATGTTCTTGTTTACCTTTGTTGTGATTCAGCATACAGTTCTGACACACTAATCAAATCCTCTTTTGAGAGCTAAAGTTTGTACTCTAATACTTGAGCATTTTTATTATAAAATTAATAGATAATTTATTAAGCTTCTCCTATAGGTTCCTTTACCACCACTCTGCAGAAAGCTAGTTGCAATCTGAGCATATCAAGGACGTTTTGCTTTTGTCAGTGGGCCGAGCTGAGAAAGGTATGCTGTCAGGAGCCTTCAGTACTGAGGCTAGGTAGGGTGACAATCAACTACCTAACTCCTTAATTTAAGCCAAGTCCTTAAAATGTAGGTCTTCTTAATTCTGGAGGGCATGAGATACAAATCTGATACAGTACACAGTATGTTTTATTCCTGTTTTGTTGCATAGGGAAACACGATGCAGCTAATCTTCATCATAAAATCATAGAATCACAGAATGGTTTGGGTTTGAAGATCATCTTGTTCCAACTCCACTCATGGACAGGAGTACCTTGTACTAGACCAAAATGCTCAAAGCCTCATCCAACTTGGTATTGAACGCTTTGAGGCAGGGGGCATCCACAATGTCTGTTGGCAACTTGTTCCAGTGCCTCACCTCATGAAAAACTTGCTTATATCGAAATGTAAACTCTTTCAGTTTAAAGCCATTATTCCTTGTCCTGTCAGCAAACTGTTTGATGGAGAATCCTTCTCCAACTTTCTTGTTATCTGCCTTTAAGTACTGGAAGGCTGCTATAAGTTCTTCCTGGAGTCGTCTTCTCCAGGCTAAACAACACCAACTCTAAGCTTGTCCTAACAGGGGAAGTGTTCCAGCCCCCTGATGACCTCTCTGGCCTTCCTCTGCCCACTCCAACAGATCCATGTCCTTCTTATGCTGGAAGCTCCAGAGCTGTACACAGGAGTCTCGCTGGGCTGTCACTAGAGTGGAGTAGAGGGGAAGAGTCACATCCATTGACCTGTTGGTCACATTTATTTTAATGCACTCCTGTAGGTGATTTGCTTTCTGGGCTGTGAGGGACCATTGCTGGCTCACATTCAGTTTCTCATCCACAAGTTGTTTTCATCTGACTATCCAAAACGTAGATCATATTCCTTTTCCAGTTATCTAATTTTCACCATTTCAAAAAAAGACATATGAGGGAAATGATCACCAGTTGGAAAAAAATTGTCCTTGATCGTAGAAGCACAGACATGGCTTTGTCCAGTTAAAATTGTAGAGATGCACAACCATTGATCAGTGAAAGAGCAGTTACTGGTAGGTGCAGAATCCTACAGAATGGACTTTTCCTCACCCAAAAGATCCCACAGCCTTTTCTGTTTATTCACTCAGTAGTATCCATTGATCAATTAGTCAGCTGTACTTGACAAAAGAAAAGTAATTGTTCATGGGTAAATCCAAAAAAAATGACTACATGCTTGTATTCAGTCTTTGCTGTCCTACGTACCTGTGCACAGTGTTCTATTTTTTATAATCTACCAGGTATTTTATAAGTGATGAGCTAACACATTATTTGACTTTATTAATTCAATTATACTGCCTTTTCTTATAAAAAGAAAAAAACCAAAACAAGAGTACACCTCAATACTGAAAGAATAGTTATTTATTTATTAGAGTAGAAGTAAAAGAATTACCTCCGATAATCAACTTCAAAGCACAGACTTCCAGATCTGAGATTATCTTGCATATGTATTAGTCAGTATTTGGGATTATGATACGTTTAGAGCGTTAGATGGTTATCAAATATATTAAATATATTAAACACACACACAAATATATATATTTACATAGAGAAAGATACAAGTACAATCTAGGAATGCTGCAGTCCTGCTCCAAATCGGGCAAGGTTAAAATGCTAAATTGCACAAGCTATTGTGGGAACAAGGCTAATACATAACAAATGAAATCCATTTAGTTCTTATTGGTAATTCTCTGCCTTTCTGTCTTTATAGGCAAATCTGCCCTAAAGACCTCCTTAAGGAAGACTATAATATAGCAATGAAGAAAAAGGGGAAAGCATTTCATAAATAATAGTACAATATATCTTAAACATATACAGAAGGGAATATTTTTAATACATATATTCTAAAAGTTCAAAAAGCCTTGACATAGGGGAAGGACAATTGCATAAATCTTTCTCAACATTGTATTAAAAATATAAAGCTTTTGAAAATATAAAACTTTATTGTTGTCAGAAAACCATTTCATAACTCTCAAGACCTTTATGAACAGGAAAACATTTTAGCTGTTTGGCTAGCTGATACCTCTGAGAAATTTCACCTCTATTGGGAGGGTACTTGTCTGTGTTAGCCAAAATCCAACATCCATTAGAAGCCCAAAAGCAGGAAAGCAGACTCTTACAACCAAATCTGTACAAGGTATAGGTCTGTGCTCTGCAGAGTCAGTCCTGTCTTATAGATCTATTAATGATTGAATGTGTCCTCAATAAGTTTGAGATGACACCAAGTTAGGTGTCTATGTTGATCTTTTGCATGCAGTGAGGCTCTTACGAGGGATCAATGGGCTGAAGCCAAGGATATGAGGCTCAACAAGGTCAAGTGTTGGGTCCTGAACTCAGGTCACAACAATCCAGTTCAAAGTGACTGGCTTGGTGAAGAGTGGTTGGAATATTACATGTCAGAAAAGAACCTGAGGGTGCTAGTAGACAAAGGCTTTCTGGCTTGTATCAGAAATACTGTGGCCAACAGAAGTAGGGAAATTATTGTCCCCCTGTATTCGGCACTGGTGAGGCTGCATCCCAAATGCTGTGTTCAGTTTCGGTTCCACTCACTACAAGGACAGTGAGGTGTGGGAACACACCCAAACAAGAGTAATGAAGCTGGTGAATGTTTTAGGGAACAAGTAAATATCAGCTGAGGGAACAAGTAAATATTAGCCTAGACAAAAAGAAATCATAGGGTAGACCTTATTGCCCTCTGCAACTAACTGAAAAGAGGTTGGAGTGAGATGGAGTTTGATCTCTTCTGCCAAGTAACAAGCAACAAGATGAGAAGAAATGATCTCAAGTTATACCAAGTGAGGTTTCAGCCAGATATGAGGAAAAATTTCTTCACTGGAACTGTTATCAAGCACTGGAACAGGCTACCCAGACAGGAGGTGGAGTCATTACACCTGGAGGAATGTTAAAGATGTTTTGACTAAACCAAGTCTGTGATTCTGTGACTTTGTGAATGACTAAGTTAGGCATTGTAGAAATCTAACAAAATGCTATAACATAGGTTTTGATTTCATTTCCTGTAATTCAGGGGAAATTTTGCTTCTGAACAAAATTTGCTTCTGAGCTGGGTGATCTCTATTATGTGATGTGGGTTTTTTTTTTTAAAGACTATATTATTTATTTAAAAAGGGTTTAATCCTGGAAAAAATAAATAAATAAACCTCTTCAAAGCCCTGTAAAAGTGTTTCTTTCAAAATACAGAGAAAGAACCTAAAAACCCTATGGCTGTTTTTGCAGAACAGAGCACATTTAAATCTAATTATGAAGTATAGCATAAAACCATATTCTTTCACCATTACGTTCCCAATCCACATTACTAGGTTGTATGGTCAAACATTACATATTTCTTTACATATTCATGATTACCATTATCAGATGCCTCAATATCTAGTATACAGAGTTCTCACCCCTCCCTATCTATCTATCTATTTATTTATCTATCTTTCTAATATGAGAAAGGTGAAATTTTATTTCCAATTAAACTCTGCTAGTTTATTCTGGATGCAATCTCTGTACAATTGCACTTATACATGAATCTATATCCAAAAAATAGTGTTTGTGATCAATATTGCAGGCTTCTGTAAGTCGTTTTTTTCTGTTATATTTCTGTTCTGTGATATGGATGTATTTATTAACTCTGTTTACTTGTAGCTCAGGATCTTATTCTTCTGACAAGTGCAGCACATTATATGAATATTATGCAATCATTTACCCATTATCAGACCTAGGCAAATTATTAGCTAGAACATCAAGCACATTTTTCTTACTTGAAAGTTTGCTAAGGAAGGTCAGTTCCGTTGTGCTTTGGGATGCAAGAAATTAATCCCATCTCAGTTTGATAGATGTGAATCTGCTACTTATCCCCACTCCTAGGTGCAGGCAAAAGCAAAGCAGAGCCTTTGTTACAGAGCAGCAAATGCACACATGTACAGTGGAAATTCACACGTAACAGACACCCTTATAAATCACAAATGACACAATCCTGTTCCTAGATTGCTATACTTAGAGTTCACCTGTGGAAGATGTACTTGTTCTACACTTCCTTAATTCATAGGAAAATCACTCTTTGGGGATATCATGTGGATAGATGATGACAAACCAGTGGATGTGGTCTATCTTTACTACAGTAATGTCTTTCACAGCATCCTGGCAGCCAAAATGAGGCAGTGTGGTCTAGGTAGTGAGATGGGTTGTGAATGTCTGCAGGATAGAAGCCGGAGAGTAGTGGTCAATGGGACAGAGTCTAGTAGGAGGCCTGTATCTAGTGGAGTGCCTCAAGGGTGGGTACTGGGACCATTGCTACTGAATGTATTCATTAATGACTTGGATGAGGGATTAGAGTGCA
>JAOXOE010000256.1:64630628-64650601 GCA_028565055.1 Phoeniculus purpureus | reverse complement strand
ATTGCTATTGAATGTATTCATTAATGACTTGGATGAAGAATTAGAGAGCACTGTCAGCAAGTATGCTGATGACACAAAACTGGGAGGAGTGGCCGACCCACTGGACAGGCTGAAGAGCTGGACAAGGGAAAAATTTAATGAAATATAGCAAGGGTAAGTGTAGAGTCTTGCACGTGGGCAAGAACAACCCCAGGTACAAGTGCAAACTGGGGACTGACTTGTTGGAGAGCACTTTAGGAGAAAGGGACCAGGGAGTCCTGGTGCACAGCAGCACGACCATGAGCCAGCAATGTGCTCTTGTGGCCAAGAGGGCCAACAGCATCCTGAGGTGGATCGAAGGGGGATGGTTAGTAGATTGGAAGAGGTTCTTCTCCCCCTGTACTCTGCCCTGGTGAGATCATATCTGGAGTACTGTGTCCAGTTCTGGTCCCCCTCAGGTCAAGAGGGATATGGAGCTGCTGGAGGGAGTCCAGCGTAGAACTTCAGGATATTTTTTTTTTCATTAATTAAAATTAGTGTAATTCTGCAAAATTTTAGATTTTAAATATTTGCTATGTATAATTTCTAGAAAAAATCAAGTCCTCTAAGACACAGATAGTAAATAACTTATTGGCCTAAATCTGCAGCCAATTAATGTTATTAAAATACTTTTATGCAATGAAACAACTCATTCATGACCAAATTTTGTCTGCTGCCTCCAAGATCCAAAAAAGTATTTTGAATATACATGCTTGTGCTTTTCTTGGCTATTGCTGTTCATACTGACTGAGGGACCAGGGATACTCTAGTTCTCTCACACAACAGGCCAGTGTTTATGGACTCAGGTCCTCCTAGTCAGCCAACATGCCAGAATCTTTGTTGAAGTAGATTAGTTCTTAAATCGTTTGAAATGGGAGACTGACAATAGATGTTTAAGATATCTTCTTCTGTGATTCATAGCAGTGAGTCAGTCAGGATGCAGTGCAGCAAATACTCCCCTCTACATACAAAATAAACTGTGCATTAAATTGGGAAGAACAACTGAATTTCACAGTGGAAAGAATGCATTAGATTAAAATCATGCATAATCATAGATGTACGGTACCGTGCTTAGGTGCATAAAATGTTTCTAGAGAATGAAGTGCTAGAAACAAGTATTTGAAGAGATATTTATTTGCTTTATCCTTTACAAACAGGTCAACAAGGAAACAGAGAGAGGCAATCTCCCCCAAATTAGTTTTCAGTTGAGGGGTCACTTGTATTAAGATGATAAGCAACTTGTATTGAGGTAGTGCACAAAAACTAAACTATATAAAGAACATGTGAATCTAAGGTTATCTAGAAACAAGAAAAATATAGTATTTATTAAGTGAAGAGTGTAGAAAATGTATAATTGCTAGGTAACCTTCTTGACGTACATTAAAAGTAGTGTGGCCAACAGAAGTAGGGAAGTGATCATCCTTCTGTACTCAGCACTAGTGATGCTCTTAAACACTGCTCAGTTTTGGGGGTCTCACTACAAGGAAGACACTGAGATATGTGAGTGTATCCAGAGAAGGGCAACTCTTGAAGAATCTGGAGCACAAGTCATATGAATAGAAGCTGTGGGAACTGGGGCTGTTTAGCCTGGAGAAAGAGAAATCTCAGGGCAGAACTTATTGCTCCCCTCATTGTTCCTGTTACCTTATAGCCTTGTTGTAAATTTTCATTTAGACACAGTTGATATATGATGAGATGAATGGGATGCTGGAACTTGTACGTTTAAACACAGACTGTAGAGAAGTGGTTGTAGCCCACATTCGTAAATGCCGGTGACAGCCTTAAATGCTGAAATGTCTTCGCCTGAGTACGAATTGCTCTTTAACAGGAAGAGTATTTTCGTTGCATTAGATAAGGTCACCATTTTAAAAAACAAAGCTTGATGTCTCTTTCTCATATTTTATAAATGTTTTAATATAATAATTTTTATTTTTTTATAATAATTTCATGCATTTTCCCCATGAACAAGCCCTATGCCACTTTCTGCAAAAATTTTCTGTTGCCTCACACAAGATTAGAAATCTTTTTTAGTATTTCCATTCAGGGACATTCATGGAAAGCAGATGAGTTTATCTGCATACCGTGAAAAGCTACTGAGATCAAATGTAAAGAATAGACATAACGGAACAGCAGGATAAAATAGTCTTTTATCCTGTCTGGTTATCTTATTCAGTCTGATTCTTCAAAGACTGAGTCTTTAATTTCCAGTTCTTCTGTAAGCCACATGTCATGACCTTGCTAAGTGGGCGGAAATCACAGGGAGACAAATAAGAAAAAGAACTGAAGATAGGAGAAGGAAGTTACAATTGCAGTAGCAAGGACAATAAGTAGTTCAAAGGCAGAGCTTCTATTAGCTCAATGGATATGTGGGGGGTTTTCTTCTGATTGGTGTGTTCCATAAGAGCCACCAGTACTTCCACTGAGTAATTGAATGATCTGTTCATTGAAATCCACATACCTACCAAATCTTTCCCTTTTTTCCACTCCTGTGATTTTGTCTGTAAAAATTTTAATATTTTTATGTTCACTTGGGTATTGTAAAACAGACAAAAGCTCACTATGCTATTTACATAACAGAAAATACTGACATCAGTAGGGCTGGAGTGGGTTTGATTATGCTGATTCTAAGCAAAGAACAATATGAATTGTAGAGCTGAATCTAGAAAGCCTCAGTCATACACACATACAATGTTATCCTAACAAAATGAATTATCATAACTACCCCAGATATGGTATTTCTTAGTCATTACGTTTCTGAAATGAAAACAAAAAACAGCATAAAGAAACAAAACTAAGGGTAAAAAAAAAGTACATGTCAATGTGCTTGTAAGATTATGTCCACTAAAAGAAGTTACGGTATTCCCACATAAAATTCATGCTATTAAATGCTATTGATTATACTATTTATGCTATTAACTGTTACAGAAATTATCACTGAATTACTTTGCACTTTGAGCTGCTGCTTCATCTGCAGCCACTGTGTCTCAAATTGAGCAACAGTATTGCAGATCTTGTTTTTCTGTCCTGTTTTTTTTATATTTCATCTACAATTATTTCATAGACCTGACCACAGCCCATGTAAATTTTAACATATATCTTTTTTAAAAGTGTCACCTCTGCACTGAGATGAAGTTGGCCAAAGATGTATTCAATATCATGGCACATTTTGGACAGTGCAATGAAAAAGCAAAGTCAATGAAGGTCCAAATTGTGTTGCTTTAGCAATTAATCCCCAAAGATGCCCTGAACCTCACACAGAACTTGTAGATGACAACCTACCCTGACATATCGAATGAGATACCTCAAGCTAGATGTCTTGAAGATGCAAGTCCAATTCAGGTACATCTGAATACTGCAAAATTAAGCCTAATACCTGACATTTTCTTCCCTGCTACTGCATTCACGATGTTAAGGGTTTTTTTCTATATTTATAACGCTCTGTTCTTAATTTATTGGTGCACAATTCAGAAAGGAAATTTAACATAAAAAAGGGATTCTGAGGTTTTCAGAGACCTGAACTAAATGTAACAAAAAAATTACTTGTAACTACAAAGGTAACAAACTCTTCAAAATTTTAGATCATATATTTAGCAATTAGAACAAAAATGTAAGGGTTAGAGCTGTGCTTTAATATGTCCATATAAATCAGAGAATGTTTTTACTTTAGTTATTATTTTTCTATACTATGATTTATAGACAAAACCTTTATTTAATGGAAAATGTTCCTTGTTAAAAAAAATAGCTTTTCCAAACAAAATAATATTCAAATATTAAATACACTTTTAATACTAAATGTATTTAATACTAAATGTATTTAATACATATTAAATACATTTAATAATTTAAATACATTCATACATTTCATAGAATCATAAAGTTACAGAATCATAGAATCGTTGGAGTTGAAAACAGCCATAAAGATCATCACCTGAATGATTTTGACATTCTGATGATTCTGATACTCTCATCTAGTTCTAATGCAACTACCACGGACAAGGACCATGTTGCTCAAAGCCACATCCAAGTGGCCTTGAACACTTCCAGGGAGAGAGCACAACAACTGATCTGGGCTAGCTGTTCCAGTGTCTCATCACCCTCACAGTGAAGAGCTTCATCCTTACATTAAATCTAAATCTATCTTCTTTCAGTTTAAAGTCATCACGTCTCATTGCCTCAGTATAAACCCTGATAAAAGGACCCTCTCCAGCTTTTTTATGCCTTTATGTACTGGAAGGCTGCCTTAAGATCTCATCAGATCCTACTGTTTTCCATGTCAAACAGTCTTAATACCCTCAGCCTGTCGTCATAGGTCAAGTTCTCCAGCCCTCTGATCATTGTTATGGCCCTCCTCTGGACTAACTCAGGAAGGTCACATCCCTCAGCCAGCTGGTCAGCTACTTTTAGATACAGCCCAGGATATAGCTGGCCTTCTAGGCTGCAAGCCCACATTTTGGATTATGTTGCATTTGTTGTCAAATAGCACTTCCAAGTCCTTCTATGCAGGGCTGCAGATGTGACTATGCAGACAATTTCTTATCCACCAAGTAGTCTGTTCCATGTTGGAGACAAAGATATTGTGCAGGACACTGTTCAAATGCTTTGCACCATAGATGCATAAGGTAGATGACAGCAGTAGCTCACTTCCTTATATGTGTGTGAGTATAAATGCATATGTACCTAGAGACACAGACGTTCTTCCTCATTTTTCGCTAAGCTTTTTTTGCTAAAATTATCTACCTAGCACTTTTTTATAGTGAGAAGGACCTGCAGAGAGAGTAAAAAGATGGTAAGTAGGGTTAAAGTATATGAAAAGAACCAGTCTTTAATTCCCTTGATGATGGAAAATTTGAAGTAATAGAAAGAAGGAAATCGGTAGGAATATGTCATTTAAAGATACATATTTCATTCAAAGATCTCAAGGTATTTTGAATATCACAGTTCCTCAAAATTAAAAATTTGAAAGAGAGACATAGTGAGAAGATGTGACTTTAAAACTGGCCACTAGGTTTGCAGGTGAACTTAAAATATTTCAATGTGACAGAGTGAAATACTAAAAGGAAAAATCATGTATTTTTATTTTGTAACGTTGCTGTCAAAGTTTTTTGTTTCTATTTTGATGCTTTGGCTATTTTCAATGCTTCATTTCTTCAGATGCAAGGATTAGCCTTTGCTTGAAAATTCTTTCTGAGTCTATGAAAAAGTATATAAATATATGAACCACAACAACATTACATTTCATTATTCGTTGCCCTTTACTACATACAAAAGTCTCATAAATAAGTTACAGAGTGCAAGCCTCATCAACACAGCCTCTGGCACTTCTCATTTGGAGTCTCACTCATCAAAGGGCACTCTACAATAGTGCTTGGGCTGAGGTCGTGGTCCAGGGGAGAAGAGATTTTCTTCACACAGACAGATGATAAATTGTTCTCTCTGGCTTCTGATCCAGTGAGAAAAATACATTAAGTTATATAGTTATTTTCATACGGTGATAAGAAATCTGATCTTGACAGGTGATAGCTTTTTTCTTTTGGCTGAATAAGATATGAGGCTAGCAAATGTTGACTTGTACACGTTTCCCATGTACATGATCGAGTAGAATAGAACACAATAAATGGTTCTTATCAGATGTAAATCAGTGTAACTACACCAATATAGATCAACTTTCCATAAAGTTATTCAAAGCAGAGCAGGGAAAGCAACGTCTTTCCCTTTGTAAATTTCCGTGTGCGAGCATACACGCATACTTAGGTGTAAACTGGTCATTTATTTTCATTTAGTTCTGACTGACATTTTTACTTTTTGAAAGCTTTATGGGGGCAACTATATCCAACTGCTACTTCAAATATTTCAGGTGAAACCACCCCTGTGTACTCATCAAGACGGAATAGCGAATGAGTACACCGTTCATTGCTCCGATTACCCTTATCCCGCTTATTTAGTAAGCACTAACAGACACACTGAAGTGTATGCCATGGCTAGAAACTTTTGATGCCTTTGGTGCACGATATTTAACTTCCACTTTTTATGAGAAAATGTAAACCTTGAACACTTTTTCTTTTCTTCTCTTTTTTGGGTCTTGTTTTGTGAGGTTTTTTGTGCTTTTCCCTGTAAGGTTTATACTATCAGCAAACTACAGGGCAGGTTTTGATCAGTTCCTATAGGAATTTTCCATGGCATTTAAAAAAATAATGTGTCCACCATTAAAATGTGATCATTTAGCACTGAATTTATACTGAGAATTTTACTTGCATTCTGTTATTCCCATACACAAAAAAATTCTAGGTTGATGTATGATACCTTTGGATTGGATTAAGTTTTATAAAGATTTATAAGCTGGGAGACAGAGCTTTCTCAATTCTTCTGAAGACTTTAAGAATATAATAGTCTACTTCATCAGGCAGAAACTTTTAGTTTTATCATAAAACAAAAATGAACCTCAAGTTATTCACGTACACTGCTGTTATCTGCTTAATTCTATAACTAAAACTCACACCAAGCAGTCGTGGGTTTATTGCACCTCATTCTCAAAATCTGTTGCTTTGGCTGATGGACTCAGGTTTAAAAAAAATCTTAGTAGTGTCAATAGTCTCTGTAAGAAAGTAAAGAAATATCATTGTTCATTCTGGAGAAATAAACTAGTGTAGACACTCTCTTGACATTACAGCCTACATTCTGGAAGTCGCTATAGTGATTTTAAGGGTTAAGGTGGATCAGCTAGGACGAATGGTCACTGTTAGTACAGTCCCAGGGAGAGACGCTGTCTAGAGAATAATTTACATCCTAGATGAACTGAACTTATCTTCAATATCTTCAGTAACAGAACCTTTTCCTGGACCATAAGACAGTTACCTAACAGCTTAAGTAATAGTCAAGTATCAAAGTATGAGTAAGAAATATGACCTGTGCTTCCATTCTGTTTTTATAACAAAATGTTCATTTTCTAGAAGAGGGAGTGTTGGTGCTAAATTTGTAAGGATTACAAATGCATACAAAATTTCACAGCTCTGTCTTCATATCTACTGATTAGATGAACCTGTTTCTTTATGTACAGTGGGGAATTGTAAAAGGTTCTGCATCTCTCCATGGAGCTTCTCCCCACAGCAAGAGATGTTTTTTGCATTATGCAAGTTCTTTTTGTATTGTTATTTAATGTAGCTTTAGCAATTAAATCTCACAGTTTAAGGGTATATGCAGCATTATGCAGCCCACTGTTGTCTGTTTTACTGCTTTCTGACTTTCCTAGGGCATTCATCAATGTAGTTACATAATTCTAGCCTTGCTGCTCAGTAAAAACTTGCACTTCATGTTGTGGTGATACCATTTCTGGTTTTCTTATTCCCCTAGGCTTCTGATTTGCATGTGGTTGAGAGCTTGTTTTTGTGTTCTTCTTATGTGTTTTTACACAGTGTTAGGGCTCAAAATTGTTTGGAGGAATTTGTGCACAAGCAGAATTAGTTAGCATCCAACTCTGAGTCTAATAATTAGAGATGAATGAGTACACAAATACCCGTGCTCACCTCAGGCTTTCTGATCCAGCAGAATAATTAACCAAGCACCTCAGGCATGTTTGCCTAAAGAAGAGGAGAACTCCAGAAACATGTTACAGTTCTGTGAGGCATCAGGGCTGTTTTCCTTCGTTGAAAAATATATGAATATATTCCCCTTTCACTTTGACACTTGGTTTCTATCTAATTGCTTCTTTTTCTCCTGTATCTTAATTATTTGCATCACACTTTACAGAGAAAAAGATAAAAGATGAGAGGGTAAGAAGAAACAAAAAAGGTTTCTTAGCTAACCCATTTCCATGTCTGTATCTGCTTTCTGTAACATACACCAAGTGTTATAATAGATGAATGTGTCAGATCAGTGCTTGGAAACATTCAAAATGATAAATTTAACAGCAGTATTTATTAGTCAATTTATATAAAAAAATTTTCTACTTTATGAATTCAACATTTGTCCATGACTCAGTAGTTTGTACTGTATACAAACATAGAATCACAGAATTATTTAGGTTAGAAAAGATCTTTAAGATCAAGTCCAACCATTAACAAAACTCTACCAAGCCCAGTGCTGAGCCACATCCTTGAGCACCATTTCCACATGACCTTTAATCACATCTTGAGATGGTTATTTATCCACTTCCCTGGGCAACCTCTTCCAGTGCTCAATCACCCTTTCAAAGAAGACTTTTACCAAATGTCTAACCTAGTTTAGCAGTAGGAAAAGTGCAAAGCGCAAAAGCTGTTCTCACAGTTCAGTGGAACATCTTGTCTATGAGAAGCTGTTAAATAGTCTCGATCTAATCACCCTGGAAAGAAGACTTGATAAAATTTGGTGGGAGCATTTCTAAAAGATTAGTAGTGTCAAAGGTAAGACATTACTTACTGTCTTTTCTAGTATGAGAACTAGGATTCATCAAATAAAGCTGCAGGAGTTGACAAAGCAATTTCGCACAACAACCTACAGGCATATGCAAACGCTGTTTGCTTTAAGAGTGGTCAAACACTGGAACAGATTGTTCAGAGAGGTTGTGGAGTCTCCATTTTTGCAGATATTCAAACGTCACCCTTCTCAGCAATGTGCTTTAGCTAACCCTGCTTTAAGTAGGAAGATTGGATTGCAGAAATCCATTCCCATCTCATCGTTTCCATGAGTCTGTGGAAATGTGTATCAGATAGTACGCATGAAAAAGTTAATTTAGTTTTAAACACAGTCTACTTTCTGGGTTTTCTTGCCTTCATGACTTACTACAGCACTTTTCATCTCACTGTCACTTGTAAGCTCTGCAGTGTGTTTATGTATGTACAAAACAAGAAATATCTGCCAGATTATAAAAATTCATGATCAGTATGCTGCCATAATTTCACAACTCATAATTGTGTCTGTAGGAAAGGTAGACCAGACACATTGTCAAGTTTGAACAGCCACAGATGCACGTTTTTTCCTTCACAGTGTGAAGGAAACCCAACTTTCATATTGTGGTTATCCTATCTAGTGCCAACCTGTCTTCAGCAGCTGTTATCTCAGTAAAATCAACAAACCCTTCAACTGCCTACACGTATTTTTTGTACCCACCTTCAGAGTGCAGGACATTTTATTTATCAGATTTGTTAATACAGACATATTTAATTGTAATATTCATGTATCATATTGAAGGGGAGAAAAGTAGCAAATACAAATGTCAGGTAAGACCTCACTTCTCAACCTTGTGACAACACTCATTGGAATTGTCACACTGGCCAATGTTACTGCGAAATTTTTCTCAGATTTAGTTTGGTGGTGTTTCTTTAAGCTGCATTCAGTTGAGCCATCTAAATCTGCTAGTAAACATTCTTGAATATGCCCTTAAGACAGCTGATTTAAAAATCACCAAGAAAGGAAAGGAAATCAGCTGAAGAGACTCAGGTATACTTTTGAAATCCCTCCAGGCTCATATTTATGTCATTCCTTTCCTCACTCTTAGTAAACCACGCATTTTGTCTTACTGTTCCTGTTTAAAACAAATGTTAACAACAATATGACAGAAGGTTCTGAAGTTGACAGCCTCAGGAGAATTTGGAACTGTTCAGGAGCTGTCCAGATATCCTCAGAAACCTTTCTTTGTATACTTGTTCAAAACCTGACATTTCCACACTGATGGCTGCTACCCAAGAAATGCAAAATATTTGTAACGCTTGGCTTCAGATTTGGTTGACAGCTGATTGTCTGTCTTTCAAAGAGCTGGGACATATATGTTAGTCAACATTAGAGACCTGGGGCCAGATTTGCAGATGAAATATTGACATAGTTCCATTGACCACTCTTGAATATATCTGAAGTTCTACAGGCAACAAAATGATAAAGAAGGAATGAAGAGATAAAAAATACCATTATTCAACTCATAGCTGAATACCAAGCTGATATTTACTGCGATAAATCAGCTTGTAATGACTCTTCATTGCTAATTGGTCTTGTCTTTGAGGCTATTAGTAATGTTATATTTTATTTAATTGTTTAATAAATTACCATTTCAGTAAACATAAGTTTTAAGAATAAATTAAGCTTTCAAAAACAACTAATATACTGTGAACTGATTCAAAACATTAGTTTTTTGTTTTATTTAAATGAAGACTCATCACTACACGAGTAAGAATATGAATAAATGTAGCAAGAATATGGCAATCTGTATGAAAGAGTGGCATAGTGGGAGCTGCATGTTACAGCCTGTGTCATCTGTGGACTGTCTGTGCTGTATTCATCAATCATCTCTCATCACACTGATAGAATATAGTCAGCTCATCCAGTCAGAGAAGATAAACAAGGCTATTTTGTCTCTTCAATATTGTGCAATGCTTCCATTACATATGGTTCATGTTTTCCACAAAATATGTTAATGCTGCAATGCTTCCATGTACTGTACCACTCATATAGACCATGTTTGAATGGGTTTACTCCTGTCTGTAGATTGTTACTTGTAATTTCAAAGATTCTGGGGTAAAATGATTCTATGGCCAAAACCAGGCTGCTTTTACAGTCGTATTCCTTACTCTGATGCTGAAGACAACCAGAGAAAGGAGAACTACAGTGCAGCGCTAGAAATCTAGGATGAGGCAATTATACCCAACAATGTGTAGAGAAGAGAATTTGCAAAATATACTTTGCAGTACCCACAGCATCTCTCAAAGAACTACTGAGAAATAAAAATTTAAAATGGTTAATAAATGACATTATTTAGGGATATTTTCCTTAAAGTAAGTGAAGGAAAATATGGGTCATCCTAAATTAAGAAATAATGTTTTTGAAGTTCTAATTCACTCTCTAGCACTACTCTCAAAATAAATTTAGTTTGGACTTTATGAACAGTATGATGACTGAATAATGGCAAATTTTCCTGATCACCAAGAAAACCATTTTAGCAAAACGTATCCCACAAGATATTATTCCAGCTTTCTACCATACAACACTCTGTGGGTTTCAGCGTGGCTTTTTTGTAAGCCACTTGTTTTACAATAGCTGAACTGAACAAATGACAGAAGAGCATCATACACTCACTTCATATGTGTGTAACATAGCGAAAGGATATTAAAACAGAAAATACAAGAGATAGGCAGTTTTTATCTGTTAGTCATGGCTTTTCAACAAGGGAGGACAATGCCAAAGCAGAGACATTGACTGCTTGGCATAATGACAAAAATAACCTATGAGTGTGGCTTGGATGTCTTCCTTGCTTTGAAGGTTTCATCACAGGTAAAATTTAGACTGTTTTCAAACCACAGAGGTTCACTTCAGGAAAGGATAATTTGCTCTTATCTAATTGGGATACTGAATGTTCATCTGGATGGCATCTTTGCAGATTTCTATGAAGGTTGAGGGGGCTGAGGGGATATGTGTGTGTGTGTGTGCATTTTGAACAGCAAAAGTATTTAAGTGTTTCTTCTTCATCGCTAATTTAAGTAAGAACTGAGACTTCTTTGGGATGCAGCTTCCAGATAATTTTAGAACTCGGTTGATTCAAGCACTTTCTAACTTCAAGAAAAACAATCACTACAGCATAGAGATCCTATCAATCATAGCAAGGTTTGCATGCTTATTTAGCTAGCTTGTAATTAAATGCAGCTAAAAATATCACGCATGAATGGCAAGTTTCTACCTTTTATTTAGCTCATCTCCTTCAGAGAGAAGACACAAGTCCCATCAATCACACAGTTAGTAACTGAAGTAATTATCACTAAAATTAAGGCAATTATATACAAATGAATATAAATGAATCTTCCAGTCAAAATCCAGGTCAGTTTCCGAGAATTTTAATAAAAATATAAAGAAACCTCTTTTCCATTTAATCTTTTGTCAAATAATCAGTACCAGAAAGGACACACCTTTCATATTAAGCTAAATTCATAGATCGAGGTTTTAATTAAATTAGTAACAGTATTTTTTCAGCATGGCACAAAGTGATGTGTTAATTAACATTGTTCTCACAAAAAGTGACACAATGTTTCACTAACTTCACTTTGAAGCTGTCATTTCCAGTTGTGGTTAGCTCTATTATAAGGAGAAAATTATTGTCACTGCACTGTGTGTAACCAGATGAGACAAACAAGACCGCGTGGTTTTAGTGTCTAAAAAATGGTATGATCTGAACTTTCACAGACTGAAGTTTGTGTCCCCACCAGGAAAGGTCATCATGTACTTTGTCCCCTCCTGTTTCACTCAAGTCACTCTTACAGCAAAGGTAAAGGGAAAGGAAATAAGTCAGAGTAGCTTTCATTGAATTGTGCTTCAACCCACATCTTTGTAAATTACATCAATAGCTTTAAGGTAGGTTGTGGCAACTGCACATGGATACACAGTAATGCAACTTAAAGTAGTTAAGGAGGTAGAAGGGAAGCCATTTCAGGCAGCTATGATCAGAGTTGCAAGCCAATGTCTTTAGGAAATTTCTTTGTTGTACATAGCCTTTCATTTTGAAAAAACACTATACAGATATTTCAATTTTCATATATTTAACTATTTACTGTAACTGAAAGCTGTACTGGTGATAACAGCAATGAAGGTGTGCATTTTTGCTGCTTGCCTCATTAGCAAAATTAAAAATCAAAAGACAGAATCACATGTCATTAGAATTCAATGACCACTTGGACAGATGCTCAAAATAAAGGGGGAAAGTTACTTTTCAAAAATAAACTTTATAACACATGTATTCTCTTGATTAACTACATGGACAGATGAACTCATGGCTTTGCTAGTGATAGACGCTTGAACAAGCAAGATCAGATTCAGTCTTCATAAATATAGGCAGAAATTCTGAAGAAAGGATGGAATAATTTAAGCTGGTGTTTTGTTAAATACAGGAGTTAATAAAACAATAGTTTAGCTTGTAAATCAACAGTCTGACTTTTGCTGTTCCAAAATTAGCTTATGCTCAGCTTTCACAGTATCACAGTATCACAGTATTACCAAGGCTGGAAGAGACCTCATAGATCATCAAGTCCAACCCGTTACCACAGAGCTCAAGGTTTTCAAAATAAAAAAGAAATAAAAATTGAGAACAAAGAACTCATGTTTCAGATTTAATCATCAAATTAACAAAAGTATCAAGAAAATCAGATAGCATTAATTTTGAAGCATGCAAAAAAGAAGAAGGATTTGAGAATTCACGTGTTTTTCCCCATACCAGTTAAATTAGAAAAGTTAGCTGTCTTGAGTCTAACATTGTCATGTCTAAAATTATTTTAATTCATTAAATAAATTCCATAGAGTAGGGAGAAAAGTGTTGACTGTGAGGTTTTAAAGTCCCAAGAACAATTGCAAGTGACCCATGTGTTTTTGTTTTGTGAAAGCACTACCTGGGTAAATACTTTCATTTAACCTAACAATAAAATAAATCATAGATAGATGTTTTGCTTCATAATAGCTGATTTTCTTATTCATGGAAAGAAGTGCTTCCAGAAATAACAACTGTTCATGGTCACAAGTATTCCCAGGTCATAATTTTTCTCCCCATAGAAAAAAACAAACTTTGTCTTTAACAACAAGATGTGTGTGTATATATATATATACATAACATATCTATATAGCATATGGCTCAGCCTTGATGGGGAACATTTCAAAAGAGGTAGAGGAACAGGAAAGCAGTAGTGGAAGAAAACAGTAATTTCAGAGTAAGACTGAGGTTCTAGTTTCACAAGTTTTTACTCTGGCATCAGTTACATCTCATAAGCCTCACTGATTATCACTGTTGCCCCCTCAGACAAAGCAGTGAAATCACTGTTTGATGTCACAGTGTGAACCATACCAAATAAGCTAATACAGATTAAACATATACCTACTGATATATGTTGCTAGGTTTGAGGAGCTTTCGGTGCTGAGAAAAATGAACATAAATGTGTGTTTTGTTGAAATGTCCCCTGAGATTTCTGTATTGCTTTATAACATAGCAAGTAGGATGTTAAGTATTAGTCTTCCAATTAAGTAGTTTGATGGTCGCTTCAGAACAAGGTAAATTAAAGACTGTCCTTGACTTCAGACCAAGGTAAATTAAAGATGGTCATAAAATATTTGCAGTACCATGAGATTTCCCTTAAAGCCAACATCTGATTCCAATTCTTATGCAGACTGAAAAAGTCCTGAAAGAATCCAGCATATTTTAATTAATGCAACGGAATTATTATTACTATTATGGATCATATTAATATTATCCCAAGTAACAAGTAATAGGACAAGAGCAAATGGACTCAGGTTTTGCCAGGTGATGTTTACATTGGATATTAGGAAAAAATTTTTCATTGACATGGTCATCAAGCATTGGAATCACCATCCCTGGACATGTTTAAAAGTCATGTAGCTTAGGGACATGGTTTAGTAGTGGGCTTGGTACAATTAGGTTAATCACAGAACATTAGGGATTGAAAGGCACCTCAAAAGATCATCTAGTCCAATCCCCCTGCCAGAGCATGATCACCTAGATCCAGTTGCACAGGAACATATACAGATGTGTTTTAAACATCTCCAGAAGGATGCTGTGGGAGACCATGTCAAATGTTTTCCTGAAGTCAAGATAGACCACATCTTGCTTTGCCATCATCTCTCCACCAGGTTATGTCCTCATAAAATGCTATCAGGTTGGTCAAGCGTGATCTCCCTTTGGCGAAGCCATGCTGACTGTCCATAATATCCCTCTTGTCCTTGATGTGCCTATGATGTGCATGAAGGATAAATTATTCCATCACTTTCCTGAGATGGAAGTGAGGCTGGCCGGTCTATAATTACCTGGGTCCTCCCTCTTTCTTGCTCTTTTTGAAGACTGGATTAACATTTGCTACTCTCCAGTCCCCAGGCACCTCTCCTGTTCCCCACAACTTAGCAAAGATAATAGAGAATGGACTAGTAAGGATTTATGTCATCTCCCTCAGCACTCATGTGTGTAGTCTATCAGGACCCATGGATTTTTGTACATTCAGTTTGTTCAACTTACCCCTAACCCAGTCTTCACCAACCAGGGCAAACTCCTCTTTTTTCTTGAGTCTGACAGCTACAACTATTACTAATGATCTTTTCCTTGTGTACCAAATTCATGATTGCAAATGATGATAACAATGAAAAACAATTAGAACCATTTTCTGACCCTTTTTTTGATAACTAGGATATTGACAGTACTTTAGTCTTTCTCTTGAATTTTAAACTCCAGACCTAGGTGTGGTATTACAGTGGCAAACCTGTCAATGGTGTATATGGAAGCAAGATCCTCACTGTTCATCAGTTGAAAGTTTCCCTTGATACTTGTCCTTTTACTTTCTCCTTGCCCTCTTAACCTACTGTCTCCTGCCCCTACCTAGTTTTTATTCCTTCAGTAATGATGAAGACTTGCTGTAATGGGACAAAATTACTGCATGAACCACCTCTTGGGTGCCCATGGTAGCACTGACCCACTCTATATTGTTTCTGAGCTATCATGCTGGAGGAAGGTCCCAATGTGAACTTTTTCTGTATGTTTTTTCAGTTGCATTGTTCTCTGCTCTGGTTGCATGTCAGTGGTAGGCACAATGCTGCCTACATTTTATCAGCCAAGAGAGACAGAGATCCAAGACTTTTGGAATCTGCTAGATGCTGCTAGATGAAAGGTGCTAGACAAACATAAGCCATTATCATTAACTGCTACAGCTCTCAACCACAGCTGAGAACCAAGAAACTAAACCAAGCTGTTAGGGACCATCTTAGGATTGATAAAAGAAAATAGTTGACATTTGCTGCTGGCAGTTTTACTTAGAGATATGTGTCTGCTACTCTGAGAAAGATATCATCAGCTGTGTGAAGTCTGAGAGATCTCAGAGGAAGCAGAAAGAAGAAAGGCCTGTAAAGGACTGCAGTATTTTCTCTTCATGCTTAGAAAGGAAAAGAGTTTCAGAAACACTGAAACAACTAATAGGACTTACTGGCAGACACTGGTAAAGAAACTGCAGGAAAATTTGATATTGCCTGTTACAAGGCACAACTTTGAGTTTTAACAGCTTCTGCATGAGTTACAGCACAGCTGTTAATAGAAAATGCTTCAGATGCAACACCAGCAATGAATTTAGCACAGAAAGGGGCAGTTATGGCAATGCATGAGACAAGATCTAGTTTGTCCATGCTGTATCTCTTTTGCAAACACTGGCCTTGAGTGACAGGTAAACTTGTCTCTCATTCTTTTACTTGTATATCAGCTGCAGCTTTATGCACATAAATGAAAATTGTTCATGTGTTCTACCTGCAAAAGAGAAATTATGTATTTAGATAAACATTGGCAGAGGGAAGAAAACACTAAATATTTTTCCTACACTTGTGTAAGAATTCTGCCTGCTTGTGACTTCTGTTTACATGGTGTTGCATTAAATTACTCATAATTTTAGTTGCTGGAGGGATTCCCATAGTCTCACTTCAAAACTCTTGGGAAAGACTTTCTGCTAAAATGCTGTCAAAACCGTTTGTGTTTCAGGACAGTTTCAAAGCAATCCAGGTTTTGAGATTGAGTGGATATCCCTTTGAATGCTGCCTACATGGAAATAACCTTGTGCCACAGCTTTTTTCCTGAGTTCTGGTGTTCTGTCCTATGCAAGTTGTAATCCACATTCCTCACCACAGCCCCTAAAGTCTTCGAGATTAAAGGCTGCATACCTTTCAGATGTTCTTTCAGTCTGAATGCTGAAGATGATATAGTAATTGAAGAAAGGGGGAATAATTTGCCTCAGTCATACTGTTCCAAAACTTTTGAAGTAGCCACTCCTTGGTACAACAGCTCTTGTCTCTTTGTTTATTTGGGCTGTTTATTTCTGTTCAGGACAAAGCTTTGCATTCATAGGCAGATGCATTAAATGTCCTTCTGGAGAGCCATATTTCCATTTTACATATAAAAGTCTTCAGATGGCAGTTTAGACTAGGTTTTACCTGGACTTGTTTGTCTCAGCATAGATTCCTAATTGTAAGATAAATAGAACAGGCTGAACTGCAGAAATTAATAATAAAACCAGCTACTCCTCCCAGCTTTGTGTCATCAACAAATTTGATGAGGGTGCAATCTGCCTTGTTGTGACCCTTGGTGAAGCTATGCTGACTACTCCTGATGAATTTCTTTTTCTTAATGTGTCTGGAATTAGTTTCCAGAATTAGCTGCTCCATCAGTTTCACAGGGATTTAAGGAAGGCTAACTGGCTTGTATGTCCCTAGGTGCCATTTTCTGTCCTTCTTGAAGATAAAGGTGAAACTCACTTTTCTCCAGTATTTGGGCATTTCTCCAGTCACTGTGATCAACCAAAGATTATTGAGAGAGGCCTTGCAATAACATCTGCTAATTCTCTCAACACCAGTGGGTACATCCCATCGGGGCTGTGGACTTATGTATGTCCAATTTGCTTAAATATTCCCTCACCTAAACCTCTCATAGCAAGCATACGTCTTTATTCCTCCAGCTGCTCTATTCCCTTGTTCTCTAGGACTTGGGTGACCTGAAGGCCAGTCATTTACCTGGCAAAAGAGACTGAGGCGAAGATGGCCATTCATTACCTCAGTGTTATCCATGTTCTTTGCAATCAGGTTCCTTGCTTTCTTGAGCATCGGGTCCACATATTCCTTGGTCTTTCTTTTGTCACCAAAAACCTCTTTATTGTCTTTGACATCCCTAGTCAGATTCTGTTCTATTTGGGCTTTCCTAACTTTATCCCTGGGTACTCAGCCAATATTTCTGTGTTCCTCTCAGGTTACCAATTCTTCTTTCCACCCTCTGTGCATCCTAGTTGTATTTGACCTCTCAAAAGAATAAAGACACATGTAATGGCGTTCAAGACTCTGTTTTTCTAAATAACCTTAAAATTATGGATTGCTTGCAGTACCAAAGAGTCTCAAGCACACATTTCCTTTTCAATAAAAGTGCACAATTAAAGACAGTGGGGGAGAATTTGGGTACCTCGTTACTGACTCCTCAGCCTCTGTTAAACATTCATATTTTCTGTAAAAGAACTGCAGATGTAACATGAAATGAGCTCTGCATGGGGACAGATGGAATTAAATACTGTGTATAGCTTTGAAGACATACTACACTAAAACAGCATCTCATTACACCACCTTTTCAGGGATACAGGAGTCTGCTCAAGAACAAAATGTATATTTATGTTCATTGTGCTCTAAAAATCATATTTTAAAAGACTCTTGATGGAAGACAGTCTGTGACCTTTTAGATGTTACTGTGTTATTATGGGAATGACTTTTTTACTGCGTTGTAATAATTATGTTAGCAACTTCTACCTTTTTTTATTAATTGACAGTAAGCATTAGGAATACAATAGCACCACCTGAGGTACAGTAGCTAGCTAGATGGCTTGTCAGTCCATAAATATAGTTCCAAAGTTAGCCCTACTGTCAGTGAGCATCCTTTCATTGTCTGTTATTTATTATAAGTTAAGTTCTGACAATATGCTCTGTCCTAATAAGAAAAGGAAAAAAAATCAGTAACACAAATGATGAACAAGACAGAAGCTATTTTTTTGAACTCTATTTTATATTCTGTTTAAAGTATGCACCAAAATTATTTAACACTTTCAAAACTAGAGGTGAAGAAGGCAAAAAGTCTGTTCCTGCATTCATATACAGTTATCTCAGTAGGAAAAAAAACCCCTGAATTTCAGTGCATTGAAGAGCCACAGTGATATTATGAAAAGGGTAAAAGTGCAAAGTGCCAGTTGTTTCCAAAATGGTGAATCAACTAAAGGCTCGTCACAGGAGTTTGGTGGTGAAAGTTTCTGACCCTGAGTATGTCACCAAAGTGTTATATCAGAACACAAACGCAATTTAACTAAGTGGGTCAGATTCATGACGTGTTTAATATGAGAGTGTACTGCCCAGAACATCACTCTTCCAGGTTCAGCTGCGTAAACTTTGCTGAAGAGCTGACTGAGTACACAACATAAAATGCACAGGTTTGTTGAGGTAAAATGGGACATCAGCCTGTTTCGGCTGTGTAACATTCTGCCATAAATGAGCATTCTCTTGGGTTTGTTGTAGGCTGGGTTATATATTTTGGTACTTAATAGGGACATGCAGAACAAGCATGGGTTGCCAAGTCTCGAGGGATCATGTGACCCAGTAAAGATTTTTGAACATTCAGGTTACTAGAGAAAATTGAAAACTACATGTAAAAATCAACTACTATAAAATTCCAGCTAAATATAAGGAATAATTCCCATTTGGAGATAGGAAGATGAGGCTTGAACCCTAGAAGATCATTGTGAAAGTCAGATGGAATAAGTTGTAGACCTAAAAATGTATGCTGCAGTTAAGCATTTGCATTAGAATTTAAATTGGCGTGGAATTTGTTGTGAGAAGTGTTATTTGTAAGCAGGTATCAATAATGATTATTTTGAACATGTTTTCAGATTTCAAACATTAGCAAAGTAATAGCTGTTTGTATTGTCCTTTGTTTTCTAGTGCTTTTTAACTTTTTTGTTTTACTGTTAACCTTTTGGATTCCTACTAATTACCCATTGACCAAATGTTACATTTTCTTAAACTGTATCACACTCTTCAACAAACAGATACCAACTATTCATTAAGAATAGAAGAATTACTAGATTGCATAAAGCAGATCCACTGTAATTTTGCTTCCTATGGGCAGCATGGAACCATGATAGATGAGACATTATTATTACAGAATCATAGAATAATTTAGATTGGATTAAAAGACCTTTAAGACCACCGAATCCAACCATGAAGTCCTACTCTACCAAGCCCACTACATCCTAGGATGTTACAATGCTTGATAACCCTGTCAGTGAAGAAATGCTTCCTAATATCCAAATTAAACCTCATTTGGCACAACCTGAGACTATTTCCTCTTGTCTATTAAAGAGACTGACCCCCACATTACTACAACCTCCCTTCAGAGAGTGTAAAGAGCACTAAGCTGTACCTTTCTCCAGGCTATACAATTCCATCCTTCCTCC
>JAOXOE010000256.1:64598405-64629688 GCA_028565055.1 Phoeniculus purpureus | reverse complement strand
GACAATTCAATGTCACGTTCCAGGTCCTGTTCTGTCTGTCTGTCTATCTCTCTTTCTCTCCATATCTCTCTCTCTCTTTCTCTCTCTTTCTCTCTTCCTCTTCTTTTTTTCTCTCTCTTTATCCTTCTATCTCTTTCTCTCCATTTCTCTCTTTCCTTCTTGCTCACTTAATTTCCAAACTTGATCTTATTAAACAGATTTTCTCAAAGTAGACAGGAAATTGTAAGTAAAAATGCCTTGGCTGATAAAACATACTAATACGTGAAGATATATATGAGACAGATTATATAGAGAGATATATATGAGACACCCTAGGTTAAACGGGAATACTATGTTGAGTGCTTGTAAGTATAATATCTGGGACAACAATATTGTATATTTTCCTCTACATCCTCATTCTAAATCTGACTTCTGTTAATTCACACTTGTAGACTTTACACCGTTATTGATACTGTTGATAGTAATATCTTCAGTAGTCAGCAGTGCACAGAGCATCACAATATTCTGTACAAATCTCTGGTGCACCTATATTTTGCACAGTGTTCGGTTATACCTACCTGAAATAAGCTAGACAAAGTGAAAAGAAGTGAAGGATGGAACAGCTTTCATAAAAGGAGACAGTTAATAGACTAGAACTCTGTTTGCTAGCAATATGAGGAAGACATTAATCACAGTGATACACTGCATAGCGGTACAAACAATTATTCATTATTTGACACAATGCAAGAACTAAGGACAACCCAATGTATTATTAGGCAGAGTTTAAAGCAAACAGAAGTGCTTTTAATGCAGTGCATCCTTCAGCTGTGGAATTCATTGACATAGATTACTTTAGGAACAAAAGCATAAATAAATTTTAAAAGGTCAGACAGTTTCATTGGGAGTAGATCTGGTGGTGGTAGTAAAACACGGTTCAGCTGTAATCTGTGTCCCAAATGACTGAATACCAAAATTGGTAGGCAGCGTGAGAAAAGGATGATCTGTCTTCAATACCTATGGTTCTTACTGATCACTGAGACTCTGTTTTCAAGCCATTCTCAAAGTTGGAAAACAGGGCTAGCTGCATATTTGTCTAAACATAAAGGTATATTTTACATTCTCCATTGCTTTGGTATTAAACTACATATTATAATTCTGAACTGTCTTGTTTATAAAGGAAATATACAGCCACCTCAGTGATAGCTACCTAAAATGAAGTTTGGTAAACTGGAGATAACATGACATGTTTGGAAGTAGTCCAGTTGAGAAGCATCTTCCATCAGTAGAAATCTCCAGTTTCTGCCAAAACTTTAGGCTATCAGAGAATGTAAAGTAAGAATAGGAAACAGAATGGCAAAAGAAACTGTAGATAAGTAAGTTAGATTAGTTTAGATAAGTATTGCCTGGAAGTTAGTGTTAGCTCTTCGATATTAGAGATGCAACAAGTAGAGACTGAATTAAAGACTGAAGAGAAAGACAGATTGGGACTGTGCGGGTATCTAAGTTCAGTTAGGCTGGGGAGTTCATGTGCAATGTACAAGATTAAAGTATTGTATGGAAAAGACATAGGCCAGTTCAGATTAAAAAAAACAGCTTGCACTTAATCTATAGAAATTGTGTCATCAAAGGAAGGATTTGTTCTCTCCAGGTTCTCTCCAGGACGTGTTATTCCTTTGTTTCTTGTCAGCACACTAGCTACCAGCTGCCTTTACAAAGTAAAAGTGTCTATTGAATATAACCATGTCACTGACTCCAAGGTGCTAAGGAATATTTTCAGGAACTGTATCTGCCCATGATATCATCCATAATTATTTTAATACAATTTTTTTCTGTTCTTGATGTTAACTGGCTAATCTGGCTTCTCTTAGCACCTAAACCAGAGGTTACTGGACCATCATAAACCATGAACTATGCCTTGAAAAAGTCTGTAAAAGTGCTAAGTACCTCAGGCTAAAGTGTGTGTTGTGAGTTTGTCTTGTCTTAATGCCAGGTGCCCACAGAGCTGCTCTATCACTCACCTCCTGAGTAGAATGAGGGTTGTAAAATAAGATTGAAAAAAACTTTGTGCATCAAAATGAATCAGTTTAATAAAGCAGAAGCCAAGGCTGCATGTGGAAGCAAAGGAAAACAAAATAATTATTCTCTACCTCCCATCAGCAGGCAATGTCCAGCCATTTCTTGAGAGGCAGGGCTTCAGTGTGCATAGCAATTGCTTCAGAAGACTAATGTCTTTACTGTCCCAGCTTATTGGTGAGGGATAGCCTCGATTCTATGCCAGCACCACTCAGCAGTAGCCAAAACACTGGTGTATTGTCAATATATATCATTGCAAAGTACAGAAATCTGGGGATTGCTGTGGGGGAAGTTAACACCATCTCCAGCAGACTCAATACAGTGTGCCAACTGTTGTTATGAGACAACATAGACAAGATGCATGTCACTCTTTCCCTACAGTGACATCATTTTTTTGTTTGGATTTATACATCAGCTGCCAGTTCCATTCTTCACCAACAGCTGATGGAAAGACCTAATGCCCTAAGACTGGAAGAAATACAAGAGGACTAGTAAAAGGATTTCTTTCTTTCTTTCTGATTTTAGCCCTCTGTTGTCCATTCTGTGCCATGAGGATGGAGACAGATGAGGTGGAGCGCTCTTTGGGGTAAAACACCTACAGTGAGGTGTTTGAGTGGGTGCTATGTGAGAAAACTCTTGTTGTGGTCTCCAAACAGGGCCTGGATGGTTGTACAAAGATGCCTAATACCGTATGTGAAGTCCTAGATGTCTGGTTTCCCAAGCAGAATGTGAAATACAATGCTTTGAGTTTTGTGGAGAAAATATTTATTCTATTATCAGTAAATAAAATAAAATAGTTTGTATTTCATCTTTATCGGACTATTTACCAATTGCTATGTAATGTACATAAGATTTTATTAACATAAAGCAGTACCTTTATATATTTTCATAAATAAATATATATCTATTAAGATGCATGCTCAAAACACCTTTACTTACAAGGGTGCACAGTAAAAAGTTTGGAGACTCTTTTCCTAGACTATGTGAGTTACCTGCAAAGAGATGACAGATACAATGATGACTTACTAGATAACCATACCAACCAGGAGAGGTAGGAGGAAGCCTAAAAGGGCAGTTAGAGAGACTGACCACCCGATAACTGAACCGTAACCCTAAACGTTTGAATTGTTTGAGGAACCAATCAGATGCACTTTGGGCAACAAGCACAGAAAAGATCAAGGCACTATATTTTTGATGGGTGAATATGCAAACAAAACCTGTGACGATGCATGATGTGGTTGAACAGATTTATGTCTGTCACAAAGAGAAGACATCTTGATAGTTGCACCTAGTGAGAAAGATGCTAAGTAATCTAGAAATTGGCAGTTAGGTTGTTGGCTGATGGGAAATTAGGAAATAGTCTTCAATTTCAAATGTTTTCTACAAGGCTGAGTGACAACAGAGCTTCAATTGCTATTCATTGGGTATGTTATCTCCTGTAAGATGGGAAAAGAAATCTTAGTTTATATGCAAACCCTGTGTATATATCTGACTGTGTTAAAAAGGTTCTCTCAATGGAGTCCATTTTCATTTATTTCAATTCACCTACAGAAGTAGGAAGTTAGTTCAGCACACCAGAAGAAGGACTGTGACATAAAATCAAACGAAATTAAACTCTGAGTGGAGAAAGGAAAGTTACCAGATGTCACCCTACACCTAGACACTACAGGGTGTCCCTTAACTGCTTTTTAAAATCTACTCTGTCCTGTCATCGTGTCTTATGCCATATGGTAAGTATTACTTTTAAAAAAATTCCTTCATATCTTTTATTTTGACATTTTATTTAATGCCATTTTAATGCATTTTTCTGGTGGATGACAAACCAATTCTTTTTTTTATATAAAAGGTTCATTATTTTTTGAGTCTGATTTTATTTTCTGAAAGTGAATTTAGGGCTTGATTCAAATACCAGTGAAATCACCATGTTCCTACAATATTTTACCAAAGGTATTACATAAAGTCCTAGAAAACCCAATTTTCCATGGAAACTGGTTAACCATAGGCTATGCTTTACAAACATTTCCCAAGAAGCATCTCTGCCCTAAGAGCAAGCAGTAGAAGCACATGTTGATTTTATATTGAAAAGTGACCATTTTCTTCCAAAAAGTGTCTTTAGAAAATTGATAATGAAAAATGGCATTTGCTTACTCAATACATCATGGTATTTGACTCATTACATTATTTGTCTACAAAAATAATGAGAACATCTGTTCCAGATCTCTACCATAACAAGATTCTTTCCATCTAAGTAAATCTAGGTTTAAAATGTCTCAAAAGACAAATCTCTTTAGAAAAAGGATCACATTTTGATAGAAAAAAAACATTTTCAGATGTTCAATTTTAATTCATTTTCATACTTCTAGGTAAATCTCTATCTTCATGCCTGTCTGCCTTTTATGACATGGCTGCAACATTGGTGGATAAGGGTAGAGAAATGGATGTCATCTATCTGAATTTGAGTAAGGCATTTGACACTGTCCCACATGGCATCCTTGTCTCTAAAATAGATAATTTTGACAGGTGGACAGCTTGGTAGATAATGAATTGACTGGGCAGTTGCACTGAAACTATTGTGATCAATGGCTTAATGTCCAAGTGGAGATCTGGTTACAAGTAGTAGTTCTCAGGAGTCTGTGTTTGATCTAGTGCTGTTTAACATCTTTACCAGTGACATGGACAGGGGTATTGAGTGCCACTTCAGCAAAGTTACCAAAGACATCAAGTGATACTGTGTGGTGTGGCCAACAAGCTGCAGGAAAGGGAGGCCATCCAGAGGGACCTTGACAGGATTTGTAACTGGGCCCATGCAAACTGCGTGAGGTTAAACAAGTCCAAATTCAGTGTCCTGCATCTAAGTTGGGGCAATGCAAGCACACATGCTGGATGGATTGATAACAGTTATGACGAGGTTGCTTTGGGAGTGTTGGTAGATGAGAAGCTCAACATGATCTGCCCATGCGTGAGTGCAGCTCAGAAGGCCAACTGTAATCCAGGCTGCATCAAAAGTATCATCACTATCAAGGTGATGGTGGTCATCATCAAGGTCAAGGAAGGTGTTTCTTTCTCTCTATTCTGCTCTGTGTTTAATTTTGGAATCCTCAATATAAGAAGGACACAAAGATTTGGAGTGAGTCCAGAGGAGGTCCACAAAGATGACCAGAGGAGCAGGTCTTCTATGAAGACAGACTGAAGGAATTGGAGCTATTCAGCCTGGAGAAGAGAAGGCTCTGGACTGTTACAGCAGTCTTCCTGCATTTGAAAGAGACCTACAGGTAAGCTGGATAGGGACTTTACATGAGCGACATATTAATGGGAACGGTTTAAAGCTAAAAGAAGGGAGATTTAGATTTGATCTTGAGAATAAATTCTTTGCTATGAGGGTTATGAAGCAGTGGAACAGGTTGTCCAGGAAGGTTGTGGATGTCCCCTCCACTGAAGTGTTCAAGACTGGATTGATTTGGGGTCTGGTCAACCTGGTCCAGTGAGAGGTGTCCCTGCTCCTGGCAGGGGGGTTGGAACTAGATGATCTCTAAGATTCTTTCCTAGCCCAAACCATTCTATGATTCACTAAAAAGTCTTTTAACAGGTATTTCCTGTTGACACATTGCTAATATTTTGTACAATTTCTTCACTCTCAGTTATCGTCCTCTGTCAACAAGTCATTTTTAGTTTTTCCTTATTCCTTGTGTCTGTCAATCTACAAATTTGTTCAGAGTTGAGTGTATATTTTGCATTGCAGTATCTTTCTAAATAAATTGCAAAGTTTGTTAATTCATAAAACGATGACCATTGTAATCTGATAATCTCACAAAGTGCAGGCTTTTTCTTCCTTAATCAGCCAGGTAAAGGCACAATGAACATAGCAGGCAAACATCAGACACAAATTTTCAGTCTAGACTTTAAGCTAATGTTTTCAACTCACCCTGAATCAAGGGAAAATACAGTGGGATAACTGAATTTTATATCTTTCAGAGTCTTCTTATGTGGAATACCACTGTCCTGGCAGTGACAGACTCTACAGGAATGACTGGATTCAAATCTGTGCTGTAGAGGTTCATAGCCTACGTGATGCTAACACCTACTGCCTTTGGCTGTTGGCCCATAGCATATATAGCATCAGGATTTTCTCCATTGACTCTATGGAGAGACAGTTTATGTTGCCAATAGGTCCAAACTTGAGAACAGGAGGAAACCTTTTGGCCCTTTGCATGAGTTTGTAGTACAAGTGAAAACAAAACTGAAACAGCAAAACCAAACAGAAGTAATTTTCACATACCTTCTTTATTATTGCAACACAAATTAGCCAGACACAGGTCAGGTAGGACTTTCCATCATCTCTTTGTCTGACGTCTAGACACATCTGCTTCAGTGGTGACAACAGTGGTAGAGGGTTGGATCTAGAATTCCCACATGCTGCTAATTATGTCTGTGAAAGTGGTTGCAGCTTTTTTAATTCTAAGCTTGGCTGAAAATGAAGGGACTGTCAATTGCTTGTTTATCTTGAGAGTAAGAAAGCAAGATTACATGAATACTAACTACAGGATAATAGGGAAAAGAAGCTGTTGGGCTTATACAAGATCAGAAGTAATGGAGTCTGAAGGTTATTTCTCTGTGCATGGTGCTCAGACTCTGGAAATGGACTAAAAACTGCAGGGTTTCTGTAAGAAAGCTAACACTTTAATTAGCCATCATTTTAAATACCTTGCTTTATATGACAGTCCTTAATCAATTTGCTGTGTTATACAATGGAATCTAGTTAACTTTTAACTTTAGCTATGGGTTTATTTATTATAAAGTGTTAGTTTCATGAGACAGGAAAGAACTGAATTGACTTCAGATGAGATAGGAAGAAATAAAAGGAATTTTGTTCTAGTCTTTCTTCTATCTCTTTGATCCACAGTTGTCCCTGTATGAATCATAGTGACATATTCAGGCTTTGTCTAACAGGTCAATTTCTATTCTACAAATTAGGCTCTATTATATGGAAGCATCATATATCTCTGACACTCCTGCTGTAAAGTTGTCTAATCTTCTGTCTCCAGATGCATGTCATCCCCTTTCCGTTCCTTGAAAAATAGTTTGTACTAAATATGTCTTTCAAAATGACAAACTGTTTTTAATTTGTCCTACTGTTGTCATGGATTGCCACAGGGAACATCTGGCACAATTGCTGCTGCCATCTGTAGGATGCCCCAAGGAGTTCAATGGACCGTTTCAGAGGTTCCAGTCTGGACTGCAGGGAATTAAAAGAGACCTTTTTCATCACTGGGTGAACTACACTGCCCAGACAAAATACTTCTTGAACTATGTGAAAGTTAAATATTTCTTATATATTCACAACAAGGCAAAATCAACGTACTTCAAAATAGTAATAATCCAGAAGGTGATGGCATGAAAATATCAACAGAGATAGAAATATTGTCTCTTTCTGTCTCCAACCCAAATCCATTCCCTCCTGCCTTAAGAACTGATAGCTGAATCTGTGTTGCTAATTTGTTTGCTTCTGCCTCTGTAAACCAGAAATACTTCATTGAGTCTAAGGGATTTGCATCTGAGTATAGTTAACAAACAAGTATTTAAAGGTAGAACAAACTGTGAATAGAAAACACACTCAAATGTGCAGTGACAATGCAATGACACACGCACGTTAAAAACGTTCATGGGTATTTTTTTCTTTCCCGACAAAGAATAAAATATATGGCTTTTAGTAATATTAATTTTGCAAATGGGTTTTGATTATGAAGTTTGCCTATACACAATCATCAGTTTCATTAAATAAACCCTTTTTTTTGTGAAATTTTTTTACTCTCTAAGTTTCCAAAGACCTTATTCTTCAGTCTCTCTGGAAGTTCAAGAGCATACTGAAAGGCACAGCAAAATAAGTGTTCCATTTTTACTACAATACCTTAAATTTATTAATATCTCACTAGTTTTTCCTCTTATTGTTGCTTCGATCTTGGTGATTGTAACTATTTTATATAAACTTTATTGCATATTAGTTGCTTGATGTTTGTTAAAGTCTTTGCATTTAACATAATGAAAGCAGTTCTTCAATATTACAGCCATAACTTCTTAAGCAGCCTCTTTCTCAAAACTGCAGAACATCTAAGCCTTTATTTTCACTTACATTGTCAACTTACACTGACGTTATTTTGCATATCTGTGCATTTATTTACATTCCATATCCCTATTGTTGGATATTAAAAAGCATCTAAAATTATTGCTGTAGTCGTTCACTATACATCCTTAGTTTGTGCTGTTGCATGACTTCCCTTTGGCATGTATCTTTTGTAGATTTGTATGGAACAAGTGTCTAGACAGAAAACAGGTATTCAGTCTGTTCAAGAAAAGATTTAAGTTTCTACTCTTCTGAAATTAAATTAAGACTCCTTAAAAGCTTATAAGCCTCCACCTTACTGATTAGGAAATGAATGTCAAAATTTCAGGATCTGCTAGATTGCAGACAAGTATTTCAAGTAGCAGATTAGTCACTACATCACATTTTGACATAATTCTCATTTTGCTTTTTAGAAATCTTTGCCACTAGAGAGTTTCACCAAAAAAATCACTACATTTCCCTAAAGAGCATTTCTGATGAAAATCTGTGACATGAGTTTGCTTCAAGTGAGATGGAAGATGTAACTCCAATTGCTTATTTTCAGTTCCTTTTCTACAGTGCATTACGTTACAGCGGTTCTGCTTTCTCCCAGTCGTAAATACATTCTGCTTAATTTTGTGTCACTAATACTTCACTCTACTTTATACAACACCCCAAGATTTTTATCAAGATTGTAAGCTTGATTTTGAATAATTTAAAGTGTTCAGGAAAATATCTTCATGATTTTTGGAGAACAAACAAAAAAATCCATTAACCTTCAAAATAATGAATGTGTTTTTCATGTTACTGATTTATTAAGACATTTTGTGCACCTGCTCCAATCATTAGTGATATATTGTTCCACAGCAAGCACTCGTTCCGTCTTAGTTAAATGATTTTATTTGGTTGGATTGATTATTACAGGTTCCTGTAGTAGGATCTGTTACTGTTTTGCTGTGTAACATAGACACATTTAAAAATCACATTTAAAGCAATAAATTGTGTACATAAATTTGCCTATAGATATTGAAAAAAACACTTTTCGTATGCAAACATCTGTACTGAAAGTCTCCAGTGTAACACTGAAGATCTTGAGTTGCAGTAGAAGATATCAGCCAAGAAAATCCATCTAGCCATAAGGAGATCTTTCAAAAATTCATATATCACACTTCTATGTGCTTACATACAAAAATCATACTCTTCAAGGACTAGAAATTTGAGACTCTGGAAAGATACCACAAGACAGATTTTCAGATAAAGCATCCTGGAACCTGGAAATAATTTTATCTGTACAGTTCTTTAACATACCCACTGAAATCAGTGACTCTTCTAATGATCTAAAAAGATCAGACCATATGCAGATTTCTCTTTAGCATGGCAGTACTCAGAATTAACTAGTCCTAAATTGCCTTCTCTGTGAAATAGTTGCTACCCACAGAGTTAATTTCTTATTGTGAGCAAATAAAGCTTGAGTTTGTCAGATTATCTAATATCTGGAACTGTCTCATTCATCAGAAATGCCCAGATCTTACAGTGAAATGTAAACTTTCCATTTTGGATGTAATTTTCAAGTTGACTGTACTGTGCAGAGCTTGATATGTCATGAATTGGGGTTATGAATCTGCACAATATAAGATAAGAGAGCAGACACTTGTTAGAGAAGATCCAATGTAGCACATGTTCCTGTCCCGCTTATGGTCTTAGAGCCAGTCCTGAACAGAGCTCCTGTAACAATAACAGCCTGTTTTATTGAGGACTATCATTTTATCTATTACTTAAACAACATTATCTATTACTTAAACAACAGATGTTGAAGTTTATAGCAGGATATTGGTTTACTGTATTGTAGCTGTCAGTGTCTAAGAGTAGTATTCAAATTACATTTCCCAAGTCTTCAAGCTCTCCTGATACATAAAGAGACACTGCACTGTCATTTTTGTTAGTCTAACATGGACAAAAGTTTGTCAGGACACTCTAAAATCACTTTGATAGCAGCCAAGATTTAAAACAAGCATCTTTAATGTATCCAATCAGGAGGAAATAGTGGTTTGGAAAAGAAGGGATTAAGTATCACTTATAGATTATATTTACCAGTTGCCTTAATCCTAACCTTCTCAAGTGCTGCACTACTTTTGGAAACTTCCTTCAGGTCACGTTTCTTGTTATTTCAAGATATCTTCAGAAACCTACTCCTCTCCCAACTCTAGCTAAATTATCTCACACTAAGTTTACCTGTCCTTCACATGAAATGGATCTTGTTTGCTCTGCCTTAGAAACAAGAGCATCACATGGCAGAATCACTACCTACATCCATCTCCTCACTCTTCCTTAATTTCTGAAACTGTTGCATGATTTTGTACCTCTGGCTGGGACTCTGCTGTCTTCTCTCTCCCCCTCCTACCCACTGCCCCAGCAGCTGCATCCAGCACCCTTTAAATCATAACAAACCTCCAGCTATTGTAACAACATGCTCCTGGGGTTGTAAGACTGACCCATTTATTCTTTAAAGCACATTTCTTCTTTAAAGTCAGAGAAAATTAAGGCTCTTTATATACAAACCATGACCATGAAAACACTCTTGTGCTTGAGCACAAAACATTCAAAACCCAAAAGCTTTCACCTGACTGCCATGATTTTTCAAATATCATGGAGAATGGCTCGGCAACAACATCAGCCAATTCCTACACAACTCTAGGATGCATCTCATGAGATCGCATAGACTTGTGTATGTTCAGGTTCCTCGGGTGGGAAGGAACTGCCTCCTTATCTGTTGATACTAGCTTGCCATTCTTGCTCATCATGGAGGGATTGACGGATTCTTTCTTTAACCTTCCTTTCGTGGTTAATAAACCTCTAGAAACCCTTTTTGTTATTCTTTGTATCCCTTATCAATCCTCCAGCCACATCTTGGCCTCTCTAACATCCTCTCTACACAGTCCCTATACTATTACCAGGATAATTGTAACTGCTTCCATTGCCTGCACAGCTCCTTTTTGAAGCCCTTCCACTTATGCAAAATCCCACCCACACCAAAGTTCTGTCAGCATTCTACCTTGGCGCTGCGTTTTTCACAAAACTGATGTATCCACATGATAAATAAGAACAACTCGACATATATATTGCCCCCGTAATCCATGCTTTCTCTCAACTTGGGCAAATCTACCTCACAATGATAGAGTCATAGAACTGTAAAATCATAGAATGGTTTGGGCTGGAAAGAACCTTAGAGGTCATCTAGTTCCAATCCCCCTGCCATGAGCAGAGACACCTCTCACTAGACCAGGTTGACCAGACCCCCATCCAAGCCAGTCTTGAACACTTCCATGGAGGGGGCACCCCAGCCTCCCAGGGCAACATGCCTCACCACCCTCATAATGAAGAATTTCTTCCTAATATCCAATCTAACTCTTCTTCCTTCTTATAGATTGAAAGTATTTCCCCTTTTCTTATCACTAGAGTTCCTCATAAAAAGTTCCTCTCCAGCTTTCCTGTAGGCCCTCCTCAGGTACAGAAAGGCTAATATTAGATCCTAGCAACTTTATCCAGCACTTACTTACCATTTAATTCCTACAATCTTTCTGGGATTTAAAACTACCTAGTCTGTGATCCCAAACAGGCTGAGGCAAGTGATAGCACCTCTAGGCATCTCCAGCAGTTGAGTATCGTGCAGATAACTGGTTTTTGCAATGAGAAGTTAAACGACTTTTGGAAACGTAAACTCGATACACAGCACATCTCTCCTGGACTCAAAGATCGTTGAATTCATCAGCATCATAGCAGACACTTCTGATATGTGTGCCTCATTTATGTTCAAGTTTTCATTTTAAGCTGCTATATGCTCTTTTGTGTCTCAAGTCCTGTCCCAAAATTGAGGTAAGACATCTGTAACAAGTTTTGGAAGTATATACAAGCATTCTCAATCTCAGTCCAGAGTCTTTAGTGAAAGGTCTCTCCTCTAAAATAAAAAGATATCAAAAGTAAAAAAAACTTTTTAAAGCAGTCTCTTAACAGCAATATCTCTGTGTGTTTGTTTTGCCTCTGCTATCTCCTCTTTTCTGAGGTTATTGTACAAGCTGTTAATACTCTTCTGGCAGGCATCTCCTTCCAATTTCAAGAAGGTAAACTCTTCGATCTCTCATGCTTGAGGCAAAAATGAAAATCACTGAACTGCTTATCCTAGAACCACTTTTTGCTGAGACAGCTTCTCTTATTGTCTGTTCCAAGCAGGAACTCAGGAACTGGTGTTGTAATCCATTTAATACAACAATGAACTTTGGTTTCCTTGTCAGCAGGAGGGAGAAAAGGATGGTTTTGCTAATCACCGTCTGGATTCATTTCGCTTGCCAAAATTCTTCATCTGTGGTCAAAAGTCAAGAGTGTTGTTATATCTTTACTTCCAAAGCAAAGGTTTTATTTATTGAGAACTATATAAAAGGGTATTATAAGTAACCCCTGAATTAGCAGCTACTCACAGTGTTTTCTAAGTTTATGCATGCACACGTGAAGTCCAAAATGTAGGGTTATCTGAGGTGACTCTGATGAACAGATGCTCAATTTAAAGGGGTGATACCACTTTGGAGCATTCTCTAAGACAGATTTTCCTCAGGAACTCTCTTATAATCAGTCTTGCATTTTTTTTGAGTGGGGAAAAGTTTTTGTAAATTTTCTGGCAGTTTGGCGAGTTGTATATATCAGTTAAAGCCCTTAAGTTATCTAACTGTACTCAATGTTTGGTTGAGGCAGAAACCTTGTATTTTGCTCGGATATGTGCTACAATATCAAGTATGTGGATTATCTCATAAATCCTTCAAAAGAAGAGAAGCATTAGGGTTTAGATGAAGTCTTCTCTGCCCACACATATGCTGAGATGAGGAAAAAGAAATTTGGCTGCAAGGGCCCAGAAACATCCAGGAGAGTTCATGTTTCTGAACAATTACAAGAGATTTTTACCTTGGACTCTTCGGATGGCAGACTGAATGTACACATCCTGAAAGAACTAAGTCAGTCTGAGCATAGATGGGTGAAGAAATGACAAATCTAGGCGTTAAGGATTGCCGTTCTTGAAGTGAGAATAAAGTATTTGTTTCCTGTCCCAGTGTTGTTGCCATTTGGGCACAAACTCACAATGCTGCTTTCACCTAAATCTGAGAATCAGTCAGCTATTAACTCAAAACCTGCTCTGCTCCTCTCTGTGAAGGCTCCTCGCTGTTCACTTGCTGGCAGGGTTGTGAAGTGTTTATAAAAGAACTGAGAAGCTGCCATTCTCCTCAAGCTCTGCCAACTCCAGGAGATGCACACTGCATATCATGGTTATCCCTCAGAGACTGAGAAACCATCTTTGATGGAAGATCAGAGGTGAGGAAACTATGTAAGTGTGGGATAATAAAGCAAGTTGAAAAAAGTCCAAATGTCGTATTTGAGGAGGTTTAGCAGCAAGAAAGATAGGAATACTACAAATGTATTTGTTTTGCTTGCAAGTTAATACCAGCACTTTATCTGTAACCCCAAATTTTATTCATTATAACATTTTTGTGTTCAGTAAATAACCTGTTTTTCTGAGAAAGGTTGACAACTGATAACATAATTATTCATATCTAGGTTTCAGGCACAACTGCTGATTTATAAACAGGACCCTCCTTTACCTCTGTGTGTGCACACCCACATGTGTTTCAGGTTTAGCTGCATGGGATGTTTTCTGAGCTGTCCTTGGTAGAGAAAGAGCTTCATCCAGTACCTGATGAAAAACAGGAGAGCATGACAGTTGCCTGAGCCTCGGCACGCCTCCTTATGCTACTTCTATACTAACAGTTTCTTCAGTGGGATCCCCAAATTCCTCTTGGTCTGGTGTACCAGAAATATTATCACTATGAAAACTGTCATCTGGAAGTGTCAATGTTTAATCTTAACTGTAGCAGTGCATTTTATTTTGAAGAGATTATTTACTGCAACTCACACTTGTTAGTTTGCTAGGAGTTTCTCTTACAAAGTTATATGACCTGAAATGTGGTGGAGAAAGATGATGCTTCCTTCTGGGAAAGCAGAGTTGAAAGTCTCACACTGAAAAATATTTCTTCATTTGCATATCTAGACAACCAGTTCCTTGGCTACCATCTTGGCTAACAGAATGAGAACTGTCACATCCCGATTGATCAGAGAAAGGGTGACGTAAGATCGTGGGTTCACTGGGGTCAAATTAAGGGAGACTTATACCAAAGGTCCACACAAAAAACTGAGTTTACTAAAGTCCATAGATGATGAACTCAAAGAGTAGAGGAGAGGGAAAAAGGAAAAAGGGTAAAGTTTCAGGTCACCACTCTGGGGGTCCAGAGATGAAGTCTCAAGTGGTTCTGCTTCCCCTTGGTCCTTGCCTTCAAAGAGTCTTGGTATCTTTGAGAGTCCTTTTGTTGGTTTCTTGGAGTAGTAGAAAGATGGTGTGGGGAGTGTATGTGATGACTACTTGGCTGTCTTTGAATCACCCTTTTCACCCCCATAATGTGAGTGACAGTATTTTGAGGACTTAGACAGAACAACAGCCAGATCAGTTCTTTGCTGTCGTCTTGGGAAGCAACAACCTATCACATTTTCATCATGTCAGCATACTTTTGCAGATAGAACAGTGCTGATTTAGTGTTGGTGGTTCTCACTGGAGAACATATCTCTCTGCCAGCTACAGCAGCCCAGCCCTAGGAGCTGAAACAGTTCCAAATCTCCCACTCACATCTCCACTCACAATTGTTTGAGCCATTTCACCCGGTGTTAATCAGTCTAAGAACCAAAAGAGAGACATTCGGAACAATATGTGTGAGTTGTTGTGTTCCTTCAACTAGGACACTAGCAGCAATTGCTTTTTGAGAAAGCAATGCTCTAGTAGTAGATGTAGTGTTCTTTCTCCTTCCTGTATGACAGTTTGTTTTTCTGCTGTGACACTAATCAGAGAGTCATATCAAGATACACAGGAAAAAAAAGCCAAGAAGCCATTTATACAACTGAAGAAAAAAAAAAAAGAGCAGAGAATGAAAGACCAGACAGCTGTTTCTGCAACAGTGAGCAGAGCAGGGGTTACTCAGAGAGAATTTTGGAACTTTAGCAGAGTTATTAGGATCAACTGAGAGAAAACTAAATTAAACTGTTGGCTGGAATTGAACAGGGCTGAAAGGATTATTATTATTTTAATTGAAGACATCTGATATATTTCTCCAGGCTGGAGAGGTGTCATATATCATAGTGCCAAAGTGCATTTGTATCCACATTTATTTCTTCATAGATGGTAGCATCTCTCATTTGAATCACCATATGTATAAGTCACATTTACATGATGCATTTTGTGCAGCGCCCAGAGGGAATATAAAGAGTCACTGAGAAGCCTTTGGCTGTTCGGGTCATTCCCTCTCCATACAGATGAGGTGGAGACTATGCCATAACTGCACGTGGGTTGAGGTTTTGTGGTTGTCCCTGTCCGAGGTGAGGAAGGGAGGGCATTGATATGCCAGTTCCATAACACCGAATAAGACTATTATTAACTCTATCTGGAATAGAGTCAGACAATAAGACTGCCTATCTGCCAATCTTCATTTTACATTGAGAAGGCATTTACTTTCAAATGTGACATTTTTAGGTGCCACCAGATGTCACTATCGGTAGTTTCAGGTTTCCACTTGCATTAAAGAGAGTAATTTTCGTTGGAGAAGTGCTCTTTGCTAGCAGTGACATAGTTTCCATTAGAAACACAGCGCAGCCACCAGAAGAGACTAGCTTTTCTTTTGACATCTAAGAATCTTACATACACTACTGCTGGTTTAGTTGCACTTATGCCACCAAACAAAACATTGAATGATGTTGAAATTGAGCAACAGATGCATTAGGCACCTGCCTCTTCCACAATTGCTGTGCTAATTATGAACTATCAGCTGGTAAGTGTGCCTGAAGGCTTCAGATTTGCATTCTCATTGTAAGAAATGGAGCTGAGTTCTTGGTTCTTCATCAGACCTGACCCTACAGCATGGACTTTGGCTCTGCCAAGGGGACATTTACCACTTTGCAGTGTTTCCTTGGCCAGTTTTGACCAGGAAGCTGTTTTTCAAGATCTTTGAATGTTAGAAGCTCCAGATGCAGGAAATGGGAAGGGCAGATATTTAGCAAAGCCTTGAAACATTGCAGTTTCAGGGCAATCAGTTTCAATGCATTTTAGAGTTCTCAGGGAAACAGGATATACAAGAAAATAAAATAAAATGAACAAAATGCCTTCCTGTAAATTAAGAATGATATGAACTGTATTAATTTAAGTTTTCCCCATACTTGTGACATTTCCAATAAGAGTGGATACTTATCTATTTTGCTTTTGTGTGGTTCATTTACTTACGGACCTTTTACTACTCATATGAATTAATTCTGAAAAGTAAAAATGATGCATATATATATAGTATTATATATTCTAGGTGTTTTACGGATGCCTGTGAAATAAACCTTCTGCTTTCTGCCTGTTTGGGTTGAATACAAACTTTGCAAGTGCTGCCAGACAACATGTGGCTGCCAAAGCTCACTGAAATTAGAAAGAACATTTCCTACTGATTTTGTAACACAGGAGCAGACCAAAATCAGAATCCAAGGGAAGGAAATTTCAGGAATGACATTTTTTCTCACAGTAAAGTCAACTGAGTCCTTGACCAACTGCATTTATAGAACTTTTAAACTACTTAAGGAAAGCAGTCTCACTTGTGGTTTTGCAAAGAGAAGCCAAAACCATCCAAAGCATGAAAGTAAAGAACAATAGTTTATAATCCTGTCACAATGTACTAGCAGAAGGAATGGCTTTCCCACTGTAATGTCATTTTGGAGTTCCTTTGACAACTCTAACCAGTCACATTTCACCAGGCTTGGGCATAGCTATCACTGCTTCAGATGGGCAGGTCTAGTCTGTTCTCAAGGGCTTTCATTAGTGTTAAAACCATGGAGACTTTTGCACACCAGTTTTTGTTGATTCATTTTACACGAATCACAATGATCTTTAATGTGGCTTTTGTTTGTTGTTTTTTTCATCTTTTTTTTAATTAAACTGAGTTAATTTCATAGCTAGAACAAAGAACCAGGTTTCCTAGATCTGAGCTGGAATAGATTGTTCCATCTTCATTGAAGAGTTTTATGGGAACCGAAATTTTGCATTTTACTTCTCAGGCACATTATCTTATGTCTTTATTTAGGTTTCTGTCAACTACTTTAACCATGTTCACCTATTCTTGGACAAGTTGGTAAATTTTTACTTCATTGAAATGTACTGAGTAGTCAAAATTGAATGCTTTGTAAGAGGAGCATATCAATTGTATTGAAAACAAATATGAAAAATTACAGGTCTATTTCATTTGTGCTAAAACATTCTGTTTCACTATTAGGTTATTTCCATACATTAAACCATAAACTCTAAATGTAATTAATTTTGTATTATGGAAAACTCTTCTAATCAGGCTGTTCTAATATTTACCAAGTTACTATTTTCCTGTAACTTAATCACACTTCAATATCTTCTCTGTTTCAAGTTAAGATCAAAGAAATTTCAATATGTATTCACTTCTTGCAGATCTGATCTTCTGGGACTTTGAGATGTTCTTATTTGAAAAGGAAGCCAGTAAAACAGAACAGTGGCATAAGACACTAAAACTTATCTTTATTCATGTTTCATAAAACAGACTCTTCATGGTCCTTGAGCTGCATTTATGGACTAGATGCACTTATAAACTCATTAGAAAACACTCTGTGTTTGGTGAAAGCCCTCTGGTGCTTTACTGGAGACTCAGGTCACTGTAAATACGATTACATGACAATGCATAGAGTACACCTTCACATAAAGCTCACTGGTTTGGTTTTGAGTCAGTAACGTTAAATTAGTATTCATGATGGGCTCTTTGACAAATAGGGTTATTACCAACACATGCTGTAAACATAAATCAGGCAGATATCAATAAAATTGTATTTTTGTTCTAGTCTTGTTTACAGATCTTCCTGTGGAATGCCACATAAATACTCCAGACACTCTCAGGAAGCTTGCCACTCACATTATTAGTTTTCTCTGACTCAGAGCACTAACACTGATCATTTTCTGACAATGTTTACCATCAACAAAGGTGTCCTATTGATCAAACTTTCTCTCTTTTACACTCCTTTATGCCCATGAATGCCTTACATCACTTTGCCTTGAGCCAAATGGAACTATAAAAACACAGCACACAACAAATGGTGTAAATAACCATTAAGGTTATGGTTTGGTGTTATGAATGACAACAACAAATCACTGTAGGAATTTGTAGGAATCAGTAGTTTTGCATTTCAGGAGAAAATATTAGAAGGAAAAGAAGGAGGGAAAGAGACATTTGTGGTTAAACTTTTTGTGTTATGAGCCCCTGAAGTCTGGATTGCTCAGTTTTAGTAGAATACATTCTGCCAGCCTTCTCATGATGACTCACAATGTAATCTTAGGCAGATTTATCACAGTGAATTAGTTTATCTGCAGAGAAATGCAGGTTTTGTCTGTAATATGAATAGGACAAAGACTGAAGAGCTGAATCTGGCCCAGAGTGATTTGCAAAGCCTCAGACTGATTTCTTTGAAAAAGCTGCATCAGTCAGTTTTTTAAAAGCATGTGTCTAAAACTGCGCTCTCAGCCAGCTTGAAGTTCTTTCCTTCCATTATACCGACAACATTAGAGACATCTACACTCCATGATGATTCCTTTTTCTTGGCAAACCATACATTTAGCACTCTGCCTTTGGAGACACTTTTCCTAAGGCTATGTTTGAAGAGATCTTAGTGTTTAGCAAGCAATACAATAGGAGGTTTGGATTTCCAGTGTAGATTCCACGGGTATGGATTTTGTGCATCTATGAAGTGCTCCTTTCTTTTTTTTTTTCCCCTTCTTTTCTTGTTCTTCTCTTTAAAGAGTACACTGATTTTGGGGGGAGAAAATTTCCCTTGCTCAGATCAGCTACTGAAGGACATTTAACTCTATTCCTATCTTTTCACAGAATCTGGGGATCACAGAACGTTAGGGACTGGAAGGGACCTCCCTTTTTTTTTGCTTCAGTTCTGTGGCACATCAGATGTACACTAAGGGACCTTGCATAGGTAGGATAAATTTTGTCATTTTAATTTCAGACTGGGATTTTTTTCTGAAAGAAATGCCTTTTTGCTGGGATTACTTTTTCTGAGGGTGTCTTGATTTCGAAAGTCCCAATGGATCACAGCCTGCAATAGCATGTATGTTTAATCACTTGGGAAAGTTCTTCTCAGAATAGGGACAGTTTTCTCAAGTAATATAATAATGAATTAGTCTGCTTTATGTTTAAATTTAATTACACCATGATCAATTTGGAAAAATTATAAACAAGCCAGTGAAATGACAGAATGTCTTTGATTGGAAAAGACCTTCAAGATCATCTTCAACCCAACAGTGCGAGCTCACCACTAAACCACGTTCTGAAGTACCAGGTCCACACACCATTTAAATACCTCCAAGGATGTGGATTCTACCACTGCCCTGGGAAGGCTCTTCCAATATTTCATAACCCTTTCAGTGAAAAAATGTTTCCTAATATCCTAATTCACAACTGGTTGTAATATTTCTGACACTAGTCAATGAGTACATAAAAAGTGTGTAGATAGAGCAGGAAAGCCAAGAGGTTTCTCACATCAATGTTATGGCAACAATATTACCTTGTCTCCTATCTTGTAAGACATATATTGCTCTGCTGGTAATGAGGAAAAAGGGTGAATGTCTTTTAACATCATTGATTTTGCCCCTCAAACTATAGCAAGGAAAGTTGAGAGTATAGCGCAGTGCTAGAATAATGAGAGACTTTTTCCACAGTGCCAGGGGTGGGCAGGGTTGAATTCATAGAATCATAGAGTGATTTGGGTTGGAAGGGACCTCAAAGTTCATCTAGTTCCAAACCCCCTTCATGGACAAGGACACCTTCCACTATACCACAATGTTCAAAGCCCTACCCAAGCTGGTCTTAACACTTCCAGGGATGGAGCATCCCCAACTTCCTTGGGCAACGTATTTCAGTACCTCTTCACCTTCATAGTGAGAAACTTCTTCCTAATGTGAATATTCCCTCTTCAGTTTAAAGCCATTAGCCCTTACATTACCAGAACAAGCCCTTGTAAAAAGTTCCACCCCAGCTTTCTTGTAGGTCCCTTCAGATACTGGAACCCAACTGTAAGGTTTTTTGGAGCTTTCTCCTCTCCAGGCTGGACTCCAAATCTCTCAGCCTGTCCTTGTAGGAGATGTGTTCTGGTCCACTGCTCATCTTTCTGGCCCTCCTCTGGACTCAGGCTTAGAAACCCACAAAGACTTGGAAATTAAAATTAAAAAATGCAATAAAACAAGGAGTTAAAACTGAAGTGTGTGAAATCAGGAAATACTTTTGTATCTGACTTCAGTCATGATGTTCCTCTCGTAGAGTAGCAACACTGGTATTTCTCCAGCTTTGAATTGTGAAAATTGCCTGGTTCAGTGCATCCAGTCAGAGTTACACAGGCTGGATCAATGCCAGACACCAGTTCCCAGTACTCCTACATTCATGCCCTGGTCTCACCCCTTTCATGTCTGTCACTCTTTTTGTGTCAAGAGCAGGACTAGCGTTACATGAGCTTCTGGAGAAGGAACGGACTGCTATTTCTCTTATATCAGCTGGGAAATCTCATCAGAAAGAGCATGCAGTCTGATGGCATCCTTCCCTGGAGAAGAGAAAGCATTAACTCCTGCTTTTTAAAGACTTTGTAAGTTCTGACACGAAGATAAGAACTTCCAAATGTAAAACAGAAAAAAAGAAATAGTGCCTTAGGAACAGATTAACTTCTAGTCAAATTTTCATGAATACTTATTAAACGCATAAAGGAACATGCCCATCATTCTGCTGACCAAAATCCCCTTCTCCAGGGTGTGGCCAGACAAGCCAGACAGGAGTACTAGTGTGATTCCAAACACAATTAATATGTTAGTTCAGACATAGACCATGATTCCAATTTTTTTAAAAAGTATTCTTTTTAAGGTCTAGATTCCAACATTTTTCTTCTCAGCTGAACAGAGAACTCTGTGGTTAGTACATCTGCCCACCACATCAAGCCATCAAATACCACAATGTTGCATAGCAACAGTTCTACAGGAGGCATGATATAATCACATCTGTATGGAATTTTCTCTTCTTCCACTGGCTGCAGCTGGAGATGATAGCTGACAATAGGTAGACCATGGTTTTAGCAGCAGTACATCAATCTTCCTCTTTCATTTTATAGTTCTTTCATTTCTATGCTGGAGAAAAGTCCCTATATTATTTTTGTATGGATGAGTAGATAGATAGATAGACAGACAGATAGATTTCTATCTCTTATTTGTCCTATATCTTACCAAAAATTATGATACAAATAAATCTTAATCCTATACATCCATTAAAAATGGCACTGATTGTCCCTGTAATAGAAAGGAGAAAGTACATTAAAGTATTAAATAAGAGCAACTTAGAAACACAGCTCACGAAGAAATTATCTTAAGAGGATACAAAATGAGTCAATATTACACTGTACGAAATAAGATGATATTTCAGCAAAAAAAAAGCAATGTCAGATGAAAAAATCATTTCAAGCTTCAGAACTTTGTGCTGCCTCAGAGCTGAAGGGGGTTCAGATCCAGAGGTTCTCTTTGAAATATTGAGAAGAGCAAGTAAATAAATAAATGGAGGTCAGCATTCACTTTGCAAAACTGTTAATGGACTGTTTACTGCAACATCTGAGACAGCAATATGTTATGAAGCTTGAAATGCCTCAGAATGCATTTCTGACTAGACTGCATTTCCTGATAGGAAATCTACTTTGCCTTCCCTTTACTTTGCTTACTCTGTGGCACCAAGACTTTTTATCTAGCGGTTTAACTAGAGATGGAAACACAGTTCCCAAGTGCTGAACTGCTGCACTTTTTAGGTAAATAGGGTTAAACTGCCCCTTTGGGGCACAGTCATGCTCTTTCACTGTTATTCAATATGTAGCATAAGCTATTATATAGATCTCACATTTCTGAGCAAAAGACTTGGAGATGTGGTTATATCAAAACATTCATCTCAAATTCTGTATCATTTTTAAGGTGTCAGTCATCTCCTGTCTGTCTTTTTGAAACTGTGGTATATTTTTTAAAGTTTCAGAGAATCTTATTCCTCCTCCACAGTGCTAGTGCCAGGTCAATGTACTTGTGCAACAGTAGGGGAAAAAACTTATTGGAAAACACACTAGGAAGAGAAGATCAGGGATACTTAGCTGGTACAGTCTTCCAGGTGACTGTGTTAGGATGCTAGGAAGATCAGAAGTCTCTTGGCCATTTCCAGCCTAAAAATGTTGTAACTTTGTCCTTTTTTCTGCTCCTTTTCTGGCCACTGTTCACTCTGCTGCTAAATCCAACATTGCTGTCCCTCAATCTGAACTCACATCACAGTTGGACTCAGATTTTCTTGATGAACAAAGACACTCAGAGTTTGGGAAAAGGTGTTTTTAAGATTTGTTTTTATTTCTCATTATCATACACTAATTTGATTGGTAAGAAATTAGATTCCGTTTCCCTAAGTCAAAGCTGTTTCGCTCATGATGGTATCTGCTGAATGATTTTCTTGTCTTTGTCTGGACCCATGACCCTTTCATTATATTTTATCTCCTCCATCAGATTGAGGAGGGGGAGTGATAAAGGGGATTTGGTGGTCATCCAGCCAGCGTCAACAACATTATCCTAAACCATAGAATCAGGGTTTATATAAGCAGACAATGCAATATTCAGCACTAACATCCCATTTTTGCCAGAGTCACTACACAACCTAAGAAGTATCTGCCATCTTCAAGGAGTGGAAATGAGAGTGCAGCAGTAACTCAAAAGAGATGCTGCTGGATGAGAGCAGCTTTGTGTCTGCTTGATTCAGGGATCTGGTAAACTGAATGTGTGTGACAATCAGCACTTGTCCGTGAAAACATGCTTAATGTCTCTGATCTGGGGAACGAACAGAAACCCCATCTGTGTATGCTTGTGTTGTTAGGTTCACTGTTCTGACAAATCCCTTGATTTCTATGAGCTGGCACCTAAGAGAAAAAGAAGAACAAGATCTTTAATCACATTTTATCTCCTACATCAGCTTATGAAGTCTCAGTGGAAAAATTCTTACAGTTCATACTTAACATGCAGGGGTTTGCACTTTGAGTTTGCATTTGGAGACAAATATTAAACAGGAAAATTCCTAAACAAAAAAACCAAACAAAAAAACCTGTCTTTTTTTATTAATTTATATTGACAAGGGCAATTTCTAAAATTTTAATTATTTGCACTGGTTCACATTTCTCTAGTCAGTGTGCTGTATGGCTATTCTGTTAAATAACGCTACCAAGTGTTACGTTTCCTCAGCTATTTAATCTTCGCTGAAAAGTGGAAAAGAGTCTACCATTTTTCATGTTAATCACAATGTAGGTGGATTAGCTAAATGCATATTAGCTTCCTTTTTTTTTCTTTTTTTTTTTTTACGGTGGTATTCATTAAACCATTTCATTAACTATTTGAATCTCCTTGTAGACCTCACTGAGTGTTTTGGTGAACTCCTCATCAGCTAAAAATGCTGCTTTTATGTCACTAAACTATTCAGGAAACTGTTTGAATCTAAAGATCAGGAATATCGTCACATCTACGTTTACCTTTACACTTATTGAAGAAATGCAGAACTATTGGTCTGTAAGAGTTCTTGTACATTTCTATATCCATCCAGATTTTACAACTGCTATTAACTGCTAACATTACTTTGAAATCATCTGCCTTACACATCTGCTATTGGCCTATTTGGAATGATTTAGGAGTGGTGCAAACAACCCCACCATTTTCCATGATCTAAGTATCAAGCAGTGAAAAACATTTGTTCCTAGTTGCAGAAATTATCCAGAAGCCCCATTGTTTATAATATACTTCAGCCTAAACAGAGCGCAAATAACAGACAGGACCTACAGATTCAAAGTCCCTTTTCTTTTTGACACCCATACATTGGCACTCCTTTTTCTGTCTTTGAAATTCTTGTGCTTGATCCAAAACTCAGAGACGATTTTGACCCAGCATTAGAAAATTGCAGTACTGTGAGCTCTCTGTGAGTTCCATACAGGCTTATAGCTAACTGTCCCTCATTCCATCCTTCTGTTCAACTTGGACAATGATCATGATAAAATTCAGAAGTCTGATAGGAGGGATATTTCTTGAGCCTGCTGAAGTTTTTAATGTTTTCAAGTAATAGGATCATTAGGGATTGTAGTCAAGGATATAGAGAGGTAAGGTTCAGGGAGAGGAAAGATCTTTTATTAACTCAACTTTATAGTTTCAAAACCAGACATGCTTCAGGCATACAAACCTTTTTCTTGTGCCCTGGAAACAGGTCTCTTTTTATAACTGTATCAGCTAGTTTAATAAAAGATATTGCTTCTCCCTACAAATCTCCTCTTCCAGATTTTAAGACACATTAAAGAAAGTGAGTTCTGCCCTGCTATGAGCATTTCACAAAATTTTTATTTCAAAGCAATAGTCAGCAAAATGCTCCAACTTCAGCAAGGGTTACAGACACACAGAAATGTTGACTTTACATTCCTTTATATGTTTAGCCTCTGCATTCCAACTTTATCCTCTTCTCGACTACTTTAATCCTTCTTTTCTTCTGCCTTGAAAAAGTGGAAGTACTAATTACATCATCCCTCTATCTTACTGATACAGATTAAAACCTGTAGTGGTATGTCTAGTGAACTCAGTGGGATCTTGCTTTACAATTTCTGCAAACTAAATAATACTTGTTCCTATACATGATATCAGTAATTGCACCTCACACACTTTTACCTATTCCCAGGATTTTTATTTAGATATAGTTCAAAAATAGATTTTTTGCCTCAGAGAAAAAAAAAATGCCTGCAAATTACCAGCAGAAATAAATGTCATAAGCAAACAAACTTAATTCCTTTCTGAAGTAAAAGTAATCCCCTAATGCTTCTCACTTCTTAACCTATGATCTGCCATTCCTCTCCAACTCACTGTACTATTCCTGTCCCATAATACTCACTCACCCCGATTATATGTTTATTTCTTATATCTGGAGACTAATTATGAGTGAAGAATTAGGGAAATTTTTAATGAAAGTTAACTTTACATTTAAAACATGCCTAGGCACACGTACAAAAATTATTATACGCAGTTCTGGAGTTGCAGAAATATTTTTCCCAAAAGTAAAAATATGCAGAGTTCCAGTCTGGTAAGAAAGCACCAGCTTGGACAACTGAAAAGTGGACACTGCACTATCTAAAACCCAGACAATTCAATGTCTCACTGGGAAGGGCAGAGGAGAAAGAGCACTCTGTAGTCTTGTCTCTGTCACAGGAGTTGTACATTTTGTTTTAGAGGTCATTTAAATAGAAATTGACAGAGATGCAACAAGAATGCTCTCCTTTTGTGAGCCCTGCTCACATACATAAAATTATACAATGGCAGAATGCTTTTGGTTGGAAGGGACCTTCAAAGTTCATTGACTTCAACCCCCTACAATAAGCAGTTTCATCTTTAACATGACCAGGTTAGATCAGAGCCCCATTCCACTTGACCTTGAAGGGCCTTGGTGGGGCCTCCACCACCTCTATGGGCAAACTGTTCTAGTGTTCCAGCACCCTCATTGTAAAAAATGCCTTTCTCATATCTAGTCTAAATCAATCTTCTTTCATTTCAAAATCACACCCCTTGTCCATACTACTCCTCTACCTCATGACATAGCTGCATTGGCACACTACAGATGTAGCTGTTGGGTTTATGTGTCACAGTCAGAAGTTTTCTTCCATGATTTACAATGACCAAAGGTAGAACTTGTGTGGTGAGATGTAGGTATCTACTACGAGATAGTTATTTAGACTCTATGTGATCAGCAAAGAGAACAGAACACTTCAAGGCTGAAATTTATCTTAACCTAAATTTGGAATCGGAACATGAAACTTATTAATCGTATCAAAAAAGTGCTTATTTTGCACCACTGCCTATACTGGGCACTTGGTTTGACTAACTTGTAGGTAGATGTCTACCACCTGACCAATAAATCCATATACCAATAAATGGATATGGATGATAGATCTGAAATGTAGCAGGTCAAGCAATCTTTTCATGAAATATGCTGAAAGTAGCACTTTGATTCTGCCTAAGCAGAATTTTAATGCCATAGTGCTCTGTTCTGGTTTTAGCTAACTAACCTCCTTACACACTTCCTAAAAATCTTTGCAGGTGTCAGTCCTCACTTTTTGGGAGTTTGGTTCTTAAGACCTTAAGCTAAATTCTAAATTTCTTCTGTATTACCATGTTGCTACGGAAAATGTCACTTCTGGAACTTATGTCTATATAACAATTTTGTACAGATAGATTACCAAATCTTCTGATACTTGTATCATAAAAATTACTTCATCCATCTTCCAGTAAAATTTTGATGTCTAAAAACAGGTAGTTCTTTAATTCTCATTTCTGCTTAATAGCACTGCGGTTTCTCCACCTTAAGAATGCTTTATTTTAACAAAGATCTTTCTTCAGTAAGGTTTATAAACCTTTATTGCAACTTAAATTACATTAATTCATCTGTATATAAAAGACGGTCAGTCAAAGCGAATAAAAATGTATTAATGTTAAATTTTCTGAATGATAATAAAAATATTACATTTTATTGACATTCTGAGTTTTGATACTATACATTAAACAAAAGCCTTCAACAGTATTTTAAGGCTTTCTTTTTCTAATGTTAAAGTAGAAAAATTCGCATGATGGAAAATTTTAAACAGACTTGATTCAAAAAATTCTTAAAGACAATTACCAGGAATTGAACAAAAATGTTGACTATCAAAAGTCATTATCTTGATTTTATTATAATACTAATATACCATCTTTCTCTTGAAAAAAGCTTTTAGAATGTCTTTAAAATAGAAAAGATACGATCTTGCAGGACCGCATAATAGAGTTTTAAATTTTTACAGAAAGATTTCTGTAGTCTGGCTTTGCCATCCCAAATGTACTGCAGAGAAGGAATCACAGAAGATGGAGACTGGAAATTTCCTGATAGTTTTTCCCTCCTGCTCTCACACTGCAGTAACTTACTCCCAGTGTATATCACCAACCCCGTTTCTGTTGCAACAACACAGATGCGAATGGATGAGGCAGTGTCAGGGGATGACAACAGCCACTGTGCAGCTCAAAGGTATCAGGATCTGTGATTTTGGAGGGTTAGGAAATGTATTAGAGAGATACTGGGGAACAATCGAGCATCAACCACAGATTAGAAACACATGAAGCATCACGCAAAAGGCTGGCTGTATCTCTGTGTTAGTTCTGGGACTGGAACAAAAGGTGACAGCAGCAGCTGGGGGTGCTGATAGACCTGCAGTGCTTAGTACAGAAACTGAATCACAATCTTGGAATTTTGTTAGCTGTCCCTGACTGTAACGCCCACCAATCAGCAGCAGAAATATCATATGAACCTGCGTGTATTTTCTGCTTGCATTTGAAAATAATGTATTTATCCTATTCCATTAGCGTATTTTAATAAGCATTGCTTTGGGACAGTATGCCTGCCAATTTATGTTTATGAGACTGTCAACAGAATTTACATGCCTACGAAAATATGATACGACATTGCCAAAGCGGGGACTGCCTGTCAAGTGTGGTTGTCATGGAGAAATGAGACATAGGAAAGCTCATACATAAAGCCGCACACACAGAATGCCAGGGATTTTTAGTCCCCCCTTTGGAGCCTGATAAATATTTATTTCAGGAAAGGAAGAGGTAAGGAAATAATGAAATTATAAGCCATACTGTGCAGTCATTTTTATTTCATGGAGTACTTTCCATTGAAACCAGCCCAGTATGAAACCTCAAGAATAAAGTCATTTTATTCTATATTGTGCTCTTAGAACCAGGTTATAGCAGTCAAATTTTGCTTGGCAGAACCATTGAAAAAAGTCTGCCTTGAAAAAGAACAAGTCAAGGGCTAAAGGGCATTTCTAGAGTGTGTTTGCCTTTGCTTGTCTCATTGCTGATCACTGGAGTGATTCTCAGGAGCCTTTGAAGCTTGTAGCAATTGGACAGCTCCAAATAATGCTTAGGACTCAGACCTGGGCTGAAGTGGCTCTAAAATTTGGAGGCATTTAATGACCTTTTGTAACCCCTTTTCATATCAGTTCTGAACAATTCTGGATTTCAGAGGAAAATACAAAGAGAAATCCTTATCCAGTCTGACTAAGCAGGCAGTGCAGTCTCTATGAGACACCAACAGTGACACCAGCTTGACACATGTCAGGGAGATAGGAGGTAGCCAAATGCCCTGATGTTGTTTCCCTTGTCATGATCATAATTACTCCAGGGAGAAAATGAGACGCTGCTTGTTATTTACAGCTGATTCATAAAATGGTGATTATATAATGAGGGAAAACATTGAAGTGAATATCTCTTCAATTTTCAAACTCTCTCTAGGTGGAACTAATAACTTAAACTCACTAGAAATTTATCATCAATATCTAAGCTAATCATGTAGACTTGCTTACCAGAGATATACCGGCTCCCTGAGACCATGATTTATGATGTTGTAAATTAACTGAAATAATACATCCTCCAAAAGCTCTTCTTTCCTCCAGTGGCAATCAAGGTACCCTAGAGAGACGCCTGACATTTATAAGACTGCATTTGTGACGACCAAAGGCCGCCCTAAGCAAGAGCTGATACCAATCATCCAGACATGGATTTGCAGTCTGAGGTGATGTTTATATCTTTAACTTGCTTTGGCTTCAAAGACCAGTCTATGGCTTCTTTCTTTTTTAATCCAGGGCAACTTCAAATTCCTGATGGCATCTACAGGGAACCTTGAACAGCCAATAAAGCCAGCTGAATCAATAACAGTGTGATATTGACTTGGACAGTCCATAAGTAATCCCTCCTGTGTGGACTTCCAACATCACACCTATTTCCCAGGTACTTTCCACACAGCTGCTGGTATTTTTGTACCCAGACTAACAACCAGCTATCAACCAATCACTTTGGTAGTGAGTAGGCACGCATTTTCCTCCACCTACCTAGAGCACTGTTGCGCCAGATTAAATTTATGCATCCAAAACTTGCAGACCAGATAAGTTAATAGGTACCTTACTTTGTGGATGAATACTCCCCTAGGTATTAAACTATGCTTTTTTTGTTTAAGAATAGTTAGGTGCAGTTTATCCTGTACTGCATAACTTTGGCAAGATGTAACGGTATGCTAGCATATTATAAAAACACTGGAATAATTTATTTATTATATTCCATTAGTGCATTTTAACAAGCATTTCTGTGGGACAGTATGCCTGCCAATTTATGTTTATGAGGCTGTCAAGATAATTTACATGCCTGCGAAAATAAACAGCATTCCCAGTGCAGGGTCTGCTTGTCAAATAATCTTGTCAGAAAGAAATGAAACACTACTGAGCTGAAGAGTAAAGCATATTCATTATTGCTGGCTACACAGATTCTAGGTGACACAATGAAATACATTTATGCCATTTTTCATGTATCATATGAATAAAAAAATGAGGGAGTGGGGCACTTCAAGCTGTCACATATTGTACTGTATAAAACAGATTTAGCACTCTATCACTCTTGTTTCTTCAAAATAATAATAATAAAAAAAAAAGTAAAAAAATACCAGCACCCCAGTAACATTAGTGGGTAAAATAAAATGTGTTATTCATCTAGAAAACTGAGAATGCTACACAAAATCATGACGACTTCACAATGCTTAAGCTGAAGTAAAATAGCTGCAGAGCTGTCTAGCTCCGGAAAAAATTACTGGGAAGAGTTCATTCAGGAGTTCTGACTAGATAATTATTGAACTGCACTGACAAACTCTACACTTTCCTGACAATTACACCTTCCGGGCCATGCCTTTTAGAATAATTTAAAGCAGTGAGATTTAGAATCTTGTTCTCATAATTCCCCATAGACAGCTAACCCTGCATTCCCTCTTCAGGAGGAAAAAACCAAAGTGAAACTGTACTCTCATCCCAATTCTCACTAAGCATGAAACTGCCCTTGGAAACAGCAACAGAGATGAAATGTATCCAGGGGAAAATATCACCCCAAATCATCCCAAAGTGAGAAATAAGTCTGCCACTAAATTCTTCAGAGTGATCACTGCTACTGGCAAGCAGTTATAATGACTTCAGAGAAAAATGCGTAAGAGGCATTCAAAGGGTAGGCAGTGTTTATCAAAAGGCTGTAAAGGTATTCTTATTTATGTTGAGAGATTGCCTGTACACAGACCAAACAGTTCAGATGTGAATAATCTCTACAGTGCATAGTACAGAGCGTGGTGGCTGCTGATGGTATCAGCAGAAGCAAGGAGCCAGACAATAAGCCAGACATGGTTGAATGAAGAATGGGGTTATGGTTGAGAATCATGGGAGAAATGGTAATTCAGCACCAGTGAGATGAATTAGAAAGGCGCAAGATGAAGCACCGAGCTGGCTCAGGTGTGTACATGTATAGAGCATCAGGCTGGCTGGCTGCTGCAAGGAGGGTGCTGCTCAGACAGGGCCACGCCGGCTGCAACTCTGGAAAGGGAGGGTAAGCTGTCCAGGGAGCTCTTGTCGTCCCCACAAACAAGCACCATAAACTAGAGAACCTTAAGGCCTGGGACCAAACAGATCTGAAACTGCTTCTCCAGGATGGCCTGGCCTCTCTACTGCAGTCTTCATCTGAATCTCCTTTTATGTAGGAGCAATGCTCTACCAGCACCAAAAGAAGCTAGTCAGCAAGGTCTGCGATATAATCCACACTGCTGTGTTTCCCTGTGTGTTCAGGGGGGCTGTTCAGTGTGGGGAAGAGGAGTGTTCAGTGTGGGGAAGAGGAGTGTTCAGTGTGGGGAAGAGGAGTGTTCAGTGTGGGGAAGAGGAGGCTCCGAGGTGACCTTCTTGCGGCCTTCCAGTATCTGAAGGGGGCCTACGGAAAAGCTGGGGAGGGACTTTTTAGTATATCAGGTAGCGACAGGACTAGGGGGAATGGAGCAAAGCTGGAGCTGGGTAGATTTAGACTGGATGTGAGGAGGAA
>JAOXOE010000256.1:64587512-64598305 GCA_028565055.1 Phoeniculus purpureus | reverse complement strand
GGCTGGATGAGGCTCTGGCCAGCCTGGTCTAGGGTGGGGTGTCCCTGCCCATGGCAGGGGGGTTGGAACTGGATGATTCTGTGGTCCCTTCCAGCCCTGACTGATTCTATGATTCTACAAAGTCTGTGTTGTAGGTGCTTAGAACTTCTACAAAACAATATGGATGTGTTCCTGTGTGACTTGGTCTGGGTGGTCCTGCTGTGACAGGGAGTTTGGACTGGATGATCTTAGGAGGTCCCTTCCAATCCCTAATGATTCTATGATTCTATCGTTCTATGTATATACATATTTTATATATATATATGCCTAGTATATCTATATATGTGTGTATATATATAAACTGCATTACAGGACAGACAGCAGTAAGATGTATTAAGTCTTTCCAAGCTGACATTTTGCTCTAGGTGATGTACAAGTACTTTACACTGATGGACTGCTAGATCTGTAACTGCACTGTCTTTTAAGATGGTACCTGCACCCTTTGGTTGGAAGGGACCTTTAGAGATCATATTTTTCAAGCCCCCAACCCCACACCTAGTATAGACAGGAGCACATTCCACTAGATCAAATTGCTCAAAGGTCCGTACAACCTGGACTTGAACACTTCCAGGGATGGGGTATCCACGCCTTCTCTGGTAAACCTGTTCCAGTGCCTCACCACCCATATAATAAAAAACAAATCTGTCATATTCAATCTAAATCTACCTTCTTTCGGTTTAAAATGCACTACAGGCATTGCTAAAATGTCTCTGTCTTTCTTATAAGCCTCCTACATATATATTGAAAGGCCACTCACTCTGGACTGTGAAGCAGAGAAAGAAAAGCAAGATAAATTGCATGTAGAGGTAATGCTGTGATTAATGGGGAAAACATTTTCACAAGAGAGCTAGGGATAATTTAAGGCAAGGAACAAAATAAGATTTTCTCATAATCCTTCCCAGCACACGTCAGCCCTGCACCATAAAAACATCTGCACTCCAAGACTAGACATCTTGTGCAGGTGCTTCCAACCATGTGACAGTTCCTGTTTTGAGCTCTTATCTGTAAGCAACTGCATCTGGCTTTCTTCATAGCACTCTATCACACCACCACATGTATCTGTGATTGATTTAATTAACATTTTACTCCTGTTCTCTTCTCTTTTTTTGTAAGAGTCCATCTACTTATTTATATTCCCCCCAACCCCAGAAGACTGTTCACTCTTGAGTTGTGGAAAATATCTTAGATGTATTACATCTAATGTAAGAGTAACACAAATCAAGCTGCCTTTAACTTCTCAGGCAAATATATATCCTATTTTAATGTGGCCATTTATGCTGCTGTATAATACATCTTCATAGTGTTGGCTTAATCGCGAATGACAAGTGTTGAAAATGTAATAAAGACAGGGACACATTAATCCATTTTGTATGAAAATGTGAAAAGGTAATCAGATTCTGAATGGCTGTATGCTTTAAAATATACTGGCTGAGATTTCTCTTTCCATTTGGGATTCTCACCAGAGATTCCGATTAGAAAGATTTCAGTATAAAATTGCCTTAAAATATTACGATCGTGCCAAAAATGCACTGAGGAAGTTTTATAAAACAAGAGATGAATCTCAATCAGTGATGTGATGACCCTGAAGCTTCTGAAACACTTTAAATAATCAGGGAAGTCTGCATTCCTTTTCTTTCACAGAATCTTATATTCTTATCTCGTGGGCAGAAATGCAGACTTTATTATTATAATTTTTGTTTCTGAATATTCAAAGAAAAATAAATAATTATTGATAATCATTATTCCAGGATCTACAGGCAGCCAAGGATACCTTCCTACAAAACTGTATATAGACAAATGTACTCTTTTTTTTTCCACCTGAAAAATGAAAAAATAAGTGGAGAACTAGTATTCTGTTCAAAGGACACTCTTGCAGCGTATTCTTCTCTGTTCATCACTCTGTAGCATGCATGTCTCATGCCCTAGAGTGTCCATGCAGCTTGACGCAATGCTTTTATTTTTTTACAAAAAACCCAAACCAGTCTATTGCATCTTTCTTACTTTTCTCACCTGCATGGAGACTAAAGTAGTAGCTTTGAGATCATTTAATTACACCAAGATGCCTCTTCAAATAACTGTCTAACCTAGGGTACAATCTAGTCCGCTCTAATATTTCAAGATTGGCTTCTAATCTGGCGGCTCAAAGGGTGGTGTTTGAATCCATTCAGTGGCAGTATCAAAGAAGTTCCACAGCTATTTCCTATTCTGTATAAAGGCAACAGCTCCCAGACTGAAGTTACATTTCAAAATTAGAAAACTTTTTAATTGTGATTATTCTCTGTCCAGATTCTAAACTAAATTTAAAAAAATCCATAGAAGTCCTGAAGAAGCTGAAAATATGTCTTTGGTTATTTAAATTTGAGTAATCATAATTCAATGTCATTTTAACTCTTGAGCAAAAGAAGATTATTTGATAGCACCATTGAAAATGCAGCTTCTTATTAGCACTGGTGTCATTGATATAGGCTACGTGGTATATTTATCTCTTTGTACTTATTTATCTGTTTGAAGTGTTTAGCTGTAAAACATCAAGGTCAATTTTTCAGACGTTTTACACAATTTACTATGAGGCCTCAAGCAGAGCTGATGGCTCTAGACATTCTGCCTGTGAATTATAACGATTTAATAATTTCAGCAATCTTGCACTTACGGTTTCATTATTATTTTCAAAATAACTGAAATAGCTGCATTAAACCTATTAAGGTATAAAGTCTTTTCAGCATATGAAAAACTTTTTCAAGATATAAGCAAGATGTAAACTTCAATGTAGAGTAGAAAGGAAAATTATTAGAACATTTCCCATGAGTCTGTGCAAATTATATAAAATCAGGAATTGGCCATGTCAATCATTTTTCATTTAACACTTTCAATTAACTTGAGATGCTGTAGGATGCCACTTTAAATTATCTACTTAATAGAGTGGGAAGAGGAAGGATGGGCTTCCTGCTGTGACTAAGACAGTCCAAAACCAAAGTGGATTCAGCTTTACCTGCAGAGCTCTTCTCTAACCTAAAACTTCATCTTGCAGCAGAGTCACAAAGGAAGGATGATGGTGGATCATCTCCTACAGAGATGGGTCATGGCCCTGCTTCAGTGGATATCCCCAGGGAGTTCCTGTATCATTAGTAACATCCTATGCCAAGCTTAAGGGAATCCATTTCAATCTTTGCTGGCAGCATTGCTAGTAATACTTTCTCTAAACTGTTCTGTCTTAACCTCTTCGTTTCTTGTTAACGAATGTTTTAATAAATAACACTGAGGCTATGTCCACATTCATGAAATACAGTAATGGCATTTCAGGGTTAATGGAGATGACGAAAACATTCATAATGATTGCACATAGCAGATTTTCCAGTTACTAAGAAGATTATAACTGAGAGCGCTCTGGAACAGCAGCTCCAGATGTCTCCGTTGTAAAGAAACTTTAAATAGAAATAAAAGTGTCACATTAATGTACAGTGAATGTCACTCTTTTTCCCTTTAACTAATTTATTACAAGGCTTGGAACAGGCTATCCTATGTCAGTAAAAGCTTTCAAGACATTCCAAACCAAACATTCTACAATTATTGTTGACTCACCAAATTTTTTATATTCTATGTGATAATTCTGATGTTCCTTAGGAAGAACTGGGTGTAATTTCTCATCTTCTGCCACGCAGGGACATCCATTTCTGCCACCTGTATTTCCAATGTACTTCAAAACAGACAGATAATGCAATTCATGAGGATGCCCAGGACAATGGGAGCCAGGAGCATGTCAGGGTGCCTCGAACGTGGTGGCATCATAAGTAGAATATCTGAATACATGGTTAGAGGAGTAATTTTGATTCTCAATTTACACTAGGACTGAACAATACTCCTGTGAAATACAAATTTTATACATACACATGTCTTTAGGATCAGGATGTAGATGGTTTCCTGATGAAATGCTTTAGGATTGCCATGTATGTAACAGCTGTTTGACTGAGTAGATGTATGCTTGGCAGGTACAGAAATGAGTTGGCTTTAATCATTCATGGGAGTCAGCTAAGTCTTTGAAATATCTTTTTCTTCCTATGTAGTACAATAAAAATACACGGCACACAGACCACTTAGTCATGTTTGCATTTATAATATAGACTAATCTATCATACAGATGGAGAAATGCAAAGAGTTGCTGTCCATTCTGAAGGTAAGACATCCTACTTGATTGTGTAAGTACAGTCCATCCAGTTTCATGTAAAATGGAGCAAGTTGAGCTTTGATAACTTTTGGGACATTTTAAAATTGTTTCTTCTGCTTTGCATCTGAGTGGTTAGTAACAGTTACAGTGGAATAGATTGATTAATAAATGCAAGTTTCTGCTTCTGACTTTGTCCTCTGGCCTTTCTTAGTACAGGAGACAAATATGCACTTCTGCAAAACATCTGCTTCATCTGGAAGCAGACACATGAAACAGGACAGATGAATCTTGTCCGCATGAGGCTGTTTCCTCTTCATTAACACAGAAGAAGCACAAGGTGATTAATACACATGTAAGCACCCACAGAGATATAAATTTAGGGGAGAAGATCTCATTCTGTGTGTAGCTGAGCTGAGGGACTGGTAATTAGCAAAACATATCCCTATGACAGTGAGACACTCAATACGAGTAACTGAAATCCATTTCACTGTAACCAAGCATATTTTAAATTGGTATTGATACAAAGCTGATTATGAAATCTACTGTTATGAGCACTCAGTTATTAGTGTTTAAAAGGAATATAGATGTATAGATAGAAATCTAGATGAGCAATAACCATATTTCCTGTTGCTGTGTTATCATACTGTATATATTTTGTATTTTATCTGCATGCAGATTCTGGGGAAGGAAAACGCAAACCTACAAGTACAGTCTGCCTTCTCTAAGATTCATCTGTTCTTTCTAATAAATTATGGTTCCCCTGTGGTTCCTACAGAGAGAACTGATGAGTAAAGAAACCAAATACATTTTGATTAATAATAAAAATAGGAAAGAAAACTAGGTATGTGAGCCTGGCTGCTTCAGCTGAGATTATCTGATAGGTGAGTTTTCATTAAATAGAGTTTACTGAGATACAGTCTCCAACTGGAATTCTCAATATATTTCCAATATTTTCCTACGGGAAAATATCTTCACTAACCTTAGATGATTGCTATGTAAATCCCCATTCCAATTGCCAGTCCAGATTAGTGCAATCTTCTTATGGCACTGAAGTTACAGGAGGGCTACAGGCAGCTGGACTAACATCTGAAGACCAGCAGACAGAGCCTATAACATCTTCCATGCTAGGCAACAGAATCAAGTCCTAAGTAGTATATTTAATGACGTTTACAAAATTATTCAGGCAGCCTCAAAATCTACTCATGGATGATCATACTAATCTGGAAACACTTCCTGATTAGCTTTAACGCCTGACTTTTGACAATGCAAGAGTAATTCAGAATGTCACAAGTTTTGTATCAGATGGAGGATGAGCATGTCTTAGAGACAATCTTGGATATATACCATGGATAATGTGCAGCATGAGCTTACATAAAGAAATGTACGTGTACCATAATAATGGAGTCAACTAAATAACAAATGAATAAACAAGCAAGTACAGTTCGCTTGATCAGTTTTCCAGCATCTCCAAAGAAGGAGAGGCTGGTGTGAATGAACAAGGTGTTCCTGTACAACTCAAACACATAAATGAAGTCTACAGACCACAGAAGCAAGGACAGGTAGTTTGGAAGGAATACAGAGAAACTGTCCAAGCAGCAAGGCACGAAGTTAGGAAAGCTAAAACCCCGAGAGAATTAAATCTGGCCCAGGATGTCAAGGACAACAAGAAAAGCTTGTCTAGGTAAGTCAGTAATAAAAGTAAAACTAGGAAAAATATAGGCCCTCTCCAGGAGGAAACAGGGTGCCTGGTAATTAAAGACATCAAGAAGGCTGAGGTACTTAATGACTTTTTTGCCTCTGTCTTCAACAGCAAGTGCTCCAGCCATATCACACAGGTAGCAGAAGGACAAGAAGCGGAAGATTAAAAGACCTCCCACTGTAGAAGAAGATCGAGTATGAGACCATCTGTGGAACTAAAGGTGAGCAATTCCATGATGCCTGATGAGACGTATCTGTGGGTCCTGAGCAGACCCACATATGAATGAAGTGGCTAAGCCAAAAATAACGTCACGTTTGAGAAGCAATGGCAATCTGTTGAAGTTCCCACTTACTGGAATAAGAGAAACATAAATACAATTTCTAAAAAGTGAATAAAAGGAAAGTCTAGAGAACTACAAGCCAGTCAATCTCACCACTGTGCCTGGTAAGATCACAGAGCAGATTCTCTTCTATGTTAGGGCATGTGGAAAAAAGGAGGTGATTAAATGTTTTTGCAGAAAACATTGGAAAAGCACAAGTGCTTATTTTCAAAATGTGTCATCTAAAGTAGATATTTCAGTATCAATAATTACAACTTATAATTTAATAAATAGCAGCTCTTCTAGATGACTTCTAATTAGAGTATAAAATGTAAATTCTATCTCCGTTTACTTGAACCACTTAGGACGATAGGGTTATGGTCTTACATTAGTACTTTATTCTACAAATCATCCCACTGATTACTTGTAGATATGTATTCCACTGAGTATGCTCATCTGCGTTGTTACTGCATCAGAGAAAACAGGATTAGAAGGGACTTAGAGGTCATTCAGTCAATTTTCTTGTCTCAAGCCACAATCAACTTAGGACATCCCTGACAGGTGATGGAGATTTTACTCTCTAGAAAATCCCTGTCAATGCTGTTTACTTTTAGAGTTAGAAAATGTTTTCTTAGTGTTTAAAGAAATTCTCTTTTACTTCATTTTAAGTCTACTGCTTCTTTTTGTAAAATAGACATCAACATAATTTTTCTCTTTTCCTCTACTCATTTGTTGTTTGTGTTGCTCTAGACATGTTACCATTCCTACTTTAAGATTTAAGGGTTTTTTTTCTAAAGAAAATAGCTTCAATATGTCCAGTTTTCTGGCCAGACCCAAAGTGTATTTAGTAGACTTGAATTGCTCTGGGAGGCCTCTTCAGGTCTCCAATTCATTGCCACCATTGTCTGGCATGGTGTAAGTGGATCTTTATCCTGCCCAGCCTCCTGCTAAGCTTGACTTGTTCACTTAACTTTCCATATTGACCTAAGACACTTTGCAATTCTCTGACAGTCACCAAACAGCCAGTGGAGATTGTTACTGTCCAGATCTGCCCCTGCTTGCATTTCACAGCACTGCACCTAGGTTAATCAGGCCACCATCATACCTACACTACAGCCTTGGTCCCCAGCTTGGCTTCCTTTGTTTTTCAGTCCTGTTCGTGCTGTTCCATGATGGAGAAATTTTTTTTCCCTACTATTGAAACGATCATGAATTTTGGAGGTTTACTGTCTTTTTCTTGCTGATTTGTCAGGACATTCTGTATTCTAGTCCTTACCTCAAATCTTAGTGCAGATACTCCTAGCTTGGTGCTGATTAGTAATTAAATAAGTATACACTTCATGCTTTTTGAAATAATTAGGGGAAATATCGAGTGGTGGCAGACTGGAGACAGAACCTGTGAAATTCCACTTATGGCATCCTTCCAACTTGGCAGTGAACCTTAATAGCTACTCCCCCAGTATGATATTCTTCCCTTCCAGCAGTGCCATATTTCCTTAGCTTGTTTAAGAGAGACCTGCTGAAGTTTAGCCACATGACCACTGTTTCTTCTACCTTTTTTTCAGGAAAGCTCTTAACTTCTCACAGAAGGAAGCTGAATAGGTATGACATGATTTGTTCTCGTCTGTTCTTCATGTCCTTATAAGCATGTACCAGATGTATACAAGTAGTTAAATTATTTATTCCAGTGTTTTCACAGGAACTGAAGGTCAGCTGCTAGGTTACTTCTCAGACCCATTAAAAATAGACAATACTTTTTCCTTTCCTGGGGCTTCTGAAGTCTTGCTAGTCGTTATGAGTTCACAAAGTTGCTGACCCCGAGTCTCTTGGAATCAGTACCATAAAACAAATTTTATCAAGCTCAGACAGTTGAAACTTATCTGGTTGCATTATAATTGGTTCTTCTAACAGCTCTTCTGGCCTGAGATTTTACCCCTTGCCATTGACAGTGACGTAATGAGATGTCTCATGAACATTGTTATTGTCAGTGAAAGCTAAAGAAACACATCCAGTAAATGCTTCGGCTTTTCTTTGCATCATATAGCTATGTCTCCTTGTTAAACACCAGATAAACTCTGCTTGATCTCCCTCTTCTTTGGTAGCATATTTCACTTACAGAGATCCTTGTTTTCTTGTTGTCCTTGCAAGAACACTTGCTACATTTTTCCTTCTTAAATGCATTTTCTAAATCTCTTTTCAGGCTTCTGATAGAAGCAGACTGCTTTTTCAAGGGTGTCAAATGGGTTATTTGAATATCGGGAGATTCTATTGAGGTGTTTAAATGCAGATTTACATCTTCAACTTTAAAATTTGAAGACTGAAAATGTTGGTTTATGTAAAGTATCATATCCACTTAACAGCTTTCAGCAATAAAATAGAAGAGGGGGAAAAGAAGACAAAACACTACATCCAATTTATCAGACTTTTAATCTTTTTAAATGTTGTTGTTTTCTCAATTTGTTTAAAAGGAATGAGCTCTTTATTGTAATGTTTTTGCTAAATCTTTCAATAAAATACTAATTTCTTTTCCTTTCACACATGTAACAGTCAAAAGCTCATTTCTTGATTTAAAATTAAAGCAATTACCTACTGCATTATTTCCTTAATAGAAAAGCCTTAAATTACCTCCCAATTTACAGTGCCTCAGTGGTTTCTATGAAGTGGTTATCACTGGTGTCTAGCTTCATTTCCACTGTCAAATAGAAGAATCTTCTTAATATTAACTCATCCTTCTCTTTCAGGCGTTCTGAACAGCCTCAAATTATTTTTCCCCTTTAAAATTGATAGTTTTCTTATGCTTAGGGCTACGAGCAAGGTTTCCAGCAGAAGTGAGTCTGCATGGCTCCTCTTTGGGAGTGCTCCATGACCAGACTTATGGCTTGTCCACACAAACATCTCTCTGAACTGCCTATCTTATTCAGCTGTGAAGACATGTCAGGATTCATTGCATGCATAGAGATTCTCATTGTGTTTCACAGATTTACCATTCTATATGATGATGCCGTATTTCAGTTCATGTTTCTTACATTTATACAAGGAAATATCATAGAATAATTAAGGTTGGAAGACACCTCCAAGATCAAGTCCAACCATCAACCCAAAGCAACCATGCCCACTAAATCATGTTCTCAAGCATCAGATCTACATGTTTTGGAACAACTTCAGAGATGGCAACACTACCATGTCCCTGGGCAGCCTATTCCAACACTTAATCACTCTTTCAATTTAAACCTCCCCAGCAGAACTTGAGGCCATTTCCTCTTGTTCTGTTGCTAGTGACTCGGAAGAAGAGACTGACCTCCACCTCTCTATAACCTCCTTTCAGGTATTTGTAAAGAGCAATGAGGTCTCCCCTAAATCTCATTTTATTCAGACTAAACAACTCCAGTTCTCTCACCTGCTCTTCATAAGACCTGTCTTCCACCCCGTTCTCTAGCCTTATTGCCCTTCTTTGAGCACACTCCAGTTTCTCAATATCCTTCTTGTATTGAGGTGCCCCAAACTGAACCCAATACTAAGATGAGACCTCACTAGTGTTGAGTACAGGGGAACAACTACCTCTGTAAATATGATAAGGTCTTTTGTTATTTATTATTGTTATACATAATTTATTTCACAAGATACATCTCCCACTGGTTTGTTTTCTTCATCCGTTATTACAACGAGATGGCATTGCTGTGTTACATTGTACCAGAAAATTTCATGGACATTGTAGAGGTTTCTATGACACAAAGCCTGGAAGCAATCATGTAAAGTTTTCCAATGTTATAAAAGTTGTAGGGTTTTCTCCTCTCAATGTTTCATAGGACAAGAGCTATTCTCATTTGTGTTCCAAACATGCTAACAGAGTACCCAGGATATTTAGCTTCAGCCTGAAACTAAGCCTGAGACTCAGACTTAGGAGGTGCATATATTTCTTCTAAAGTTATTAATCAGTATTTAACTTCCACCTGCACTCTAGTAAAAGCACTCAACCACTGACTCTACATATCAGCACCACTTTACTTAATTTGGCATGTACTAGATGTATTTGCAGTTCAGGGAATAAATGATTACATAGGGAAGGAGTTTTTGGCAAGGTCATAGGATGAACTTCAGTCAGTGTGAGTAAGAGAGTTTGTAATCACTTTGATATCACTTTATTGCTATGATTATCATTATATGCATCCAGTGTTTGCAGAAGCTTCAATTTCTGTCTTTTCAATGGCAATGGGGTCAAAGTACCCCGGAGAAGTGCTCCATGCAGGATGGACATGACAAATTATAGACACTTCATATACTTCAGCAGAATTCAGCAGATTAGATGCTTTTGACTTATGACTATTCCAGAATACACTTCTAATAGATAGATTAGATAAGTCTCTGCTTGTACATCTTTTTGATCAGGAAATTGTCTGGAAATCAGTGAGTTTTTCTGTTATTAAAAAGTAATGAGCAACAATAACTTAGATCAACCCACAAACATATTGGTGCTTCTTCTTCAACAAAAAAATGTTGTTAGGATCATAGGATCATAGGATGTTAGGGGTTGGAAGGGACCCAAGAGATCATCGAGTCCAACCCCCCTGCCGGAG
>JAOXOE010000256.1:64508039-64578050 GCA_028565055.1 Phoeniculus purpureus | reverse complement strand
TGCAGGTGCTTAGAACTTCTAGAAAACACTATGGATGTGTTCCTGTGTGACTTGGTCTGGGTGATCCTGCTGTGGCAGGGGGATTGGACTAAATGATCTTTTGAGGTCCCTTCCAATCCCTAATGATTCTATCATCTAGTTTGAACTTCCCCTGCATAGATCAGGTTACTCAGGGGGTTGGAACTAGATGATTTCTGAGGTCCCTTCCATCCCAAACCATTCTGTGATTCTGCTTGGAGAAGAAGCGTGTAATTGAAACAGAGCAGAGAGATGCTGGAATGAACCATGGCATGCTGTGTCTCCAGGCAGTGATTCAAAAGCACTGATGCAAAGTTGTGGTGCGTCACAGTCTGTAAATCAGTCTACTAACACAAGCATTCATGAATAGAAGCTGCACTCCAGTTGGGTGCAGAGTGCATGTGCATTTCACAAGAACTTGTCACTCACAGCTACACCTATTGGCCTTTTGCAAAAGACCCCAGCAACAGATAGTTGCTTGCATTACGGTGTTTCACACTTCTGTTGCCTGACCACAAGTATTTTAGTAAATGTGTGCAATGCAAAACTGGTATTAGGAGGGAGTATTTATTAATTTATAATTCAAACACATTAGACTTGTCAGGCTTTAAACCCACATCAATTACCAAGGTATGAAGTGATCAATTTTTAACATTTTAATGTGCTGATAAAAATGTCCTTTATAATGGAAAGATATCTTACTCTATGTATGATAGAACTCTAACCCTCATTTATCCCTTTCCTTGCACTTACTTTACTCCTGGCTCTAGGACTTCTAACTGTGATAGCTATTGAAATGCTACTTATTTAAACCTGTCCATTTGCAAAGCTTAAGATACTTTAGAGTGAAAACATTTGTGTTACAACAGTTTTTGGAGTGCCTAACTTGTGTCTGGATCATTCTGATATGGTCCATGTTCTGTTTTCAGGCTTGTGATTTCTTTATATCCAAAATTTAAGATGATTTCTATTGCAGTAGTCTATATAATTGCTACTGGGGGTAGGTAGACTAGCACTGTAATGTTCTCCTATCAGCAGGTTTGGCTCTTCTGTTCTGAATAAATGTAGTAATATAACAAAAATAACAGAAAGCAGTATTTTCTTATCTTTAAAAAAATCTACCTCAAGTCTTTAAACGGAACTTGGGAAGATCAGCTTTTGCAATGTTTTCCCCTCTTGTGCTGACAAACTGCTGTGGGCAAGCTCAGCTCAGTATATCAAAAGTTCATAGGTGTTATACCAAAAAATTGCTAATCGCGTGTTACCTATTGACTCATGGGTCAGGATGTTATTTCTTTTAGCAAAAAGAAAAAGCATTTGAAAGTTGATCTTTTTGTTACTACTACAGCTGCCTGCAGTTTGCAAGAAGGCAGTATTATGGAAAGGCATTTTCACCCACCCGTTCTTGAGGAGTTAGAAAACAAGTTGTATTTTCTTCATTCTTGTGTTTCATGATTCAAATTACATCCACTACGATGAAATGTGCAATTCTGACTAAAATTTTTACTGCCTCTGATCTCAGCAGTTTGACACAAAGCTCTTTATCTGAGTTTTGCTTTTTCTGATCTGAGATGGATAGCTATCAATACATTAGAAGAGACACACAATTCTTCTCACTCCTTGGGAATTGCTTGCAAGATAGTTATCTTTGCTGAAGGGGTGAGAGAGCAATCATGCTCTGTGATAAAGGTCTGTGGCAATTCCTTCCTAACTCATCCTTACTTGCAGGGAGGTTTTTTTGTGACATCTTGTGTTCGTTTTAGTTTGCTGTTTTCTGCAAGGAGCTTGCAGAACTTTGCTATCTAGTGCAAGAAGACCCAGTCTAAAAGGAAGGCTGAGCTGCGGGATGACTTACCCTGCGTGTGGGAGCGCTCAGTGGATAGATTTATGCCATAGACTTAATAAAGTTTGAAACCTCAGTGTTGGTTTACTCTATACAGGCTGAAGTCCCTTTTTTTCCCCTGTACATGGTTTCTAATCTGCATTTGATCTCACTTCCATGCAGAAGTGACTGACAGAAGTCCCTGTACTTGTGTGACTGTAATGTAGATGTAACAATGAACTTGACTGACAGCACCTCTTGAGAAGTGCCTCTGCTCTGGTAGACTGCTGACAGAGCCTCCGTGAGGGAGCATATGGTGTTCTTAAAAGACGTTTAGGTAACGTCACTGGGAGAACTTTACTTAGCAGCAGGAGTTTGGTTTGGACCTCCTGTTTCTCAGAATTCTGCTGACCTTTTCCCTCACACATTTCCTGTCACAGTTTCACAGTTTTTAGAAATTCTCAAGTTAAAAAATTGATCTGTTGACTAGGAACAGGTTAGTGAATAACCTGTCTAGAAAAGGACATGCTTTCAATGCAGGAATTATCCAATCTGTACCTTACAATTTCACTCCTCTGTGCATATTCCAGGTTTATTACCTGGGTTAGAGATCGATTTCTCATCTCTGCCTCATCCTGGTTGTCAGGAAGCTATTGATTTGCATACTTTTAATTATGAGAGCATTGAATTTTGTGCTGTTGCTTTATCTTCATTTGTATTCATCATGCAGCTCACAGAAGATGATATTATGCTCACTTCACAATTTGTTATGCATAGTCCTTTCTCAGACAGATCCTTGGAAAAGCCTGTCATATTTTCTCTGCACAGCCTGTCACTGTGCAGCTCTCTGTGGACTGGAGTCTTTATTTGCTAGCTCCATCATCATAAATGCAAACGCGTTCTCTCTGTACCTGTGCTCCAGCCCGCCTGACTGCAAGATCTAACACAAATAAATATATACCATGTGGCTCAGGAAGATATTTGCACATATATTTGTAACATCTGATCTACACTCTGTTGAGCTCAACTAAAAGACAGCAATTTGCATGGGTGTTTTATAATAGGTGAATATGCAATACGAAAACAATTAGTTATTAATTGCTTGGTATTTATTAGATACCCAAATCAAAATACACATCTGTTAAAAAAGGCCAACAACAGCTATTCTAGGGATGGGAATAAGTAGACAAAACTGTAAGTCTTGTCAGCTGCCAGCTGACAAAATACGTGCTCTGTTGGAAGGTTACTGACCTCTGTGCTACTGCCAGAAATGAAAGGGGGAAGTCTTGCCAGGTCTCCCTCCAGTAACCCTCGACGTCACTGAGGTAGGATTAGGAAGAGAATACATGGTTCTGATTCCTACAGCATCTGGGAGTTGGTTGTCGCTGTCAAAGGCAACCAAGGCTCCATGCATTGGCAGCAATGTGGTGACCTGCAGGTTAGTTACAGGTGAGAAATTCAAGGGCAAGCACAATTTAAGATGACCTGATTAGTTTTTTTATTGTAAGACAGGTTACAATTTAAAAAATTAAAAAGACGCTACAGCTACATTCTGTTTTATCTGAACTTCCTCCCACTTGAATTCCTTTCTCAGGAATGGCAAGGAATGTACTACACAAAAAAGAAAAATGGAGATAGTGTACAACAAAATGTGAAGATACTACCTGTTGTTGGACAGGGAGGGTAAGTATGAAAGCTAAAGCCTTGATTTAGGTCTGAATTAAGTCTCAGTTTATAGTTCAGTTGCTTTCAGCAGACATTGGATTATCCTGTTACTGTCAATAGATACTGTTTTTTAAAACATACATATACACACACACATTGTATATCGTGCTTAGTAAACTTATGCAAGGAAGGGAGCCTCATTTAATCAATTGTGGCAAAATCAACTTTACTTGCTGTGTTCAGTGAAAGTGAAATTCCCCTAATTCTCCCCAAAAAGGAGCCAAAGATCCATTAGTGCTCATTTATGACTCTTACTCTTCTAATACTCCCTGAAGTGCAGGTGCACCCTCCTCTCTTTCTGTGCATTGTGTTGGGACCATCAGGACCTACATCCTGTTCCACTGTGCACCTGTACTATCCCTCCGTGCTCACCGAGTGTCTTTATGTGATGAGATCACTGCGTGCTTTGATCCTGGTCAAAATTCAAGCATGTCTTAATGTGCAACTTCCACTTGGTCCCCAAATAGAGCATTTGGACCACACAGGTATACCATAGTTATTGGTACACTTATCAGTGCTATATTTGGAAAGAAAGTGGATCAGATTGCATGCAGTAGTAGTTTCAAAGTCCTCTAAGGTAACCTGAACATTAATTAAAAGCACAGCAACAGTGTCTTCCAGACTTGGCAAAGATAATAATTTACAATGATATGTCTTCATGAAGTAAAGGTCAAGTGCACCTTCTTCAGGCAGGTGCTTTCTAAAAAAATAGTGGTTTGGGCTGATTTCGTCCCTGAAAGTAATTCATGTTCTCTACCCTACATCAATAGAGTGAAAATGTATTTTCAGCTTAAGAATTGTAAGGCCATTATGTATTACACACATTTCTACTCATGGAACAATCTAAGCCCATTTGAAGCTGGTAGTCAGGAGCGTAGTTTTCAGTTCGATTGCTGTATTCCTATATCCTAGAGAAGTTTTTGATTTTTGAACTGCACTGCTGCATTTACATCATACCTGAAACATCCTACATATGGTAGGCAGAGAGAAAGTGGAAGAGGCAATCTTTGCAGAAGGTGTTTCCGTTTTATATTCCCCATCATGTACAGAACTGCGAGGGCTTTCCTTTCCCAGTTGAGTCTTTCTGCCAGAACAGGATTTGTCCTTTATTAATTTGTTGCTCTTACCCATTTTGTGTATCAGCAATGAATTGGATCTGAGGTTTGGATGGGAATTAACGTACTGTTTTTTGTCTACAGAAAGATTAGACACTATGTGTCAATTAGTAGACTGTGCAATGACAACAATAAGGTAAGTGACAATGGTGCTCTGCTTCTTTAGTTTGAGCTCTAAATATTGCAAAATAATAGGAAAGTTCTGACTAACTGGATTTCTTATGCTAAATTATAGGTGGAGAAGGCATGTGAGCGTGTTCAGGCTGAATCTCAGACAGGTATGGCATATCTCTTCTGTCCTAATAAGACAAGAAGCTCAACATGAGCCAGCAGTGTGTGAGCATAGCCAGAAGGCCACCCGTATCCTGGGCTGTACTGAAAGAAGTGTCAGCAGCAGGGCAAGAGAGGTGATTCTCCCCCTCTAGTCTGCTCTTGTGAGACCTCACGTGGAGTACTACATCCAGTTCCTGCGTCACCAACATAAGAAGGACATGGAACTGTTGGAGTGTGTCCAGAGGAGGGCCACAAGGATGATCAGAGGGGCTGGAGCACCCTTGTTATGAAGACAGGTTGAAGGAGTTGAAGTTGTTGAGTCTGGAAAAGAGAAGGCTCGGGGGGGATCTTATAATAGCTGTCCAGTACCTGAAGGGGCTACAGGAAAGCTGGAGAGGGACTTTTTACAAGGGACTCTAGTGATAGAACAAGGGGGTGGTTTCAATCTTAGGAAGAAATTCTTCACTATGACGGTGCTGAGGCACTGGAACAGGTTGCTTGGAGAGGCTGTGGATGGCCTGTCCCTGGAATTGTTCAAGGCCGGGTTGGATGGGACTCTGGGCAACCTGGTCTAGTAAGGCAATCTAGTCCCTGCCCATGGAACTAGATGATCTCTGAGGTCCTTTTCAACCTAAGCCAGTGTATGATTCATTGTGACAGTTGTTACTTGACTAAACTCAGGTGCATCACAGAAGTTGTATTCAAAACTATAATTGTGTTACCGTGTCAAGTGACCAGCTCTTCCCTACACACTGTTAGATTCCTTAGGCTTGTACTGCTAGAGTGCATGGCTGGGTTCTTGACGGTGTAGCCGCATGAGACTTTTCAAAAGGAGTGGTCATTGACCCTCACCTGCTGAAGCACTGTGGTAAATGTCACCCAGCTGCTATTAGGCTTTCTCTGAGTTTCAGTTCCTTTAATGAGCATTTTGGGCACAACTTAATGTCATTGTATAGTATTGTTTTCTCCACAGACATTCAGTCTTGCAGACACAAAGATAGGAGGAAAGGATCACTAGATGTCAGATCTACCACATCACGAGGGAGTGATGGTATGTAAATGAGCAGATTTTTCTGATTCTTATACATCTTCACATTTGAATCTGCATACATAGATACACATATAAATGTAGGCAAGTATGTCTGTAGGTATCCACATACACACACATGAATAAAATAGCCAGTCATTAGTTCACAAACAACTTGACATTTTTCAAATGGCCCCATTTTCTTCTCTTGAACTACGTTGACTCTTTCCTTAAACCAGTGGAGAATGGAAGGCTGTCATCTACTATGCTGCATGGAAGACCCCGTGAGATTCCACTCTCATACTTTAAAGTACAAATGGCAACCTAACAAGTGATTACATTTCTGACTTATTTTCTTGATAAAAACATGAAGATAATTTTTTTACAAATTTTTTTTTCACTGTATTGTACTTTGCTCCATCACCTTAAACTTGGTAGATGAGTCACATATTCAGAACTGTTGCTGATACATGGTTTTGTTAAAGCATACATCATTACTGTCTAGGCAGCATATGCTGGTGAAACATGGAAATGGGTCTGTGGCAGTGAGAATACAAACATGATACAGCATAGTAAAAATAAAATGGATTCTTCTTAAGAGCTCTGCACAAAGACTAACAGAGATGTGTCTGCATTTTATATGTAGCACAGAGTAATTACGCAGAAAAATCCTGTCTTGGCCTTTTTTCTACAGAACCAAAATTGCTAACTTGTGTAAAACATTCGGTTTTCAGTGAGTAATAGGCCAGAACCTATGCTGTTTTAATTTGGCAAAGCTATCTTCACTTCAGAGGAGCTTCACTGATTTACCTCAGCTTAGAAGCTGAGTCATTATGACTTGTGCATATCATGTGGCATCAGGCAGCAGAAGTAGATGTCTCCTGCAAAACCTCAGTTCCTTAGCTGTGCCTGCCGCTTTATACACAGACACATTGTATAGTTTTTTTACCTGAGGTTTTTATTGAATAGTTTAACTTGTTAAAATAAAAACAAAGCCATGACTTCTCTAGGCTATTAGAGCTACTTAACCAGGGATCTCAGTGGTTCAGCAAGCAGTTTTGCAATTGTGTCCCCACAGCATAACAAGCAAGCATGTGAATTCTGCAGTAGGTTGCCTCTGAAGGGCACAGCAGCGTAAGCAGTTCAGAAAATGAATCCTGTTTTCTTGGCTGAATCCTCCTGTCATGCCTTGTCATTGAAATTGGGATACAAATTCTGCTTTGGTTTCCACACAGGCAGCTCACAGAGACGTCACTCTTCTATGGCCAGGATACATTCCATGACTATTGAAGCACCTATCACCAAGGTAACGTACGCTGTCACGAACTGTTTTCAGTTGTGCTGTGCTGGACACAAGACACCAGTACAGTATCCAGCCTGAGGAGCAAGGCAGAGCTGGTCTCTGGTGCAAGTTCTTCCTCCAGTCCACCTGCCCATTGGTGGAGCCCCAAAAAGCCAGATGCTTTTGACAAAATTCTCCCTAGTCTGTTTAGCAGACTGCCCTCCATGTGTTCAGACATTGCAGGACCTTTTCAAAGGATTTTACTCATGTGAAGGTGGGGACTAGGGTTCCTCATTCTTACTTATACATTGGAAACTGCTTTCTGGAATAATTCAAGGATTTGCAAAAGTCAGCTCTTCAATAATTTGAGAGGCAAATGGGAGAAGATTATATTAAAGCCATTCAGAGACATTTTGATGTTGCACTTTGAACAGGAAAGGCATTAATAAGACTACTGTCTTTAAGGTCACAATCTTCTTCCCAGAGTCAGTAGTAAACATCAGTGTTTCATGAACTTCTATTTTGTTTTTTAATCTCTTACGTGTGGATTAAAGTTGTAGATCTCATTTATTAGCCATGAGTTTACCATAGTAATTGATGAGTGTCTCTCGTCTTTCTTAAATCACATGTAAATTCTACATGTCTAATGCTAAACTAGGTAATAAACATCATCAATGCCGCACAAGAAAGCAGTCCCGTGCCAGTGGCAGAAGCTTTAGACCGGGTTTTGGAGATTTTAAGAACCACTGAGTTGTATTCTCCGCAACTTGGGACAAAAGATGAGGATCCCCATACAAGTGACCTCGTTGGAGGGCTAATGACAGTAAGTACACACTGCCACAAACAGCTATTGATTAATGCTCTACTGCCTGATTTTCACAGTTTCTTGATCTTTATCATCTCTACAATACCAGTTTTCAAGAACAGAGTTAACACCTCTTTCTGTTGAGTTTTGTCCTCCTACATTAATAATGTAGCTCTGAAAGTGGAAAGGAATGTGAACAATCCCTTTGAAGCATCAGTTTTGCTAGAAATGGAAGGGAAAACCAATTATCTTTTCCCATGTGATTAATTTTAGAAAGGTGTAGCTGGGAGAGGAGGAAAGGCAGATAGCTAGACACTTGTATTTATTAATTACAGTTAGAACGGCCTGTCTGGGGGCTGTTCAATGTATAGAAGGCTGTGTTTTCAAAAGAATACAAAATGTGTCTTTTTGTTGCTATTTCCTGGGTTGTATTTGCATCTGTAGAGACCCATAGAAAGATCAGTGTTTTGAGCTAGGATGTTCACAGATGAAAACAAAGTCATTCTCCACAGAACTAATAATTTAAATGAAAAAGGCAGGAATAAGTCTGAAGAAGGCATGTATTATGTTGTTATGTTATGAAAAGAGGAATGAGGGCACTGAAAAGAGAAGCGTTGTACCTGAAGTTTAACAAAGGACATAGGTAGCAAAGTAAGAATTGAACCTTCAGCCTCCTTCAGAGGATGGAATCTGATCCTCTTGACAATAACTAGTTGAACTTGTATGGATGTTCCCTGTGTCTTAAGGATATGTGTTCCCATTAGTCTGTAGGTTGCATATAATAAACTACCTTAGGAAAAAAATGTGACAGTGTGTTTGATGCAAAAGCTCACAAGATCTGAGCTTTTCAGAGATGAGTCCGGATTATCATCATTTCATGCTGTAACTACCAAGACGCCTTTGCAATATCTTCAAACAGTTTACATATATTTTTGCCTTATAAAATACCACAGCAAATATCTAATCAGGAAAAACATATGAGAGACTTCAAGAATTTCAGGAGAAGACCTGATTATAGATTATATAGGATTAAATTTACTAACTCAGACAAATTGCTACCTTAAATATAAATATAAAAATATTGGAAGACTATTGGCATATGTAATCATTAGAGCCTCAAAGTGAACCTTTTGTCCTACTGAATTCACACTGTCCACAAACTTAGCTGTTTTCTCCCCTTCTGTGGATTCTTGATTCTTACATACACTTGTATTCTGTCCATATTCACTCTGTGCTTCATAACACATAGCTAACAGTACTGCAAAATAAAACCTCCATACTAAAAATAAAACAAGTGCTATTTTATGGAGCAATAGAAAAGCTAAGAAGATTCTCCTCAGAGCATGAGGATGTATGACATAGAACGAGTTTTAATATTGTCTGAGAAGAACACTTTTCCAGCAAAGGGTCTGTTGAAAACAAAATTGTATTACTCCATTTCTTGCTCACAAGTTTTGTCTGAGTAGGGGAACAAATAGCAGGTTATTGGATTTGAACTTTCAGGCAGAATTTTTTATGGGAAGGACATTTGGAGTTTAGAGATGGATTTGCCAGATACAGTTACACCTGCTATTTCAACTCTTAAAAGAACTAATCTGTGATTATAAATTATAGCATCTGGTGTCCTAAATGTTTGTGTCACAGCAATGCTATTGAAGAGTCACTGAGACAGTTTTATGTGTGCTACATTTCCTTTTAAATCACAAAATTCCAGACTAATCTACTTACAAATGGGAAAATAAAAGTAAGAGACAACAATGCATTTAAATGCACACAGATACAGTCATTACATGTTCAGATATAGCACCCACATTTGCTTCTGCTATACTCTGGGTGCATAGCATGAGCTAAAGACTGATGTACAGGAACTAACAGCAGTATACATTAAAGGAGCAAGGAAGATTTGGGCCAAAGTATTTCAGAATTATAAAATGGTAAGTAAATACGAAAGAAATCATTCTGTTAGTTTTAATCCTTTGTTTCAGTTTGCACATCTAGGCATCATGCCAGAATTAAGCACTGGAGGCAATGATTTGGAGGATAAACAAGCATATGTTCTTCCTTGATAGAAGGGAAGCCTCAGAGTAATTTGTTGCTCTGCAATCCCAGCAACAAACCACGAGGTTCTTATTTTGATGAAGTGACCTTCATCACTGAAGGAGAAGGAGAGCAGAAGTGTGTGTCCACACATTTCTTCCCAACACCCACCTTCGCTTGTTGGTGGGAAGTGTGTGAACACAGCATGTCTGATTTGTGGTGTTAATCCAAAACCTGTGTGTGTGGTAGCCAGACAAAAGTGGATGTGAGGCTGCAACTCCAGACCTGCACCTGAGAAATGGGAGAGTTTACCTTCTGAGTTAATATTTTATCCTGTGTCTTGCAGTTTCTCATCCTCCATTCCATCCTCATCCATTCTTATCCATACATTGTATGTAATTATATGTAAAACAGGCAAATCTTAACAGCACACACAGAGAAGGGAGAGGCAGCTTTGATGATGTGACAGGTCGCAGACAGGCTTCCCTAAAGTCATTGTGCTACTATTTGGTGTCATCATCTTACAGACCTTTTGTACAGTACCCTGCATTTAACTCTCAACTTTTATTGAACAGGATGGTTTACGAAGATTATCAGGGAATGAATACATATTGTCAGCAAAACGTAAGTTTTAATTTGGTGGATACTGAGATATTAAAGCATTTTAAGAAATTAAAGAAAGAGAGGAAATTTGATTCGATGTTCTTTTTATAGGCATTGTTTAGTTTTATTTTTATTGATAAACATTGTTCAGCACATTATTCAGCTTTATAGAAAGCAGAGTTGCCAGGCATTACTACAGAAAAGAAAACGTGCACTGAGTAACAGTGTATCTCAGGTTATTAACAGCGATCTACAAATATGTTCCTCAACAGAAACTCATCAGGTTGCTGGTAGTTTGATCTCTCCAATCTCCCTCAATGACATACCCCCACAGATAACACAGGCAATGGAAAATGAAGAACACTGGGATTTTGATATCTTTGAACTCGAGGCTGCCACCCATAAAAGGTCAGTAAACTCAAGAGCTCATAAACTGAAGTTGCTGAAAACTGACCTAAAGAGCTGATTATAGGATGACATTTAATTTCTCTACCTGTGCTTTTAAAATGGAATTACTTCCATTTTAAAAGTAAAACGTTTGACATTTTCTCATTGTCATTTCCGGTTGTGTATGAACACATTAATTGTCTTCTACTTCATCATTTGCTATTTCCAGCCGATTATAAGTGGATGTAAGTGAAGACTATATAACTTTTGATACAATAACAAACCAACATAATTTAGAAAGTCTTGGTTTTCTTTTCTCAATAACAGAAAAGTTCTACAGATCAGATTGTGTCATGGGGATTCAAATTCAAATTATGGCCAACTACACTTGCAGTCAACCTGCTGATCTTAATCTGATCGGTTTGTACTGATCATGTTTTATTTTCTCTGCATATAATTGGGTAGTTTTTGTTCAGAAGCTGTTCAAGTATAGCTTTCCAGTAGAATTCCCATTGAGCTTGGTAAGGTACATTTTAAGTATAACTGAAGAATATTACTGCTAAAATGTAGGGCATACCAGTTTCCATCACAGCAGATCTGCAGTTTTGATTGACTGTACTTCGTTAGTAGCAAATGTTCCCACCAAATCTGTAAACTGACCTATCAAAAGTTCTCATTTAGGTCAAGTTTCATGTATCGTGCTCGATCTTAGCTTAAACCTTCTACAAGACAAAGCATGTGTCCATCTCCTCTTCTGGAGGCTAGATCCTGTGATGAATCAACTATCTTAAGCCCTCATCAAAATCCCATATCCGTAAGAGCTTTGAAAGGTATCCAGAAACAATGTGTTAGAAAGATACCAGGCATTTAGATAACATTAGACTTCAATTTTAAACCATGCTTTTACGAGCCAAGAAAATTGAAAAAAAATCAGGTTTGTATTATTCTTTAAAGTGATTTTATTGTAAGTGAAGAAATTTCCAGTTACTTTAGATTTTTTTTTTTGCTTTTCTACATTTCCCTTTCATCAGAAGTGCTACAGATACATTAATTTTTAAAAAAGTAAACATGTAGTCAGTCTGGTATGGTAATTTAAAAGAAAGTTAAAGTGTAGTCAGGCTGTGTTATTTACAACACCTAATAGACCTATTACAATAACTTAATAATTAATTATCCCAGACAACATGCATGACATCATCAGATAGGTTTCTGTGTTCTTACTGATTTGGAGAGACCACAGAGTGCAAAGGAGATTCTTTGTTGCCTGTCCTCTTATTAAAGCTGTTATAATTGGAATTCCTTCCTGCTGTGTTTAGATAAAGGCACTTCATTTATTAGTTCTTCAGTGACTCACAGGTATGAATATGTAATTAGTATTCTCTCCAAGTCCAAGCAGACATATGGTAGTAAAGCAAATGTAATTCATTAGATCTAAACTTTAGTGCACTGTTCACTGACACAGAAACCTGGAGAGACCTTTGTCTGCCAGTGCCGTGTTGGAGATTCATATGATATCATTCTAGTATATGACACACTATTGTTGATTGTTTTTTTGCCAAAAGACACACATCCAGTTCTAACTGACCTGACCTCTCAGGTCGAGCTAAAACTCAGACTGCTTGAGGCATCTGGAATCAAGCAGCAAGGTGAGGTGCTGAAATAAGGGTTTAAGATCTATTTTTGAGAATGCACATTTGAAAGAATTTACCAGTATATCTGTTCTTCTTCAGCAAAACACGTATTGGTCAAGAAAACAGAGATATTAGCTGGACTTGAAAAAGAGTTTGTGGGCTTAGAGTTTATTTTTTTTCCCATTTGCTTTATTGAACATCCTGCACCTTCACAGCTTTCAAATTAGAAATATTCTGTTCTACTGTTCTGATTCTCATTCACCTGACAATCATATGGGTGTAAATTGTGTAGTTTAGCCTGTGAGAGGCAAGAATATAGTAGAATACCAGAATACAGCAATGTTGGCTATTTTTGGAGACAGGTCTCTGACTAGGTTACCTTGAAGGTTCATCTAGCCTTTATAGTCTGTTAGAAATGTCTTACTCTGGCCTGGTCATTTGCTTCTAGAGCACCTCAATCTCTCATCCTCTATTACATGCAAAATCAATGAGCAGTGGAAGTCTGCAAGGGTGGGCATGAAAGAAATGGAGCAGACCTCAGAAGGGGAAAAAAAATGCAGCATTGTGTGATATGGATATACTTCCATGGTAAAGAAGCTAATTTAGGAACCTGTGGCAGCAGCAAGATTACCATTGTTCTGCTAGTTCATCTTACTTTGATTGCAATCTACATTTACCCAACACAGACTCCCCAGGTCCCAAAATACTGCTGTATCTGGCACTGAAGCAATACAGTCTTTTTAACACTCCTGGAACTGTCAGGAACAGACAGGATGCTGAGGGTGTGCATGGACTGGGTAGTCAGAACATTTCTGTAGGTCTGGATCGTAATTCTGTAACAAGTCCTTATACCTAAGCTGACGTCTCATTGGTTGAAGATGCTGTGTAGATCCACGCTATTTGTGATGCATAATGTTCTTTCAACCGCATTTCTTCTAAAATCATGTGTTTATTTGTCTCCACAGGCCTTTGGTTTATTTGGGTCTCAAAATATTTGCTCGCTTTGGAATCTGTGAATTCCTAAACTGTTCAGAATCAACTCTGAGGTCATGGTTACAAGTTATTGAAGCTAACTACCATTCCTCCAACTCCTACCATAATTCTACTCATTCGGCAGATGTACTGCACGCAACTGCTTATTTCTTGTCAAAAGAAAGAGTAAAGGTGAGACCACATTTACAAGAAACACTGTGGGTGGAACGTACAGGTGCATTCAGAGAAAGATCTCTGAAAAACAGATGACAGGAGACAAGTATCTGCCTAGGACAAAGAACTGGGGTGCTTTACCTGAGTTCTGGGGTCACTCTCCTAGTAAATGTGGAAGGATTGATACTAGTATTATGAGAACTCAGCTATTCTTGGTGGGAGAACAAAAAACTTCCTTTTAAAAGAAAACTTTTAAATATAGTTAAACTTTCTGAGCTAGGTTAGGTAGCTAGTGACAGAATTATTTTTGTGGTGGTACAGGTCAAATACAGATGGAATGTAATAAATCACCATCTCTTATGCCTTGTGATTGTCGTTTTGCAGAAAACTCCCAGGACAATACAGGCCATAAAATAGGTTTAATGCTTCTAAAGCTGTATCACCTACTGCATGAGATGCCCTGAGGCTTAAAGAGACTGCAGTGGAGGATAGTATTAAAAAAGATTACTTGTCAAAGTTCCTTGTACCATAACAACCACTGACAACCAGAATAAATCAGAGCCACCTTTGTTCTCACGTGCCCAGAGGGCAGACTGGAGAAGGGGAATTAAACCAGTGCTTGTGTGTATGTGCAGTAAAGAGACAGCACATATTTCTGAGTTGCAGTTTTTTGTAGTAATTCCTACTTTGAACTGGCCTGCCTGAGGATAGTGCTAGTGATGGACACCTGGCTGAGACATTTGTGACTGTAAACAACTTTCTGACAGTTCATTAAAACCATAGTTAAGTCCCTTAACCCAGACTTGCAGCTCATTAGTGTGCTCTCCAGGGGCTGCCTTACAAATACAACGTGCCAAGTGGGAATACAATTTCACTCAATGTTTTCAGCCCCTGACTTGCCAGAGGTGTATAGCTGGTCTTCCCAATAGTATCTATGAAAAACAGACAAGATCTGAACTCATTTCAGTGCCACAGAGGCATAACCGCTTCCACCTTTTCCAAAATATTATTTGCAGAATCAAAGTTCAGAATTCTCTCCATATCTTTTCAAAGTTACAGCTCAACTGGTTTTTTGTTGTTCAGACACAAAAACACTTGTTCAGCTTAACCTCAACAAAGAAGGCCAGATTCTGACTCAGGTTCACACTGAGAAGATTTTTTTCATTAAATTGAACTTGGTTCTTGCCTGAGAAAAATAGTGTTCTCAGAATAGTTTCCACTCCTGTGCCACAGGAGTTAAGACCATAGTTAGAATCCTTGACCTAAAGTTAGGTATAAAGAGTGCTGTATATCCCTGTGAAGTTTGTTATGTCAGACTCATGAAATAAGCATCACACACACTGCTGTGGTCCCACAGGTCAAGTATTCTTCAGTTTCTGGACAATTCCCACTCGCACAGGTCTTTCTCAGCCTGACTGAGCACTGTTCAGAGTGTCACTTTGAGGGGAGCCTGTTCCAAAAATGTCTCTGTCCTAACTTCGTACCACAAAGACAGAATCTGCTGAGCAGCAACTGAAAGAAAGGAGGAAACTAACATGCAACAGATAGTATTTCAGACAATGCTGACTATAAATCTAAAGTGGAAATAATTCTTTGCCTTTTCTTATTCTCCACAAAACCCTATTAACAGTCCTCAAAACTCCATCCAGGTCAAGTCACTACATGAATTAGGGTAGGGACTGTCATTTCACCTACCAAATCTCACTATTCTGCATGGTACTGACAAAGCCAGAAGAGAATTTGGACCTTCAATTTGAGCTAATCCTAATGGAAATGGTCTGCCCTGCTTCCAGATTCAAGAACATTTCTGCTCTTGTGTCTCTTTATTTTATTGCCATTTGTAACACGTTTTGCGTCTGTGATCCTTCACAAAAACACAGCATAAACACAGCATGAAGGCCATTATTTCTGAGATGCTTGATTCTTTTTGTCTTTTATGCTATTAATACATAATTAATATTAAAATCAGTATAAAACCTTAAAAATCAAATGGTTTTGTATTTCATTGTAGGGTAGATATAATTAGACATAAATCAGTGACCAGTGTAAGTAGACATAAAGCATGGAGTGCAGTGTGCTAACAGACTCAGAATCTTAGACAGGAAGTATTAGAACTTTTGTTCTAATGTCATGTTTATCATGTAATTTTCCCATGGATGTAAAACATCAAGGATTATTCAAAGAATTCGTCTGATCTGTAGCTCAGGATGCTGTTATTATAGAACTGTATATATAGGAAATACTCCTTACAAGTTGTAAACTTAGCCAGCACATAAGTGGAATGTGATTTGGATGCATTAGGTTGGTGAAAGAAATGAAGAGTTCTGGTGGAAATAGAATGATTTTTAGCCAAATGCCCTGACTGCAAGTAAGGATGGTTCCTGTGTTACTAGAAAACATGAACCAACTTACTATTTTATTTTTCTTTAATTAGGTGTGCTTTTGTCAATCTGTGCAAAATTCAAGAAGCACAGAATGGCCAAAAAAGTCATGCAGTGTTCAGTGACGCCTACAATGAATTTTCCATTGCTCTGTCTAGAACATTGGAACCTTACTGATCTGCAGAGTTCTGGCTTTTATTCCTCAGCACCTTAGCTTAATTTTATGGACAGAATAGGATTTCTAATGAGTCTGCCAGGAAAACTAAGCATTTTTGTGTTTTCAGCAAACTTTGGATCCAATTGATGAAGTTGCTGCACTCATTGCTGCCACAGTACATGATGTGGATCACCCAGGAAGAACAAATTCTTTCCTGTGCAATGCTGGCAGTGAGTTAGCAATTCTCTACAATGACACTGCAGTGCTGGAGAGCCATCATGCTGCCCTGGCTTTCCAGCTTACCACCCGGGATGACAAATGCAATATATTTAAAAACATGGAGAGGTAAGTAAGCTGAAAACCCAAGGTCTTGGTCTGCCCACTAACATCTCTCCCTTTCTTCTGTGTAACGTAACATAATGCAAATAAGTGTCCTGGAGAAGGACAATGCCTTGTGGATAACGGTCCGTAGCCCTCGTGGAAGTTTGCTTCTAAAACATTAGAATGCTTCTGCCTGTCCTGTACAGGCTTAGGATTAATCCCATGGTTTCAGTTCCTCCTGTGGATAAAAGAACCCTGTCTAAGGAACATAGTGTAAATCCTGATATTATCAAGTCTAGAAGAATCATTTTGTATCACTGGATGTAGAAGTCAAGCTGTGGCTGAGTGGGTAGATGTTTGCTGGGTAGAACAAGGACAGAAAGAATCACAAGGCACTAGTCAAAAATTAAATGCCTTGTTGCACAGGGAATGATGGGAAAGGATCTGATATCCTTCCAGCCTTAGAAAGGCATTGAGGGTGAGGATGTGACCATTTCCTTGGCCTTCTCAAGATGCAGCAGAAAAGTATTGCTGAAAACTTGGCTGAAGGATGAGCCATTGCTGAGTGTCTGTGCTAAAAACCTTGGGAACATGCTGGCGTGACATGTCTGGTAACTCTCTTGAGCATCCAGTGCCTCTGCTTCTGCCCAGCTTTCACACCTTTATCCTAGAGATCACTCATGCCTCTAGCATATATGTCTCTGCACACCAAAGTGTACTTCATCCAGCTGCCCAAGCCTTTATTACCCCAGCACCTCTCTTCAACGAAAACAGTCTGTAGCATTTTTGTTAGACTTGTTTTAGCAAGCAGCTCTTTGTGAAACAGCCAGCACTCTTAATTGTTTCCTTCTCTAAACAGGAATGAGTATCGAACCCTCCGCCAAGCCATTATTGACATGGTCTTAGCAACAGAAATGACAAAGCACTTTGAGCATGTCAACAAGTTTGTCAACAGCATTAATAAACCCTTGGCAGCACTAGAAGAAAATGGGGTAAGCCACATTGCAAGTCCTCCATAAAATGCCTAAGCAGGGACTGGGAACCCTTGGCAATAGGAAATCCCCACATGGTATTCTGAGAAAGTTCATCAGCAACATGGAGGAAAAGAGATTAGAAATTTGTCTTTCACCTCTGGTTTTGACCTTCTGCTTATGGTCTTCACCTATTTTGAGGATGAGTGGGACTCATTTGGATCCTACGAATATAGCAGTGCTATGATGTTGTGTTTGGGACCAGAACCTTGGGCTCTGTATTCTCCTTCTAAAAATGCCATTTGGATGAACCCAGTAACTCCCATGGAGAGAGTGCTAGTGGCAAGAGTTGGCACTGTAGTTGGCCACTTCTGCAAAGGAGCCAAGGTTTGCCTCAGAACAGAGGCTGAATTACTCTGTCACTCACAACGGAAACTGCTGGTGGTGCAGCACAGCGGCAGGTATATTGACTGCCATGTGGTAGGTTCTCTGGAAAGGAGGGCCCATAGCCCACAGCACTGCCTGGCAGCATTCGTGGGTCTTCTGTCTGCTTGCTTAAAAAATCAGGCTAATTTGTTACCAAACAAAGCAGAGTAGGGTAATGCAAAATAAACTAAAATCTTAAGAACACTTTCCCCTTAATTTTCCCCAAGGTAAATTTCATTAACAATTTTCTTTACTTCCTCCCCACCAGCAGCACAGGAGGACAAGGAATGGGGGTTGAAGTCAGTTCATCACACATTGTTTCTGTGCTCCTTCCTCCTCAGGGAAGGAGTCCTTATGCTCTTATGCTGATACACCTTGAGATCCTTCTCACAGGAGACAGTTCTCCATGAACTTCTCCAACATGGTCCTTCCTACGTGCCACAGTTCTTCATGAACTCCCCCTATCCTTCTTCATGGACCTTTGTGTTTCTTTTTTTTTTTTTTGTAGTTTTTTTTCTCTCACATCCCATTCATCTCCCTGCTGCAGGTTTTCAAGGTGGTTTTTTTATTATTTCTTCTTAAATATGTCATTACGGAGGTGTTTCCACTATTGCTGATTAGCTTGGCCTTGGCCAGAGATGGGTCTAAGAGATGGTGAAGCTTCTAGCAGCTTCTCCCAGCAGCCAATACTGTAGTCCCTCCCTGACTACCAAAACCCTGCCACACAAACTCAGTACAGTATCATATAGACATAATCAGTAGCCATCTGGAACCCCGTGGACACAATGAAACTGCCTGTTAGGAACTCATTCTGAAAAACCACACCAGTTTCAATAACAGCTTCAACCAGCAGTTTTGTTGCCAGTAAGGGCAGTGTATAATTTTGACAGAATGTGTTTTTGCTAAGAGATTTTCAGAAATGGTTATAATAGAAGTTTGCATTGATTGCAGTGTCCTGTATGAGCTATATGGGTTTTCTGTGTTTTCTTACTGTGAAAGCCATAGTTATGACTGTTGTGTGTAATGAGAGAGGACAGTCTCTTTATTATCTGAAGATTGTAGAGGGGCAGGTCTTGTTTCTTTACTCATCAGAAACAGACTGGAGCTTAACCAGAGGAAAGTACCTTTGTCCGTGGGGGTATATGCTGGACTTAGCTTTGCTCTTGGCTCCCAGTGATGCTAATGAGAGCTATGTGAATGTGAAGCCAAAGTCCCAGTAGGACGCTGGTTTTACTTACTAAACAAGGAGAAAGACTGCCAAGTCCTTAGTTGGACAGTCTCTCTGGATGAGTATAGCAGCATTCAGTGTAAGACGGGAAGACACACTGAGAACAAGGAAGCTGCTGCTGTTGGGTGTAGTGCACTGCACCAGCTGACCTTGTAGAATGTGTAACTCTCAAATGTCCTGCTGGAGGGCTCTGGACTGGCTTGGCTCTGGGTGCAGAGCCCCCTCAAGAATTGGTATGTAGCAGTTTTTTGAGCAGCAGTGTCCATCCAAAGAGCCAAACACCTAGTCTCTTAGGGAGAGATGAATAACTCTTGCCTTTGAAAAACTGGCTTCAACCTGTGTCATCAGACAGTAAAAACAAATATAAGGACATACAGAAATTTTTAGAAAAGCTTAATTCTGCCTTTGAGCCTGAGGGGCCGCAGGGAAGTAGTCTGCCCCACAAGGCATTTCACATTCATAGCAAATTCTGCCCAAGGCTGGAAAGGATGACAAAAGCAGTATAACTTATATTGAAAACAAGAAGCAAAATGTTTCCCCTCTTTTGATTGGTAGTCTGTCAGTTCAGCAAGTTCCTATTAAAAGGCTTGTTATGTGCGAGTAAACCAAACCATTTGCTGTGCTTGTTTCTAGCAGAACAACACTGGCAGATCCCCTTTCAAGTCTGGTTGTATATCGGGTTGCAGCGGCAGTATGTTTCCTGGCCTGGTTTCCAGTCATGGCAGTGACTCAGTGTAGTGTTTGCAGGCTGGGCTGCCAATTGTGTGTTCCAAATGGGACAGTTCCACTTATTTTTTGTATTTATTATTTTAATACATATTTGTTCAAAGAGCCATGCTGAGAAGCTGCTCTGTTTGTTTCCTTTCTTCTTTTGTTACATAAACTGAAAAAAAATCCTTCCCAGCTCCAGCATCCTTTATCCTCCCATTTCCCTTCATGATGTCACCTAAGCCTGTGACAGGAAGTCAACATCTGACATGCAGGGACACCTCTGCACTCTGAGCAGGATGCTGGGACTAAGCACAGTTAGCACATTTTATTCCCAAGATATCCACATCCAGCAAGCAAAACTGTGCCCATGGTTTGAACAGATCACAGAAGCGAACATCCTTCCTTGATTCCTGGTGGTTTACCTACTGGGGTATTATCTACTATCCTTAACTCAATGACTGCTTCATAATTTTCTGTGCTTAATTTCCATGCTTGTGTTTCTGGAGTTTCCATCACTTTATCTTGGCATTCGCTTAGGTGATTCTGTCATGCACTTGGAGATGTATGCCTTGCTTTGTTTCCTCTCTATCATCCCTCCCACATGCCTAAAAATAATGGAAGAGAATTGGTTTGGGAGTCTTATTTTGGCAGGAACTGTGGAGCTGGTGTTTCTAAGCCAGTATACTACCAAGTAATGGGTTTTTTTATTACTGTCAGTTTCTTGCCCACAAGAACTTCCTTCTGAAAAACATGTCCTAATAAAAGGTCAGGATGTTTCTGCTGTTTTGTATCTCTCTCTGTAAAAATACTGCAGGCACAAGTGGCACATTTTTATTTTTACTAATATTATTGTTATTATTGTTAACTTATTTCTTTACTGCTCTGACTATAGACCAAGACCTTGCAGATAACTCTTAGTATACTCCTTGTTGCAAAGAGTTACTATTCTGAGTAGAGAGTCTTGTGAATTTCTGTCACTGCCCATCCCTAAAGAGGCAGGGAATAATGTTGTACTTAAGACCTATTTTAAAAGACATTTTAGTCCTGAATCTCTGTCCTTTTGAAACTTGCTTAATCAGAGTTTCCACAGAAAATAACTTTTAATCAGGATCATCAGAACCGCTACTCATACTAGCTATATATGGGCTCCAAATATAAAGTACTGTTGGCATGAACATATTGCAGCCTGGGAATCAACTATAAGCTGTGTGTGGGCTGAAAACTTTGCTAGACTTGCAGAGGAAAGATGAGGGTGTTTGGAAGCATGTTTCTAATATATTGCTTTAATACCGATAAACTCTCAGCAAAATTCCTAGTCAGGTCAGAGGCTGATGGGCTAACATGGATCCAGGGGAAGGGAATGAGGAGCATGCTTGGAGACAATGTGAGATCTGATTCTCCTAACAGCAGCAGTGCTGTCAGAGTGATCATTGCTCACATTAGATTTGCATGAAGAGGGTGACCATGCACCTTAGGTCAGTCCTTTTTGTTTTAAACGAACTATTCTGCTCCTAATGCACAAGTCCATTAGTCTCTGGATTTCAGCAAAGAATTGCATTTTGTGCTTATACAGTGCTCATCACTCCGTGTGTAGTGATAAATGGGTTTTCTGCACACCTTTAGGGAGGCAAGTAAAGCACAGAGGGATTATGTGACTTCCCAAAGATGCCCAAGAGATCTGTCACAAAAACAGTGACTGAATCCAGAAACTGGAATGTAGTGCTAGTTTAGAGCTGTGGCTACCATTTATAATACCCCTGTACATTTGGGTGGACATTCAATATTTTAGCTGGTAGCAGGACTGATCCTTCTAGGATCTGCTCAAAGTGTTGCCAAGGCACAAGACCTTTGAGTAAGAGCACAGGAACCTGGCTAATGAATTGTTTTTAATTCTTAAATGTTACAGAATAATGGTGATGGAGAGTCAATCAAAACTGTCCTCACGTCTCCTGAAAACCGTATCCTTATCAAACGCATGTTGATAAAATGTGCTGACATTTCCAATCCATGCAGACCCATAGAACAGTGTATAGAGTGGGCTGGACGCATCTCGGAGGAGTACTTCGCACAGGTAAGGCAGCTCCTGCTGACATTCCATATGAGCATCTTTTTTAAAGGGAAAAGAAAGGTGCCTATTCTGATGTTGTCGCAGAACATTTAAGGCCACATTGCATGATGTGAAAAATAACTACAGTGGGATATTATGCGTGCCAGTACAGGAATAGATGCCTTCAGGCAGATGGAAGTTGACAACTTCTACATTGCAGTTCTTGAAAAATTTAAGCTTTCAAGTTGTTTGGAGCTGGGCTTTTTGAGTTTTGCCTGTGAATGCACTGTCTACAAGAGGCAGAGGAAGCTTGCCTTCTGTGTACCCACGTGGTGGCTGTGCCTAGGAATAGGATCATCAGGTCCTAGTGTTAGCATGGGAAGAGCACTCACTCCAATAAATGCTCTAAGATCTTAGCACAGTTCTAGGAAGATGGGGAAAGAAGACGGCAGCATCATTGTTACAGACAATAGTCCAAATGCTGAAACTGGGACTTGGTACGTCAAGGTAGGGGAAAAAGATTAAAAAATAGCTCCAAAGCAGTCAGAATATGGTCAGTAACATGTGAAGTTCCTCAAGGTCACGTTTGTATGTAGATGCAGAAGGTAAATGTGTGGCTTTGTGGGAAATACTGGAAGGCACTGCTCGTCTACTGTTTCACTGAAACCTAGGTGACTGGGCACGTAAGATTAAATTGCTGCTTCTTCAGATTTATCCAGGTTCCTCTGTTTATTTAGCACTTGCATGCTGTAGGCAGTGCCAAAGAATCTGCTGCTAACAGAAGCCATTAACAGAATGTTTCTTAGATGAATAATCACAAGAGTGTTTTTTGCAGACTGATGAAGAAAAGAGGCAAGGTTTACCTGTTGTGATGCCGGTTTTTGACAGAAACACTTGCAGCATCCCCAAATCCCAAATATCATTCATTGATTACTTCATTACTGATATGTTTGATGCCTGGGATGGTAAGCAAAACTCTGCTGTATCTTCTCACAATAACTATTCTGTAAACATTTAAAACTACTCTGATATAAAATTGCTTTCTTACTACTCCTAAAGAAAGAAGGAGAAAAGGGAATTTTTCTGCAGTTCAAGTAAGCTTAATAACGTCATTAATGTTCAGAAGTATTTTAATATTACTACAAGCCATTCTCACGACTTCTCTTTAATCTATTAGATTCAGGCAATGGGTAACTTGTTTAATTTAAACTTCCTTTTCTGTAAATGGTGAACATATTCTTCTTGATAGCACTTTGGGCGCAGTAATTTTGTTCATGTTAATATCAGTTATTCTTCAAGACAAATTTCTGCAGTTTGGAAACTGCTTGAGGTAGCAGCTGTTTCCTTCCAAGTGCTGCCTCTGTGGTAAAAGTGGTCAGAAATGTGACTCCCCTGAATGCCAGCTCATGACATGTGACTGAGATTTGATGAAGTAGGATAATTACAAGCATAATTAGCTATGCTCCTCCTGAAAAACTGGGTCCCTTTGCTGGGACTTGCAAACCAGTATTAAGTAGATTTACAGATGAGTGATGGAAGTTTTACGAACGAAATTATTTCAAGTATCAGTACCACAGATTTAAGCTTTCCAACTTAACACAGTTTCCCAGACATTTCAACTGATATTTAAGTAGGCAAAATCATGGGAATGTTTCAATTCTGCAAACTAAATACACTCTGCCCTTTCTTCCCTAGCATTTGCAGACCTGCCAAATTTGATGCAGCATCTGGATAATAACTTCAAATACTGGAAAGGACTAGATGAAAGGAAGCTGCGGAGCCTTCGACCACCACCAGAATAGCAATTAGACCATGGTGTGTAATTTACTAACCAGATGCATATTTATTCAAGCTCACTTTTATTCATGTGATTTGAGATTTGTTTTGGTCTCTTCAGTATTACAGTAAGGCTAGCCCATGCACTTGGGGAACTTTCAAGAGAACATGAGGTCAGCAGTTGACTTCCACAAACTGCCATGTGTGGACTCCAATGAAATAAGCCTACCAAGTGGAATTACACTGGATTGCTGCAGTACTTGTACTGAAGAGGGTTCATTAGTGAACATGTTTTTGTGATATCTTCATACCAGTATGTGAAGCTGGAAGACCTTGAAGAATTCTCATGAAAAGGACATTCACTAGAAGATTTTGCTTAATCCTCAATCCTGCAAGTGAGAACGAAATATCTATTAATAGAGACACAGCTTTTATAAGACAGCTACATGCTTTTTATAAGCACTTAAGACAGTTATGTAGAACAATCAGACATTTAAAATGCAACTCTCTAGGAAGGAATTTTTGATCTATGAAAAATAGATGTACTCTATTTTTTCACATCACAGAAGGTGCAATCATTCACTTCTGAGCACTACTGAAAGTGAGTTCTCTTAAGAAATTTAGTAGCAACTGTAAAAAAAACACCACAGTTTTTGAGGTTGATCGTTAGCATCTATGATTAAAATTAAACATTTTATTTATTTTGTTAGATGTCCAATATTTTCTATGAATTTATAAATACTTAAAAGCCAAAGCCAACTTTAGATGCATTACAAATTTACATGATTCATACTCATTAATATACATTTAATTGATGTACAGACCTTTTATTTTCATAATGCAAATACAAAATACTATACAATGATACATTTTTTTTATTGCACTATAAGGATAGATGTGTATGTTTAAATATTGTCTGATTTATGTTAATTAAAATAAGTTCTATCAAAGAGGTCTCACTTGAGAGTAGTAGAATAAACAAGAAAATAAGAACTGTCTACTAGACCTGCAGTAGTTCTCCCACAAACCAGTGATGAACACCTGATCTTCCCTTGGCTACAAAAATAATGATGTGGTGGAACATTTTGTTTTCTCACATGAAATTTTATGACTGAATTCCCAGCCAAAGTCTGCCTTATTTTATATAGTATTTCTACAAAACATTTCACAACATACATGAAGAGCTAATATCACACATCTGGAAGAATTTCAACATTTTATAGCCTATGTATTTTCCTCTGCCATAAAAGAAACAGAACGTAAATCAGCACCAAAAACCTTTAACTCATTAAGTTTGTAAAGGCTGTGTACCATCACAATTTGAATGAAAACTTCATAGCAAACACCAAAAAATAATAAAATGTATATTTTAAGAAGTGGCAAAGTCCTAGCCATTTCATTTGAAATGCATATGTATTTCGTAGTTTGCAGGCTAACAGAGACATGAAATTAGAAATAACTCAGATATTTGCTGTCTGAGGAAAGGAAGAGTTGAGGGGGTTGGACAAGCATAAGGGTGATGAAAGGTGACATATGGCTGTGTGTTTGTAGCCTGCCCTTGGCAAGCCCATCAACACCTTGTGTGCCCTTGGACAAGTTTCTTCACAGCTAAAAGTAGTGCCATGACTAGAAGAGTATCCTGACAGCCTTCCCGGTAGGCAGAAAGGCACTCCAAAAGCACTGAAAGAATTCCTGACTGTTGTCAGTGCAGAGGCAAGCAACTTTAGAGGCGTTTTGAAACATTCCTGAAGAAGCACAAACAGAGGAGAGACGCATGATGGAACAATTCAGAGACTACAGCAGTAGGAACCTTAAATCAGGTAAGAAAGGAACAGGTGACCTCTCCAGGTGTTACATGTTTTTGTGTTTCTCCTTCATCTCCAAGCTGATGACAGCCATGGGCCACCACAACTTTGTAGTTCACTGCTGTTCATGTTTGCATCGTGCCTTTCTGTTAGTGTTGCCCTTAGCCTCTTTGTATGATCTCCATCGAATTCAGGTTGTATGTTGTGGAGATTTCCTTTTCATTATTTCCTTTAGTTCATCAGCGTGTGTGTATTGGCTGAGCTGATGGGGCTCAGATACTACCTTGGAGCACCCAGACTGTGCCACTGTCTCCCTGACAATAGTAAGACAGAGGACATGAGTTCCTGAGTCCCAGGGATTAGTTCCACAATCGATACTGAAGGCACAAATATATTTACACTGAAGGCTGAAAAAAACCAAGCATCCTATTACAAAGAGAATGTGCAAGGGCAGGGGGAGAGTTGGTTGCCCAATATTATGCTTTCCTGGCAATATTACATTGTGTTTTCCTACACATGCACCCATAGTCATCAATTGTAACTTGCCACCTGGTGTTAATCTCTTCTACTGCATGCAGGCTCTTGTGCCCTGTCTAAGGAAAAGCTACTCTGGCTCCATTACAGAGAAGCTGCATCACACAGTCAATCCACTTATCTGCTGCAATGGTGATAGCAGAGGAAAAGTAAAATCATATGAGCCCAGAGGAAGGGGTGAAAATATTTCTTCATAAGCATAGAGTTAAATTAATGAATGGTAAAATCAGTTAATTTAATCTGCTATGAAAATGCCTGATGCATCATCATTGAAAAGATGTGATCAGTATAATTAATTCCCTGAAATTCACACTGCATCTTTAATGCCATTACTTGGATTGCAGAGCTGTGCTAATCAACACCCTGTATCAGCCATATTTACATCCATACTGCTGTACAATTTCACTTAACATAAAATACTGGTTTGCAGCCACTGAATGCATCTCTGTCTGTTGTCCATCTAAATGTCACTGTTGCCAGGGACAACAGATAGTGAAAGTCTGAAACCACCATGCCTGATCCTCACCTAAAGTCTCTTACCACTGAGCTTGTGTCTACAAGCTACACTATTAAACCTTCTGTGCAGCATGAAGGCTGTGCAGGTTCAGTGGGAGTGATTCCAGGCTGCTGTTTGTGCAGCAGGAAGGGCCTTGCAGCCAGTGGAGCAGTAAGAGCTCAAATATAATATTTATAGCTCTAGAATCCAGATGTCTTTGGATCCCACTGCAAAGTTTTCAGCCATTCCAGATCCTGTCCCTTTCTTCTCCGAGATAACACAGTAACATCACATGTCCTGTGCTCTGAACACTTTCCAGCTTTGTGTCTCTTCCCATGATTTTTGAACTGTCACTTAGTGATGGAGCTCTGCCTGCATCAGAAACCTCGTCTTCCCTGATTGTCCTTCACTATGGGAGGGAGAACTGGAATAAACTGAAATAGGATTATTGTGGTTATTCCAAATTTCAGACAAGCTGTCAGCCTTATACAATGCCTGCACTTTTCATTTGTTCTTGCTTTAACACTAATACAAGGGTAAATTCCCATGTAGATGTGGTGAAGGACAGGTTATGTATGTACGTCCAGGAGTTTAATCTTATAGTGTTGTTTTTTAAAACTGAATAATGTTCAGCAATCCAGCACTAAATAACCCATTCGGAGTTACTGGCTCTATTTTACAAGCTGTCTATTTTCAGTCAGGTAATACTGCTACTCAACCTGGATATCACTTTAGTTGCTTCCTGGGGAGTCTGAACTATTATGATCGAGTGAAAAAGAATGTTGGCTCCTCAGCAGATGTTCTTAGATGAGTGTTCGTGGTCCCTTCAAGAGATAGGTATAATGTTGTGAGTAATAATTGCTTTTTCTTACAAAAGGAGAGGCCAGACAGGTGCTGTGCATAGCTACCTTGTTGCAGGTCTGAAGATGACTTTCATACTGAGATTTTCCCAATGGCTGTATATAAATTAAACATCATCTGGAATGGAATGAATGCCCCGGGTTTTCTTGCAATGTTTTTTGCTATGCCTGGCTCTGCTTGTCTCAGTAGAGACATCACTGGTATGACACTTAAGGAAATGTGTCATGGACGTGAAGGAACTGAAGCAATGACAAAGCCATTCCTCTCCATAAAAGAGAAGAAAAGATAATAAATATCTACAAATCCCTTACAGGACACTCAGAAACAGCACAGAGAAGCTGTAGTCAGTTGTGTCCTTCTGTGAGGCCAGAAGGGTTTGAGTCATGAGTCTGCATGAAGCACTTTGAAATGAAGTCTCAGAGCTATTCATGAGCTTCAAAAACAAATAATCTCTCTGCTGACGTGCAACATCATGCCTCCAAGGTACAGTGGTCCCAGGGGTGCTCATTAAATGATAGTGGGATGGATTGCATTTCATCCTGATGTGATGTTTAGATGCAGAAAACAAGCTTTCAAATTACTGCCATATCCCTGTGCAGCCTGTACTGCTGGTTCAGAACAAAGGGGGTGTCCAGGTGCTTCAGCTATTTTTTGTTCTGCTGAAGCTATGGCTTTCTGGGCACAGGACTTTTTCATTGTAACTCCACTCAGTGCTTCCTCTCAGTGCCAGCTTTGAATGCATTAGGGCAATATGTCTTGTGCTTTCCCTTACTCTACTTGTTTAAGAATCTCCCCACACACTTCCCCACACAGTTGCAAGCTGTGCGAAGCAATATGTTAACATTCTTCTTAACATGCATTGCAACTGGATTAGAAAAAGCCAGAGGACCCAGTGCCACTAAGTAAAATGGGTTTGATGCTTCTAAACACTTGTGAAGTCCTAGATCTTCAAAACCTGCCTGTGCTTTAACAGTAAGTCTTTCTCAGGCTAGGAAACAGTCTTCTGATGTTCCATTTTTTCCCTCTTGCCTTCTCCACCTTTCATTTTAATTCTGCTCCCATTTGCTAGGAGTCCTTCCCTTAAATTGCACTGGCTCTGGATTTCTGTCAAACACATGGCCATAATAGTGGGACTAAATTCTGCCTTTCAAACTGATTCTTGGGGCTTCCAATAACTTACCCCTTTTTTTCAGAGTAAAGTGTGCCTGTAAACATCCCACGTAATGGCTGAAAGTCCTGCACTGCTATCCACAGGCACAGGGAGAATACAGACATAGTTAACTAAACCAGCTTTATGGGCACTGCATTGCTGCTCTGTGCATTGTGGATATGTACTCAAGGGCTTTGACATTGTGCTTCCATATGCAAACTGAAGTTTGGGAGTGTTCACAGCCCTTGAGGTTAGGTTAGCAAATACAAGTTGCTGCAGACACTTATTGAAAATGTTAATCCCTTTTCTTGGTTTGCTTGCTCCCCCCCTTGAATGGCAAGAGTCACTGCTAGAGCAAAAACTAATATTAGTTCAGCCTCTGGTAATTAACTGAAGTTACTCCATCCTTTTCATCACATACATTTCTCCTGAGGTAGTGAATTAGCACAGCAAGGCACAGAGCTTTAGACAGGAAGTGAAAAAGGTGATTGGCTGGTTTTCACAGAATCACAGAACATCAGGGATTAGAATGGACTTTGTTCCTGCCCAGATGCAAGACTCTACACTTACCCTTTAGTTTAGTTCATTAAATTTCTCCCTGCCCAGCTCTCCAGCCTGTCCAGGTCCCGCTGAATGGCAGCACAGACTGCTGGGGTGTTGGCGACACCTCCCAGCTTTGTGTCATCAGCAAACTTGCTGACAGAGCACTCTAATCCCTCATTCAAGTCTTTAAGTAATAGACTGAATAGTACTGTTTCCAGTACTAACCCTTGGGGCACTCCACTAGTTACAGGCCTCCATCTAGACTCTGTCCCATTGACCACTACTCTCTGGCTTCTATCCTGCAGCCAGTTCACCATCCACCTCACTACCCGATCATCCAGTCCACACTGCCTGATTTTGGCTGCAAGGGTTCTGTGGGAGACCGTGTCAAATGCCTTACTGAAGTCAAGATAGACCACATCCACCGCTCTGCCATCATCTATCTACCTGGTTATGCCCTCATAAAAGGCTGTCAGGTTGGTCAAGCATGACTTCCCCTTTGTGAAGCCATGCTGACTCTCCCTAACCACCCTCTTTTTGCTGATGTGATAAATCAATAACACACACTTCACTGAAGTTTGTAAGAACTGAAGTAATCATATAATGGAGATTATTTTCCACAAAGACTGAGTGGTAGAAGACATCATAAAAGTCTTGCTACAGCAAGATTTATATCTTTCCTTCCTTATATCTTCTCTAAATTCATTTATATTGGCTGTGTGAATATCTTTGATTTTCAGAAGACATCATAATTTGCATTTGATCTTAAAATACAAACAAACTAAACGATGAAAAAAAATGATCTGATATTTAGGCTGAACAAAATATTTCTTTCCTTTGTTCCAAAAGAACATAAAACACCTTCCAAAGTCTATTGAGAGAATAACTTGGAATTTTGGGGGCAACTATGTCCTTTTTTTCTGTAGTTACTTAAGTTAAAGAAGTTGATTTCTGAAATTATTTTCACCCAATGGTAGAGGAAGCATTTCTAAAGAATAATTCTTTGATTTCCAATAGTGTTCTCATGCATCCTTTCTAAAGACATTGTTATAGCTCATCACATTATCTGGCTCCTAATTGCTACCTGTAGTATCTGGAGAGTGACAGTGTCTTCCAGAGAATGCTTCAGGATAGAACCCTGAACTGTGTGTTTGTGAAATGTTACACAGCTGAACCATCTCAGAGCTTGCACTGAAACCCAGCAGTCAAACCCTAGTGTGCAAGGGAACAAGTCACAGGCTGCTGGTGCACTCAGAGCTTCAACAGCACCTCCTTTGTGATGGCCACTGAGTTCAGACAGGCTACATCAAGTGGTGATCCCTTTATATCTGTCTTATATCTGTGTTTTTAATGATATATTCAAGAACACTATAGAACTATATTATTCCTTCTGTGACTGAATGAAAAAAACATGCAGCCCCTTCTAAATTTGGTATTTTTCTTGAAGCTTTTGCTCAAAGTATTAGTGTAATACCTTTTTTACAATTTGTTTACAATTTTCTCTTATATGAACATTTACAAAAAGCAAATAATATCTATTCTTGAAGTAAAGATACATGTTTGGTTGCAGATAAAATTTGCTGACATGGCATCTTTCTACCGTAGAGCAGTATCAGTGGAATGTCAGACCTCATTGGATGAAAGCAGCAGGCAAGGTCTCCAGACCTCTCATTCATCACTTATGTCAGTCCTGGGAAAGGATAGAAAACTGCTGCTTACTGTAAAGTTTAAAGAACTTCGAGTCCTTCTTTGTGTGTTGTATGTGTACCCCAGCATATTCTGTATCTTCTAGAACACTATTTCCCCTCCAATTCCTTTTCAAAACTGCATTTACAATGATTGACTATATGTAAATATACGCAGCTTTATGAATAAATGTTGGAAATTAACATATCCCTTTACTGAACACACTTTTTTCCTTGAGAAAATAAAGCAGCAACCCTAAGAAAGACATTGTCATTCCTACAACTGTCCACTGCTGTCATCAAACTATATTGTTTGAACAGATTTATGCATCTTCTTTTGTACTTAACAGATGAGTTGAAGTGATACAGGCACAGACACATGCTGCAGATAAATTTCTCTCACCTCCTGCTCAAATTTTGGCTAACACTGACCTTGTGATAAAGCCTGAGCATGGTGAGGTCACTTTGAAGGCAACATATAGGCAGGACACAGGGGCCAGAAAGAGCTAGAGGTCATTACGCAGCCTCTGTCATTTCCCTTTGCTACCATGTTCAGCCATCATCTTTGTGTATTGATTAGCAGTTTCCCAGAATCAGCTAACGAACTGAAATAGTGAACCAGACTTCCAAGCCATAAGCTACAAATGCGTCAGCTTAACCAGAAAGATTTTAAAGTGGATCCAAAAGCAGCTGGGTTGACAAATGTCTCATGCTGCCTGGTGTGGTACAGTAGACATCCATCTAGAGACAGAGGAGGAGGAATGAGCACTCTCAGTGTTGGCTAGGTAACTATTCTGCTCATAGATGCAGGAGTGCAGAGGTGCAAATTGTGAGATACGATTTTGAGAACTTGTAAGAACACCCATTAATTAAGTGACAACTATGTGAATTTGTGTGTTAGGCTAATCTGTCCAAAGTGAATTCAACCCTTGTCTGCTGTGGTTTTTTTCTTTTCTAATGAGCTCATAAAATAAAGTCTAATTTACAGAGTATATTGCCCTGTTCGTGATCCAAGAGGACCACGAAAAAACATTACTTTTTTATGTCTCAAAAAAATTCTTTTTTCCTTTGCTCAATAGATATTTTCTTCTCCTTCTGCTTCTTGAAATTCTCTACCATGATTCTAACACTACCATTACTTTTCAGATAACGTCTTCAGGGTGTGAATTTTCCTTAAGGTACTTCTGTCATTGAAATTGTATAAAAGGTTAATACATCTACACTACTTTACAGTCGTCTTCCTCCATCCTCATAACCCTGTATCTCCTCTGTGTTACTAGATTCTTTCATACAGTATCATTGCCAAATAGCTCATCAGTTCTATTTATGTGACCAGTACATTCAATATTACTATCTACTATGATATTCTAATATTGTTACTGGTCAGTCAAAGACACTTTTCCAGGGTAAGAAAGGGTGAAACATTTCATGAGCTTTTTAAGTTTATGCAGAGGTCTTTGTACACATCAATAGATTTTGCAGAGTTTTTGTAGATGCTGTGTGAAGCACAGTGAAGAGCTACAACATCTTTTACCCTTTTGTTTGGTAAAATAAGGTCACAGAATATGGCTTAAATGTATTTTCTCTTTCCTGGCTGAGTTCAGGTGCACAGATGAACAAGCAGGCTAATCCTCAGTTTTGAAGAAGCACCACATGCTGAACATCTATGTTCATGCTGATGGTTGGTTTGCATATTGTTCTCCACTTCCTCCACAACAGCTGCTCCTTCTCCTGTAGGCTTACCAGTGAAAGTCATACTTGCTATTCATATGCCAAATCACTTCTTCCGTCTTCTTCCAATTCCTAGCCCACAGAAAGCTTTGGTAAAGGTCACACAAGCACATGTGATCTCAATGTTTGTGTTGAGTACGTGCTTGTGTGTGTATTCATAGAACTTTCACACTTAACAAATGTTCCATCAAATAGAATTTATTTCATACAAGTCCTTTAAAGTAAATAATAAGGTCATAAATATCATTTAGATGGAAATACTTGTGAAAATGATGGCATTTTTGTGGGCAATCAGCATAAATGTCATGCGATGAAGGCAACGAGCAAATTAAGTCCAAACACACCAGGATATAGACCAACCAGACATTCTCAGGAGAGATTACTGTGCACGTACTGCGTTCAGACAAACGACAAAGGGAGGATAATTTACCTGTACAGCAGCTCAGACATTTCAAGCTATAACACTCCACTTCCTTTCTTCACAAAGAAACAAATCTACAACAAAATATCATAAATCAAACTGTTTAAAAATTGATCCCTCTACCCTTATCCTTATTTTCATGAAGTCACAAGGAAAGGATATAGCAAAAAATCATGCTTATGGCTTCTAGAATGTCTGTTTCAAATGCAGTTTCTTACAGGAAATGACCAGGAAGAAATATACATGAACTGGAGATAGACAGGAAAAAAATGTTAAAAATACTTTCATTTTTTCTCTGCAGGTGTGCAAGATCCAGCAGAGTTTTAGGTGAGTTTCTCTGCGGGGTTCATAGCCCTGTATGAACTTCAGACAAAGACACAGTGTGAATCCCTGCAATTTTTGTTAGCTGCCATACTATTCCATTTCTAGGAGTCAGGGGACAGATATTGAGCACTACTTTTGTGGGAAATAGAAGCTAACTAGCACCCTACTTGTGCTAGCATAGACTAGTATATTCCACATCCTAGAAAAGAAATTGCTATTTATTACAAGAGAATTAACAAGCTAGAGACTGAAAGAACCAATATTGTTATTAAGACAACAAGTGTCATAAGAAAAGCAGAAGCTAAATTCAGGAGATAGATTTGGCCATTTTAATGAACAAAACTTAGTGACTTCTCTGTTACCTTTTTTCCCTCACACTCTTTGACTATAATAGCTGCTAAGAAATAGAGTATCACTTGGCGTATTAGGGTCCAAGTCTCATTATGTAAATATTATGCAGATTTCTAAAGAACCAGATGCGGTTGCAAAGCAGAGAGAAGGAATACCTTGTTAAATGACTGCTTTTGTATTATAGGGCGTAGCACATATACAACTCTGTATGGTGATTTTAAAAGACAGAGTGGAAGCTGAACTCTATAAGCTTTTGTTTTCCAAGTATATGGCTACTAATTAGTATGTGACTGAGAATAAATTTCTTTCTTAATTACTATTTTTTTTCCCAATATTGTTTTGGTGATTTCATTTTATTTACTGTTATCTTTCTCCTTTGCCTCTTTCCTCCACTCATCATAACCTCATCAGAGTCATAAGTTTTTATTATGTTGTCTTTTCCAGTATGACTAGCTCATATTCTCCTTCTGAGAACATATTTAGTATTCATTTATAACCACAAAACACAAGCCAGTCTGTTGGATTTCAACAGTCTAATCGAAGGACAAAGAAGTTTTTGCTGTGCTCTCCTCCCAAATGCATTAGAAAACCAACTACTTCAGAAGTTAGAGAGTAAATTCCTAGCTGCATTCTGAAAAACCGGGTTTTAAGGGTGAATTTATTCCAGAGAAACATGATCGAAGACTAATTTAAGGATTAAATAGTAGAAGTTTAAGATTTGGATTTGTTAATAGGGTAAGAAGATTAAACCAAAGCTAATGTTTCAGCACAACGGTCCGAGAAAAGAAAAATGATGCTCATATGTCAAGAAGTCTATTTTGTACTAACCTCGTAGCACAATACAGGTGGCTGCTGTTATTTCAGCTAAAGAATAATGTGATGAAAAAGACAGTTCTGGTGACATGTAGGTGTCAGATAATGGAGACAAATGTATTCTGTCACAGTAATTTGTCTATGTTGCGCGAAGCAACAAAGCAGCTTTGCTTGAAAAAAGAGGAAAGATCCAAATAAAACTTTCTCTCTCTCTCTCTCTCTCTCTCAAAATTAAGAAGCTGCTGGACTGCATGACAAGCTTCTAAACCTTCTGCAGCTAATATGTTGCGAGACATATTTGCCTTCTTTTCCTCAATGTTCCTCTTCTCCAATTTAGTGCATGTAATATTTGCATGCATCTTTCCCCAGGTGAAGTTTTCACCTTGGGTTGGCGACAGCATTGGAATCTCATAGCAAGCAAGGCTGAAGTCACCAACAGCAGTAGCATTCCTAGTAATTAATGAGCTGTTCATGGTGATGTGAAGGCAGAGAAGAATTACCTGAAAAAAACAAACATTTCTATTCTCACAGTCAGTATGGTTAGTATTTAAAAGGAAGATAAATTCTTCCAAAGCACATAGAATTAAATTCACAAATTAGAATATTTTCTATAAAATGACAGATGCTTTATTTAGGATTCAAGTAGCAAAATAGCTGAGTGCTTAAATTGAACCCATTTCTCAAGTGCATGTACTTTCTAAAATGTGCTTAATTTAAACTTATTTATGTTAGTTTTACTGATTTGTTAGCACCTTAAGAGATGTTGACAACCTTTGACTGGCACTGACGTAAATTTTTATTGGCAGGAGCTGCATGCAGGGTAAAGTGATGAAAAGGAACAATTGTTTGTGCTTATTGTACACAGAGACATGCACCTACTAAGCACATTAACACATTGCACAGCCTAAACTGTTTTAAGGTAATTTATGATTACAGTGGTAATGAACAGTCAATGTAATGTAAATTATTGTGTGACTATGAAAAGATAGTATAAAACTGTCTTAGGTATTAGTGAGTTGTGAACAGTGCATGCAGTGTCTGTATAATACATACAGAATCACCTAATCACTTTGGTTGAAAGAGAACATTAAGCTCATCAAGTCTAACCATTAACCCAGCACTGCCAGGTCGACACTGAATGATGTCCCTAAGAAAGGAATTTATTTAAGGGGATTCCACACACCCCTTAAATACCTCCAGGGATGGCAACTCCACAGCTTATCAGGGTAGTCTCTGTCAATGTTTGATAACCCTTTCAGTGATATACAATCACCCTTTCCTGATACACAATCTAAACCTCCTCTGACCCAACCTGAGATAATTTCCTCTCATCTTGTTTGTTACTTAAGAGAAGAAACGGGTTACTGTCTTTTTACAACCTCCTTTCAGGTAGTTATACGGGGCGATAAGTCTTCCACCTTTTCTGCAGGCTAAATGCCAATCTAGCAATTCTGCTGGCTGGAATGCATTAGCCTAATCCTCTGTACACGTGGACACTCACATGCACTTTAGCTGAAAGGAAAAAAAAAGAGCAGGCCAGCATATCAGAACCATCAGAAATCCTTTTGCATAAATCGAGGTGACAAACGTTGCATCAATTAATATTAGTCTTAAGAATATGACTATGTTGAATGTGTTTTAAAAAATTTGTTCCTTTCTGTCATACTTCCCACACACACAGAAAGAGCTTGCAACTAACAGCTAGATCTTTTCTTTTCAATCATATTTGTCAATCTGCAAGTCAGTATCAAACTGATAACTTAGTTCTGTTCAACACGCACATATCATATGTCGCCATTATTAATTGAGGTTGGGATTGCTGGTTCTTCGCTTTCTGAGATGAAACAATTAATTGCTGAAAATTTGGCTTTTCTCTTCATACAGAATTGTTAAGTGCTACCCTTAAGTAGAAGGATATATGAAATAGTGTTTATTTTTTAAGTAATTCAACATTTAGAAGTCATAGTCTTAAACTCCATCAGGGGAGGTTTAGACTTGATATTAGGAAAAGATGTTTCACTGAAAGAGTGATCCGGTTTTGGAATGGGCTGCCCACAGAGGTGGTTGAGTCACCGTCCCTGGAGGTGTTCAAGGTTAGGCTGGATGAGGTGCTGAGTGGCATGATCTAGATGTTAGATGTTAGGTTTACTTGGTTTATTTGGATCTAGGTTGGACTGAATGATCTTTAAGGTCTTTTCCAACCTTATCATTACTGTGATACTGTGATTTCTTGATCTAGTGAAGAATGTGATTCCAATAAACATGCAAAGGGAGTAAAATAGCTGGAAGTTTAGATCATATAAACTCTAGTACTGAACTTAAGTTACTTTAACAGTCACCATGGTCTACTTAAGAGGATGCTTCTAGTAGCAATAATATATTTTCTGAAGTTAAGAAATGCTGTCTTTTGCTTTTGTCTGAAAATGACTGGGTAACACATATCATTTTAGTTGTCAATTCAGAACATCTGCTATACAGCTTAAGGACCATCATAATACGTAGCTGAAGTCATATGCTCAGTCAAATAGGAAACAAGGTATATTTTTTGTTCTTTTATGTTATGTTTTTAGTAAAATACCTTTTGCATAGGTCAAATGCTATTCAACAAATGCAAGTAATTAATTTTGCTGCTTTGTCACATAATTTATTCACATTCTTGCCGTATTCAGACACCATGAACAGAATATATTGCTCAGCAAATACCAACAATTACTCCTTGAATAATTTAGTTGATGAATATTTTATTATTGTGTTAAGACCAGCTCCCTGTGAGAGAATTGTGCACACCTTTTATTCTTCTGGACCTTTATGAAAAGTCATAAATTCAAGAGCAGATAGAGAAGTTATTTTGTAGCTTTGTGGTACAGAGGGAGGAAAATGCATTGTGATACACTCTGAGTCTTGTAGAAAATGAACTAATTGGATATCTAGGTAATATTGTTTAATTGCTGCTTGGGTTTGACTATAGTAAGTAACAACAGAACACAAGCACCAAATTACTAACATTAACTGGATGACACTTAAATATGCAGACCATTCGAAAAAGGAAAACAGATGAACTGTGGGGAAAAAACCTGAAATAAGAATTCATACAACCTCAAAATATAAGGACTGAAATTGACCTAAGTATTGGGATTTCTTTCTAAATAAAATACACAAAAATCTCTATGATGTGACTGCAGCTGTATCTTATCTAACAACTATAAATAATGCTTGGTGGACTCGTGTGCCTCTCATTCATACCATAAATCTTGTATTTCATAGGTAGTTTTCTTTCTTTCTTTCCTTACAGGTAGCCTCTAGGTGCATGACTAACATTTGCAAAATATATCTTTATTCTTTTCAACTGAATTTCTAGCTTCACTTAACCAGGTTTCTACCACTTTCCAGTTATGACAGTTTTCCAAATCCCAGTCCTCTGAAGAGGTAGGCTTTGGTGGGAAACTGTGCCGTTGTAAGCATTTGGTGATTGTATCTGTCATCCTGATGACTATGCCAATTTGCCACGGAGATATATATATTTAACATGGTTTGGTTTGACAACTCAAACTTTGTTGATAGTATGATGCAAATCAGAAGATTTGATTTTAACAACAATGATTAACCAAATTAAGAACTATCAGGTGATTTAGCAAAGTAAAACAGTGACTTGGTTATGGATTCAAGAGTAACAAGACTCATGCTAGCTTATATCAGAATGCACATATACAGAGAAACATATATACACAGAGAAACAGAAATGTTTGCATCCAGAGCCCTCTCTCAATCGTGTAAAACATCACAACTAAGTAACTAGGGAGAAAGAGACATGGCAGTAAATGAAATGGCATATAGTAGAAATTTCCTTCTTCTTGTTTAAATACAATGTATTGGCACAATTTCAACAGGCTGTGGTTAATTTTCGAGGAGTTGGCAGTCACTTAGGTTTTTTGTCAATTTTGCCAGCAGAATATCCTGAGACGAGAGATGCTGTCTATCCAGAGAGGGGAGTCGCACCCTGCAACAGGTTGCCCATGAGTGGGGGGTACTTGTGCCACTATGATATGTCTCCAAGAAAACAGGACATTATACAATATTTCAATCATGTAATCAGACACATCAAATGCTCTTTGATGGGATGTCCCCATACCGTATGACCCACTGGATGGAGTATCACACACTGTCTATTGCAGTAAAAGGACCGCACACAAGAAATACAGAAATTAATTAACCTGAAAATAAAACCAGAATGTTGTGAGCCCTAGTCCTACGGCTTCATCACAGCATCTTTATTTCCGTGTACTAGCATACAAATGAGTGAAGTTCTTACAGAAAATGCTATATACTACTGGCCTGGTATCTCCTGATGGATGCTTTTGTCAGGTATCTTCCTTGAGAGTGCAATGACTGTTGCATTAAAATGTTCACTAAATGTAGACCTTCATCAAGGTGAGTCTGTCTTCTCTTTAGATAAAATGATTATAAGTGTTTGCTTTTGAGATTGTAACACCCTCTGTATCAGTTCTCCTGCAAGTACATAATTAACCTGTCAGCACACCCTGCAGTAATAAGTGTGATAGACAGAAAATATATTAGGAAAGGACCTGTCTGTGATATGCTTGCAAGCCCTACTTTATCCTTCAACTATTTTTCCTTTTAATTAGCACTCACATAACAGCAGACCTTAATGAATTTGCATACAATTGTTATCAATATATATTATTTCTTCATTCTGAACTGCTCATTCGTATGAGATGTGAAAGATCCGTTCTGGGTACTTTGGAAAAGAAAACAGTTCAACAAAAATTGGGCTACGTTGAAAAGTTCAAGTCTTCCAGTTTTTAACAAATGCTTGATAAATACGATGTAGAATGAACAACTAACTGAAAAATCTTAACGGAGAAAGACAAAACACTGTCTCAAAGAGTGTCAACATCAGAAAGTGTTTATGAGTCATATGGAAATACCTTTTAAAAATCTAGCTTCAGGATTAGACACTGTTACAACTAGTGCAGGGTGAAAGAGATATTTGGCACAATTGATTTTCTGAAAGTATCTGAGGGATGTCAGAGCTTGTTTGTACCTTCTGCTTTTGTATGCACTTCAGCACTCAATCTCAAATGATGGATTTATCCGCGTACATTTCCACTAGATAAAATTTTAGAGGGTTCATTTTAGAGTACCCTTTTCAACAGCTGAGGAATAACAGTAGACGCAAAGGTGGGGGTGGTAAACTCTGTGTCTTCTAATGATTTAGATTTTCTCAGAGACTAACTCACTTTAAGACTAAGGGAAATAAAAAAACAGCCAACTAAACAACATATTATTCGGGGACTGAAAAAAAAGTCTTATGATGTGAATCTTAAAGAGATCAAACTTTTGAAAGAAAGGTTGAGGTGTGTCTTCATCGTTGTGAACAGGTACTGACACAAGGAACAAATAGTTGATACTGGAGGTCTTTCAATTATGGAGACAAAGACCTAACAAGATTAATGGAATAGAAATCAAAGCTATACAGATTCAACCTAGAAATAGCATTGCTAATGTCTAGAAGCAAGAGTAATAATTAAACATTGGACAACTCACCAGAGGCTCAAATACTTAAGAGTAGTAGTCTTTCTAAAAGGGAGGTTCTCATCTGATTTCTTGGGGGAAAAAAAGGCCTGAAAAAACCAGTACATCAGATTTTAGGTCACGGTTTGTGAGTGAGAGGTCTATATATACTACAGCATCCAATTCCTTTTAGTGATAGCAAATACAGTAGACACAAATTATCAGACACAGGGTCAGTTCATGTGGGCGGGGAACCACGCTATGATGGCTACACTACCATATGGTTTCTGTGTCAAAAAGAACTTTTTAAACTTCCAGAAAAGTTGGACAGTATTTTTCCATTCTGAGATCTGTTGACAGCATCATTAGCTTTACTTCCAGCAAGTCCTGCTACTATCACTTGCAGAGCCGTTATTTAAATGTTGACCCTTCTTCATTAAGTGCTGCTTGATTTTCTGTGTTATTGTACAGTCAGTTTTTTGTACACCTTATGAAGCGAAAACACTTTGTGAGGCTGTGTTAGTTCTTTTATGTCAGTCTAGGTTACTCTAACCCACACGTCGGAAAAGGCAATAACTGTTGAAGCTTATTCTCTAGTAAAGAGAATGGCCTCAAGTTGTGCCAACTGAAGTTTAGATTAGACATTAGGAAAAATTTATTTGCTGAAAGTGTGGTCAAGTATTGGAACAGGCTGTCCAGGGAGGTGATAGAGTTGTCACCCCTGGAGATGTTAAAAAACCATCTAGATCTGGCACTTGAAAACATGATTTTGTGGGCATAGTGACATTGATTTTAATGGCTGGAGTGGGTGATTTCAGAGATCTTTAAATAGAGACGTTTTATCTGTTTCTGACAATATTTTCCTGACTAAACAAACATAGATATATCTCAAGAGCATTCTGGAGAATAGAAAACACATGCTGCATTTTGGAACACTTATTGGATATGGTGAGAAGTCAGGTTTCTTTGAGTGAGAGAGTATGTCATACAAATACGTGATCCTTCATCTTCTGTAACATGCATATATTCAGCTATGTAAAATTAATTGACATCTCTTTTCTTTCTGGACTGCATCTGAGCAGTTACACTAAATTGGGTAGAACCTGATAAATAAGCTCTCCATTCTGTATAGACAGTCAAAATGTAGTTTGCTGTTCATCATTCATACCGCACAGAGGTTAAAAACCTTAAGAGAAGCTTGAATTCATGGCTGGTGTTCCAGATGGAACTGGACATAGAAGATGCGGTCTAGTCTTTCAGGAATATTGCAGAAATGGCCTTTCTAATTCTCAGCTATATTATCATTAAAATATAAGAAAAAAAGAGGTCTGAGAGGAGCCTGGATAGTGAATTTACCAAACAGTGTTCCCTCAAGCATTTATATTGGAGCTACTTCTAATGTATCTCTACAACAACAGATCTTATTAAGCTCAGGAGCTGAAAGAAAAGTATTATCTTAACTTGAACTAATGTATCAATCATCTTATCAAAGGGTTTAGCTTGGAGAAAAATGATGAACAAGACACGAGCAGCTCATGTACATCCATCACAATTAAAAATTGTTTGAATTGCAGGAAACATAAATTTGGAGTATTCTAATCACAGCTACAAGGCAGAGAAGGAAGAAAATAAATGATTATTTTTAGCTATTCCTATTGTTAAAATTTGCATTCAAAATTGCATGAGGGGCACTCAAGGGTTTTTCATTTTAAGTCTTTCCCAGATATGACAAGCTACAGAAAACGAACAGATAACTCATGTGCTTTCATGGGATAGCTATTATTTTACACATAATGTTTGTCCTCCAAGGTGATTTTATTTTTCATTTTATTAATCCTTATTAATATTAAAGGGAGAATAGTAAAATACTTTTTTTTCCTCCTGGAACATATAAATGCTATAGCTAATCATTTCCCAACAATTATCATAAAACAGCAGTGACATTTTCAGCTCTTCAAAATTATGCAAATTATCGAGTGGGTAAGTACAGTAGCTCTTTTCTCTATTAGAGCACTGCTGTTTAAAGTGGTATTCCATGTCAAGGAGGGCAAGGTGTGAGTAGTTTGATTAGAATTATCCACCCTCCACCCCCATCTCTCTCTGCTTCATGCAACTACATGGCACAGACACCCACTGTTCTTTATTAGATCACATTTGCATTTGTAAATTCATGGTGCTGGAATAAGAAATAATAAATGTAAGGAAACTGGGCAATTCAGATCTGCATTTGTTTTTATTCATTATTGTCCAATGTACAAATCCATGAGTCCTGTCACAGTATAAGGAAAAAAATTGAAATGAAGATTTCAATTTTATATTGAATCTAGCTTTGGTTTTGAACCTAGGTCTTCTTTTGACTCTTCATAAGTCGAACTCTTTCTCTTGTCATAAAGTTATATGATTATGATGCTACTCAGCTGAGGGGTCATGGAGCTGAGTGACAAAACCAGAAAGAATGGACCCCATCCTTCGTGTTCATTTCAGCTTTGGAATTGTGAAAATTAATGAATCCATTCCCCTGCAAGCCAGTTTCAAAGACGGCTGAGAGAAAGCACATCTACTTGTTTTCCAGCTTGGCAATCTTTGTGTAGTAGTGCTGCCCAAGTCCCTAAGAGAGGCAGTAACTGCTTTCATCCCTTTCCTTTCTGTCGTACCTTGGTTATTCAGCCTATGAACACACTGCAAAGCTCCAGATTACTCCACAACATTCTAGTCATATGAATCCCACTTGGTTTTCTCCCATCTGTTTTATGGACAGTTTGTATGGTTTTTTGTTTGATTGGTTGGTTTGAAGCCATGTGCCACTTCGTACCTTCCTTTTCAGCTCCGGCTCTGCTGATTCTCTGGAGGAACAGCCTAACTCTTTTATACTTTTAATTCTATAACTATCAATGATAGCATTTTTATTTTAATCTGTTTATAGGATCCTGTACTAAAAACCCTACACACATTTAACAACAGAAATCAAAATGAAATAAAACATGTAAGAAATCAGTTCTTCATTCTTTAAAATCTAACTGCTGGTTACTTCTCCTGCCCTTCTAAGCCAGTTGAGTGTAACATCACTCCCCTAACAATCTACATATGAAAGCTGTTAACACTACCCAGTGCACATTTCTACTCTCTCAATGTCTCATTGAGATATTCAGTTCTTACAGCTAAAAGGTTTAATTTCCTTTCTAGCATTTAGACAGATGGATTTTGAAAAGATTTTCAATTGAAGAAATAAAGCCAACTATACTCTTATCTTTAATTTTCAATTTAGCTTCAGAAATTAGAATTTCTACCATGTAATTGAACCTAAATTATCTACAAATTTCCAGTGCTTTTCATTCTTGTGCAACCACACTGCAAATAGAAGTTCAAGGCTATGATCAAGTAAGTCCTCTATTATCAGCAAATTGAACATTATACTACATTGAAGTATTTTCTTCCTTTTTGGATGCTTTTCCGAACAATTCATGGTTACAATGGACTTAAATACAGTCTGTTGAAGAACAAAGTGTCTGTTCTTCTGAAGTTATGCCATGCTATTCATTGCCAGTTCATGCAAGCAGAAGTCAAGCTATAATAGAGAAGCTCTTCCTATGTATGAAGTGGTTGTTCATTCAAGAAGAGCAAATATAAACACAAAATCCTTTTCCACATTTTTATAGAAACATACAATATATTTTAAGTGTGAAATTATCTTTTTCATTCATTTTTCTTTCTTCCATGCTGAAAATCAAATTCTGTAATGCAAGCACCAGCCCAAACACCGGTATATTATATTCTTAAGGCAGAATGTGCCTCATTGCATTTTCTTTTGTGTGCTTTGTGTTATCCCAGGAATTTACTGAAATATTTGATCTCTGCCTTGCAACCCTTTCCTGCCGTCCCCATCTCCAAACCTTTGACTACAGAAATTGAACTCAGTTTTGAGATACAAGACCGACATACAGTACTACCTGTAATCCACAAAAGAGTATCGTGCAAGCAAATGAGACAGTGTCAGGACTCACACATCACACTGTCCACTCATCCACAGTGTTAAGCCGTTAAATAACTTTTGGCTAATTTTTGCCTGCAAAATTACCAAGGTAATGCTTTCCCAAGGGAGCTCAGGAGGTCAGAAAGAAGGGAAGCTAGTTCTACTAAACAGCTGAGATAAAACACCCATTTTGGAAGGTAAGTGTTTAGTAGGATGTATGTTTTCAGACAAGCCCAGTAGGCGCAGGGTAGAAAAAGTGTTGGCCTCACTATTTGCTGGTATGGATGCTGTTTCAGGATCCTGCCTGTTTTGAGATTAAATGAAATCTGTACTTTTCCCCATCATAAAGACACACAGCGGCTGGTGAAGACATTGGTGTTACATGTGAAACTGGCAGAATGCAAACAAATAGGAAAAGAACAGAAGGTGTTATCTGGCCTCCACCATTTGAATAGCAGGTTCAAAGAAAAATTGTGCTCTGAATAAAGAAGTTTTGAAACTACTGATATGGAGGCTTGTCTACCCCTTGCAGGTTGTCCTTTGAGCCCTGTACAGAGAGAACTGTTGTGTTTTGAACAATAAAAGCAAAGTGATTTCTTTTCTTCCATCCGCTCTCTATCCTCAGGGGTATATGTTTCACGTTGCAGTACAGACATGAGATGCTTGTGCTTTCACCACACCTTGATGATGCATCTTTATATGTCCACTGGTGCATTGGAAGCAAGGTCATGGCAACTCTCTTTGTAGCCACCACGAAAGACAAGTAACACTATTGCTAATACTTGACATACTTTAAGACATCATAATACAGCTACAATGCTCTTCAGTGCCTTGGGAGACTGAGAAAGACTGGAAAATATATCTGTCGAAAGACATGGAGCCAAGAAAGAGATGTGCAAGAGAAGTTCTACAAAAGCCACACCTTAAAAGAGAAGAGCTTTGGAGGCAGAAGATACAAGGACTGACAGCAATATTCTCTATACTCAAGCATCTAATCTAAATCTATTTTTTTATTTATTTAATTATCATAAAAAAGCCATTATTACTGTTTTTTTGTCCAATGACAAAAGCAGGTACCCCATTTGGATTCTAGCTGAAAACATGTACGCTTTCATGTCCTAGGTTCACACAGTTTCTCTTTTGGAGCTGAGATTATCAGGAATTTAAACACAAATTGGAGTGACTCAGGTTTAAAGTCCTCAACTTGCAGGGTGGTTTCGTTCTCGTCAGGAAAGCAGAATCCATAGCACTTCTGTTTAAAATTGGATTGAAGTAGTGTTTTAGTGAATCAAAGCTGCAGTAGCTCTGACAATGCTGATTGCTTATTAGATAGAAATCCAAAACTGATGCAGAAATTTAAAAGAACAGAAGCATGTTTTTGTTTTTAAGCCAGATATTTATGGAACGAAAACTAAAAAGAAGAATCTTAGTTCATTTCAACTTAAGATCTTAGGAAGTCTTGATCCTCGCTCTTCCCCTAAGAGTGAACCTCTCCAATCGCTCTCCAATACTGTCTGCCTCTGCAGGAGCTGAAGTTTAACCACGTATTAGCCATTCTGCACACTTGTGCAGAAATATCAGTTTGGGAAATAAATTCACTTAATGCTTAAAGTGGATTCAAAGCTGCATCTTCACTGAAAAGTTAAACCAGGTCAATGTAAAAGGATGACCTTTCTCATGTGGTCAACCACACCGTGAGATCAGAAGGAATCACACAGTTTTGATCCAGATACACAATAACACTTTAGAGACCGGATTCTGGACCATAATGCTGCCTCTTTCTATTGAAAGTAATGATCCATCTCTAGCTCTTATTTGACCACATACTCTGCCAGACATGGGATATATAGCTTAGCTGAAGGAACCTTGCATTCCTCAGGGAAAATGTGACAAAATGGTGATTCAAGGCAACGCTGCTATGCTTCCCTTTTTTAAGGGAACCTTCCTTATGTTAGAGGTTATCTGTGGGAAGTAGCTCACATTTCTTGTTACTTCCTTGCACAGTGAGAAGAAAAATAGTGCTTTCTTCACTGACTTCTTCGGGAATGTAGGTTCCCAGTGTCTTGCTGAAGACGAAGTACCACCGTACCTAGGTGCCTAGGTTATGTACACACGAAGGCTCTCTGCTCACTGCAGACCATACAGCAAAATTCAATTTCTTTGCAACCGTGTTCCTTTGAACTAGCTCTCCTCTTAACCTCGTTGATGTTATGATTGAAACTTGAAAGCTAACCCTCCCTCTCTGCTCCCAAAAGAACTAAAAAAAGAAAATACTTCACCAGGTCACCTTTTCACTAAACTCCTTTATTCTGTTTTAGTTTCTGTCTGTCAGAAGCACAAAACTTCACGTACCAAAAGGGAGAAAAACTAGAAACTTCCTTCAGCATTTTTCTAAAATGTGTATCTTTTAAAAGCTTCATAGTACCCTGAATGGTCTTGAATTCAATTCACTTTTCACCAGGATGCTGTATTATTATTTTTAAATCAATTTGTCTCCAGACTCAGTGGGCTAGTGACTGAAATCTTTAGAGAAATATGTCTAAAGTAATACTAAAGAAAGTTCTCGTCCCATTTACTGCAAGTTTAGAGTCAGTGAGTTTTTCTCCATTCTGAGTCCTTTAGACATGAGGAGACTGAAGTGTTTATCTTAAAAAAATAGTATTACCTTGATATATCATTGACATAGAACATCAAGTTTATAAATTACTTAGTTTTTATCTTCCTTATGGCATCCTGAATAGTTTTAATACACAGCCCTGTTCAGACTTGCCATCGTTGGTCAAACTTTCTTCACAGCTACCACCTCTTGTGCAGGCATTTGCCTCTGCAATGTGGATATGAAACAGTGCTCATTTGAAATTATTTCCATACCTAGCACAACGGCATTGACAGCAATTCAGCACTTAAAGCTGGGGACAGGCAAGTTTCTTCTTCCTAACCATGAAATACAAAGTGATCTTATTCATACTAACATTGTTCCATTACAGTTCAGTAGGCTTCCATGAAGATCCTCCTGAATTATTTCAGATAGATTAGACTTAAGTCTCTAAATGTTATATTTGCTGAATATTACTCATTGGAAAGCACTTTAGGGACATTAGTAAAGCTCCAGAATCTCTACTCTTGTGGTTTACCAAGTGGAAAATAAATTATAATACAACTGGTTTATGGGCATTTAAATCAGCACCTGGGAATATTCCCCAAATTTGTGCAAGATCACACAGCAGATCATCAGCAGGGTCAGATAAAGAAACAAATGTCTGGTTGGCAGTAGACCTTGCATTATCATTTGGAACAATGGATTTAAAATCGTATACATTATTACTTTTATCTTAAACTCTCTCCTACCTTCATTGTCTGCAGGATTCTCAGCTGGGCCATTTAACATAAGTGCCTGTTCTAGTTATTAAGTCCATTAAAAGAGAAATCAGACTACATTACCCAGAACACACTGAAGCCTCCCACAGCCCTGCTCAGTCACAGAGGGAGCTCGTCAATGTGCTTCCTACAGAGTTCCCTACTAAAACCAACAGGGAGTTTGATTTCAGTGGTACAAATACATATTTTTATACAAACCCAACAGCCAGTATCAGAACCAACAGGCAATTTAGTTAGGCAAAAACTTATCTATGCCTGTTGAGTTAGATATTTCACTAACCAGGGCTTGGGATTCTCTTAGCAATCTGCTTAACCTTCTTCTCTGTCTGTATAGTGCTCTGCTATAAAAACACTGACTCTTTTCTCTGAATGCAAGACATCCCTGCTATTTGAACTAGTCTGACCATGGGGAGCACTGGTTGCTTTGTGTGTGTGGTTCCTGGTTGTATGAAGACAGTCAGATTGCCCATGATCAACGTAGGCAATTCCCTAAACTAGTAGATAGAGGGGAAAAGAAAGAAAAAAATAGACACTCCCAGAATAGCCCTAGTGCCTGTTTTACTGAAGTCCTACGAAAGTGCATTACCTTTTATCATTGCCCCTACTCAAGGAAGTTTGGAGCTGTGAGGAAGCAATGTATTAAAAGAACTTGCATAGGTGGATGCTCATCACAAAGTCACAGTCCTATTTTCCCTGTGGAGTCAGTGGAACCAGAAAACCTGGTTCTGAACTATTCTTCCTCAGCTATTCTTTTCCACCACATCTTTTTCACCTGCTGCCATGGCAGGGATGACTCAGTCCCAGTTGTTTGTCTCGAGAACAGCAAAATTAAATTTTGGTTTTACTGCCTTGAACTGACTCAGAGCACCAGGTTTTGTTCTGTACATTCAGCAATCAGTCAAGTAACATGCATGTCTCACTGGTGCACAGTCCCACAGATATTCGAATGCCCTGAACACAAAATGTGTGCATTTCTAAAACCTGAGCTCCATAAGAATAAACATAATCAAATTCAGACAGCATTTGCTTGCTTATTACTGGCAGATTTGCACCATTTATGGTCAGCCCACTATTATACAGCACTACAAATTGAATTTGTTACAGAAAATTTTAGAAAGGAAAGACCTTTGGCTTCAATTTATCCAGAACAAATGGGCAAATGGAAAAAATCAGATCTGAATTTGTAGCTACAAGGCAATTTGGCCAAATGTTAGGCTATACTGTCCTATCTGTGGAACAAAACATGCTCCAAAATGTCTCAAAGCATTGAGATTACATAATTTAATGATAAAATCTAGCACTACGGTGGCACAAACAGGCTGGTATTCAGGACATCCCTGAATTTTGTTTGAAAGCCTTTTTCTTTTATTTCAGCTGCCTCTTTTGGTTTACATCACACATTTATGATGCAAAAAAAGATAGAAGCTGTCCAGAATAGGAAGAATACCACATGCCTGTGGTATGGCTTATTTGTCAGTTGCATTAATTACTACAAAAATGTTCAGCACATTTTCCTCCTCAGTAGATTTTATCTTGAAAGACCATACCAACACAGACCAGACTCACACAAGTTAATTTGTGTTTTAAAAAAATATAGAAAATAAAAATGGCCAGTGAATGATATCACAGGTAATTAAATTTGTGGGAAAGGATGTATCTTCATCATTTCTCCTCTCCTGGCTAAACAGTCCCAGTTGTCTGTCTTTCCTCATTTGAGAGATGTTCCAGCCCCTTAACTGTCTTCATTTGCCGGACTGTCTCCAGTAGTTCTATATCACTTCCTACTAGTTAAGAGAAGGAGAAATTCACAATGCAAATATATTGTCATTACCTGAAAAGAGGACATATCCCTCTCCAAAACTGGCATGGATCTTCAAATCTTTTGTATAGGATTAATTCTAAAGGAAGAGCAGCTTTTTCACAAGCTAATTTGACAAAAAGCTGATCTACGTTGCACGTCCAAGCATGTGGACACCTTCTGTAATAGATTATGAGGCCTTAAAAGGCAACGAGTGAAACAAACTGACTTTGTCGCAGAACTCAGGGTCTGATTGGGAGATAAGACTGGATCCCGACATACCTAGATTCCTGTCTGAGAGGAGGTTTAGAAAGAGGGAGGGATCTAGTCTGAAACTTGTGACTTGATATGAGTCCTTCCAGATTCTTCCATAACATCATGGAACACTCTAAATATGTGACAGAAGGTGGAATACACTAGTCTAAATACAGTTGTCTATAGGACAATTAGGAGAACCCACTTAGCTCCAACTCTTACTAGCTAAAGAAGGGGATGTTTCTGCTAATTCCGTTATTATAGCTTTATAGCTGCCAGTCTAACTTACCTGAAGTTGTCTCAGATGTATGTTGCATGGATGTCTAAAGAAAGCTATTGCTCTCAATTAAATTAATGAGGTCACAATGTATCTGAATGGTTCTAAAAGTTAGGATTTTGATCTCAGATTGAGTCCCACGCTACTGAAATGAATAGTGACAACATCTTTGTTGAAGATGGTTAGTCACACTATCCTGTAGTCATTGGAGACACAGATATTTTAGGACATATTTTGTCTGATATTTGCTATGAGATGATTGCTCCTTCCCTTAAAAGGAGGTTTTTATGTTTCATCAACACCTGCAGTACTTCAATATACATGTGAGCATCCACTTGGCAAAGGCGTATCTGACTGACTGTTCTTTCCAGGATTTGTTGATGTGCACAGCAGTAGGGTTCACAGAAGTGTATCATCTGCTTCTTGATGTTGCAGTAAAATGGGCTTCTCCATGAGTCTGTCTTAGTGAATTGTAGAAGGCTGTTTCTGTTCTCTGGGCAGCCACAAGAAAGTGCTTGAAGCAAGGTCAGCTCCCAGTTGTTCAGGTAGGGTACGTCAAAAAAGTGTAAGGAAAGGTTATCCAAAGTAATGGAGACAACAATAAACTAGAAGCTAGCAGCTATACAACTCTGTTCCAATCAGTTTTGTCTCTGTGTTGGAAAGTTGTAAGGAGGAAAAAGGGTTACTAACTTGCACGGGTTAAAATGAAAGCTTATATTTTTCCCCCGTGGATATGTTGTACCCACATGTGGCACAGCACTGAACGATGTATTCTTGGCATTGTGCTAAGCATAAAATCTTCTTATAATTCATTTTCCCACATCTTGAACAAAGGATACACAAGAAGACAGTGTTTCTCGGTAAAATGAACACAGTGTAGAGTCTTCATTAACCCCCTGCATGTATTGGCATGATTTAGAGCGATGGACAAATACGAGGGTCAGCAAAACTTCCACGAACAAGTTGTATGGAAGATATTAATTGTTGAACTCCTTTAGGTTCCCCTCTGCTGAACCTCTCCAGCCTGTCCAGGTCACACTGAATGGTAACACAGCCTTCTGGTGTGCTAGCCACTTCTCCTTGTTTTATTTTATCAGAAAACTTCATGAGGGTACACTGTCATCTCATCCATGTTGTTGATGAATATACTGAATAGAACTGGACTCAATACTGACTCCTGAGGAACACCACTAATCGTGGATCTCCAGCTTGACTCTGCCCCACTGACTACAAGTCTCTGGGTTCTCTCCTTTATCCAGTTCCAAATCATCCAGTGCACACTTGTTAAATTTGGCTATGAAGATGCTGTTGGAGATGGCGTTGAAATACCTGCTGAAGTCAAGGTAGATCATACCCACTGTCCTCCCAATATCTATCCATCCAGTTATGCTATTGTAAAAGGCTATCAGATTGGCCAAGCAGAGGTCCGGCAGGCTGGTGTTTGATCTTTCTATTTGAGTCATCCACTTTCCTCAGGTTAAACAAACATGGTCTATTAATGCTCCATTCTCGGAGCCAGGTACCTCAAAGCTAAAATTATCAGGACAAAGCTGTACAGTGATCTCCTTAGAGCTAGTCCTGCTTAAAATAGTGCACATCTGCAATATGCTCATGTAAAGCCAAGTCTTCAAATATCTTTCAAATATTGGGACACATCAACTGTAGGATGAAGAAGGTCTAGAACAGGCCGAAAGTAACTTCCATGTCTAAAAAAAAGTTATTTTGATTTGAATGAACACTAATTACAATTGGTGAAAGATAAGCCATGGTTTCAACAGAGTGGGAAAAGGCTAATGGTTTTAAAATGTAGCCTGATTAATGAGGCTATCATAGAATTTATTTATAGGTATGCCATACAAATTATTATAATCTCTGGAAAGATTTACAGCAAATTAAAGCCAAAGCCATCAGAGTTTAGAAATCATAAAACTAATTTGACTCAAAAGGATATTACGAACAGGCCAATCAGAGGATTGTAGCTGATGCAGGCAAGTTGTAAAGAAAAAGTGTTCTCGAACTTTACCACAGTGTGGGTCACATTTCAAACCTTTGATTTTTGATTTGCCCTCCTACTATGCAACACATAGACATTTTATAGCTCGGTAGCCACCTTGTGTAAAAGAGCAACAACTGCCTTCTTTGAAAAGTGACATTAGGAAGCAATTTCATATAATTTTATTTTGTTTTTATGTAAGATAGCAGCTGGAAATGCAGACAAATTTGTGCTTTGCTAGGAAGTGCTCTATGGACCTTCAGCAGCTGCTTTGTGAATCACTAATGGTGCGTGGTCAACAGTTGGGAGTTACTGATTTGTAGAAAGCGTGAGTGAGTAAACAGTTAGACCTTGCAGGATATGGTGAAGGTCACTAAACATAAGAAACAAAATTTCTTTTACAGCAATGTGCATGGAACATTTGGGATCCTGAAAGTGTTTGGTGTGTTACTTTCTTTAAAAAATAGAAGAAGGAATAATCGAGGTTTTATTTATCATAAAGGAAGAACACTGATAGAAGCAATGTTACGGCCTCCAGTTGCGTCAGGGGAGGTTTCAATTGGATGTTAGGAAAAAGTTCTTTATTGTGAGAGTGGTTGGGCACAGGAACAGGCTGCCCGTGTGGTGGAGTCACCATCCCTGGAGGTGTTTAAAAAACAAGTATATATAGCACTTAAGACCATGATGTAGGGGTTAGGGAGATCGTGGTATGATGATCCTGGAGGTCCTTTCCAGCCATGATGATTCAATGATTCTAAGCAGGAGGGAGACACAGATCGTCTGGGAAGTGGCAAAGGAAGGAATCCAGGATCTTTTTAAAAGAATGACAAATGCCTTTATTGTAAGCAGTCTTTCAACCCCAAGATCTTTGATCGTTTAGATCAAAGGCGATCCAAAGTAAGACAAATGGAGTGAGGGACAGATAAGTCTTTTGTAACTGTAAGTCTGCATCAGAGAGGACAGTAGCTGAGAAACATGAACACGTATCTGTAATCTTTTAAGGGGTAGAGAGCAAAAAAAGAATAGTCAGGTAGGACAGTGTCTGAAGCTGAGTGTCTGGATATACTACCAGGTATGAAAAAGAGGAAAAACAGCAATTATTGGAATCACTCAGGATTTAATACAAAGAAGAAGCCCTTAAAAATCATTGATTTTGCAGCCTGCTATAATGTCTTTGGATATCAATATAACATCTGATGACACTAATGTTTACCTCTTGTTCCTCTCATAGCTCTATAGATGTTCACTTGCAGGCAGCCTTGCTGGCACAAGGACATAATTGTATATAGGATTTTGGCAATATTGAGCACTGGGTAATTTTGATGACTTCTAAAACCCTTCAGCCTAGAAGCGCTTTATTTTCAAGCTCCACTATAATTAGTTACAAAGGTTATTTGAGTGAGATGTGAGGCAATGCTGGAAGGTTATTGTTCAATTTAATCAATTTCATCTACTTTTTCTCTTGCCCTAATATTTTCTTTAAAAGTGAAGAAATAATTGTGAAGAAATATTTTCTTTAGTGAAGAAATAGACTATTTCAGACAGACATTTACAAACAATGACTTGTTTAACAGCCCATTCAGAACTAATGAAGGGATTCAACTGAGGCCAAACTTGGTGCCTACATTACGTATTCGAAGCATAGCCAACTTCAGTATGAAGGAAGACACTGCTGACCTATATAATCTTCTCATGCTTTAACTGATGTCTGAGCACAGCAGCACATCCCACCAGTTCTGTTCAGTCTCCCACACCCAAACAGCCTCATGCATTGCTGATACTCCGGTCTGCAAGATCAAAACTATGTATCTCCAGAATATCTTGTCCAATTTTGCAGTGCAAGTATTTCTAAAACAAGTTCCTCAAAAAAATCAGTGACTCCAATGGTCTCCAGAGGGGTGGATGGACGAAGCATTCCAGCAGAAGCAGAGTAATGGAGTCTTGGTTTAAGAACCATGCTAGAGAACTGACATTCAGACATGCAGAAAAAGTTAGTCCCTATCCACTTACTCCCCTCTGATACTCGATGCATGAATTTCACCATTTTTGTATATTCCAGATTCCAAAGGGGTTATGTTTTTCTACTAAATTGCTCAAGTGAAACCTGGTAGATACAAAAACACTTAACCTGAGATGGATCTGTGCACATATACAGACAATGAAGAAAAACAGGGTAAATTCTAAAGCTGAAAAAATATGTCTTTAACAATTGCTTGAAGTTCTGACTAGAAGAGAGTGCTGCTGAAAGCATATCAGTGATTAGTCTCTTGACCTTTCTTCAACCTGAAGTCATCAGCTATTGTTTGCCACTGATAATAATGACCTTTATTTTATGAGGTGGCTGAAGGACAATCCTTAGAGACCACAGCCTTTCACAAGAGCAACATGCTTAAAAGTTAAATCATACTTTGTAAGCGAAATACGGTGAAATGAATTCAGAATTTTTGCATCAAGATAGAAACATTAAACAGTGGTCATGAAAAAAAACACATCAACACTCAAAATTACTTCTAAAGGAAAAAATCTGTACAAGTGTTGGGCAACAAATCAGCAGAGTATAAAATTTATCTCCCATTTATCCCTTTTTATTTTTTTCACTGAGAAGACAGAAAATTTGTGACAGTTTTCCTTTGCTGCTTTCTGAAAGGAGAAAAGAGAAAGAAAATCAGAGACTCTGAACTGTCACAGGGAATATCTTCTCTGTAACAATGGCACTCCTGACTTCTCAGATATGAACCTCATTGAAGAGGAGGGGATTTCTTCCTAATCACAGCCGACAATCATCTCATGACCTGAAGCTGCAGTGTCTGCCCCTTTCACGTTTTTATTCTTCGTAGTGTAATTGCGTATGTTACCCTAGACCAGACTTGAATGGAAGTCCCTTTATGGGCAACCCCAGGAGGTGGAGCTCAAAATAGAGTAGGTGGCTCTCATTCCTCAGAGTTATTATTGAACCAATCAGACAATATAGTGTTAGGGTCACAACGCAACTAGCAGTGCACTGCTCTGAACGAAGTGTAAAGCCAAAGCCCTGAATAGCTGTGGCCATTAGAAAGAAGTTTTTTCAAGAGTGAAGGAGCTTGCTCCACCAAGACCTAACCCGAGGTATTATACTTTTCCTTGCTGTCAGTTCAGTCAGTCCCCTAGCCTGTATCAGTAGTACAGAGGAGATCTGTTTGTCTTTGAATACCATTCTTCTTCTCTAGTGCAAAGAGCTGCAGTTCTCCAGTGGGATTTTCAGTTTAACAGAAAAATTTAATACAAACTGCTAAAACATTACGATAATTGCTCTCCTGAAAGGCTGCAGAGTATTTGTCCTTAAACTCAGTGTGCATCTCGTGGTCATTGCATTTACCCCTACTACCTACTAGCGAACCGTGGAAGGGAAGAGCCAATATGAATATTGGGAAGCTCAGGAATCACTTAGACTTATTTGAAGGAACATTTTCTTTACCTAGCAGTAATTGTGTTCCAGGCTAAAGGATTTGAGAAAAATAAGCCAGTAAGCAACTAACATGAAGTTATCAGCCAATTGTAGTGAAATGTTCATTGATCGAAGCTGGGAACTTTAAGGACTTGAAGAACCTGGTAAAAAAACGCTGCTGAAATTCAAAAGATTTGAAAATATCAGCCTAAATTTTTAATTAGGATTTGGAGAAAAATATCTTCCAGCTGTAAAGTCACTATATGCCAGAGCCATGTCTGAGTTGTACAAAGTTTCTTAAAATATGAGTTCTGTGAGAGTGTCAGCATTGTAATCCTCAACCCAAATAGCCTGAGAAGGATCCAAAAGTTAAAACACCTTATCATGTGCCCCATGTCAGTCTCCACAGACGATGGCAGATTAGGTGGCCATGGACAGATGGTCACTATTCAGGAAAGTCTCTCACTGGTTTTCTGCAAACCCAATCTTGGTGTTTCACTTTCCTCATGTGTAAAATGCATATATTTTTGTACTTGAAAGTATTTTCAAGAGCTGCTAATATAAGTACTGAACAATTTTTTGGGGTTTTTTTGCTTATGTGTTTTTTATTACTGTCTAAACAGAACCACTTTTCATTCACATCCAAATGACTTGGAAGAGTCGTCATCTGTTTTGAGTTATGTATGATACTCAAAGTATTTTTTAATGTAGAGAAAATCTATTTCAAACAATTTTTGATGTTGCTAAAATATACCACTTGTATTTTTTCTACCTTGTGAGTCTTCAATACACACAGGAAATTGAGAGACCAGATCTAAATTGAGTAGATCAGCAAACAGACTCAATTGAAGGTGTGCAGGTCTGCATTATCTAAGAGTATGGCCCAAAGTGATAAGGACTGGCAGATGAAAAACTGCACATATGCACTCCACCTTGAAATGTATATTTTTAAAACTGCTTTAAAATATTCTTTCTGCTAAATATGTGTTGTATGAATTTTCATGCTTCTATAAATATTATGCAGTTGTAAACGCTGCCAGTCAAACTTAAGGTACCCATCCCAAAGACAAGCTGTTACAGGTGCACACTGCACAGCACATTTGTGTGTGTCTGTGTGTAATTGCAAGTATATGAATATGAGAGAGAAATGCATTTATAACCATGGAAAGCCACTAATTAAGTAAATTACTTTTTTCTTTTCATCAAAACCTCAGATATGGCCAGTTATTGTTTACTGGAAACAGTCCTTTCTTTAACACTTTCACAAAGCATTTTGAAAATTTTGTGGCTTATGTTGACTGTTTTGCAATTTATACTAGTGTATAAAATATTCCCAGCACATACACTTAATCAAAACAAGCCCAATTAAGCTCAGTACTCCAGATTCCACCTCATTAGCTTTCTGTTCCTAAAATATAACAGATGTGATTGCTGCGGGCCATGAGTTAAAGACGAATATTTCAGCTAAGCACTTACAATACAACCTAAAGTTATATGAAGGTTTAATTATTACTTCCATTTTCATGGCTTCTTGTAAAACTCATTTTTCACTTAATAGCAATAGTATTCCACTACTGCACTTTACCTATGGTTACAGAGAAAAATATCCAAATGAGCAAGAAGGGAGAGGGCAGAGGTCGTGTTTTATTCTTGACCTCACATATTGGATGGGTGATTTCACAAACTTGCAGGGCTTCTATCCTTTCAAAACGATTGGAATTCAGAAGAGTCAAAGTCTCAACTTGCAGGATATCACTTTTGCCTAAAAACTGTGCAAGCGTGTGAATGATTTTGCAGCGTGTTCACTTGACATGTTTCAAAGAGATCTGATGGCTTAGCGCACCAGCAACAGCTGGCTAGCACTCCCCTCAAGAAATCCTTGGTACCTCTTAGCTGGATTTTAACTGTTTATAACTACTAGCTTTTTATATAATATCCTATATAAGGAAAAATATTATCCGTTTTCAGTAGTCAAAAGGCCAAAGAGGATTACAGTAGGACTGACAGCAGGGATGTGAAGGGAAGCACTGACAGTTGTCAGTAGCTGTATTTCTTTGTCAATTCCCCAGAGTCAAGCCACTCAATCTCTCTCATATTTTTCTTGTTATGGGAGATCAAGTGTCTGGTGGATCAAGAGTAATCTCTGGGCAAAGTAAGGCAATTCCAAGAATAATCCAGACACATTGGCCTGACTTTTCTATAGCTCAATTCACCATGGAGATTTCCAAATGAGCTTGCATCTTCTAATATATGACGTTTCTTTAAATGTTGTGTACTGATGCATTACTCAGAGAATCATAGCACATTAAGGATTGGAAAGGACCTGACACATCATCTACTCCAATCCCCCTATCACAGCAGGATCACCTAGATCCGGTGGCACAGGAACATGTACAAGCGGGTTTTAAATATCTCCAGAGAAGGAGACTCCACTCCTGGGCAGCCTGTTCCAGTGCTCAATAACTCTCTCTGTGAAGAAATTCCTTCTCAGATTGATGTGGAGCCTCCACTGTTCCAGCTTACACCCATTACCTATCACTAGATGACACTGAGAAAAGCTTGGCTCCATCCTCCTGACACCCATCCTTCACATATTTACAGACATTAATGACATCATCCTTTTTCCAAGCTAAAGAAACTCAGCTCCCTCAGCCTTTCCTTTGCTCTGTGCTGGACTCTCTACAGCAGTTCTGTATCCTTCTGGAACTGATGGGCCCAGAACTGGACACAATACTCCAGATGTGGTCTCACCAGGGCAGAGTAGAGGTGGAGAAGAACCTCTCTTGATCTGCTAACCACCTCCATTCTGATCCACCCCAGGATGCTGTTGGCCCTCTTGGCCACAAAGGCACATTGCTGGCTCATGGTCATCCTGCTGGCCACCAGGACCCTCAGGTCCCTTTATCCTACACTGCTCTCCAACTGGTCACTCTCCAACCTGTACTGGTACCTGGGGTTGTTCTTGCCCACATGCAAGACTCTACACTTACCCTTGTTATACGTCATTAAATTTCTCTCTGCCCAGCTCTCCAGCCTGTCCAGGTCCCACTGAATGGCAGCACAGTCTGCTGTGGTGTCAGCAACACCACCCAGCTTCGTGTCATCAGCAAACTTGCTGACAGTGGACTCTAATCCTTCATCCAAGTCATTAATGAATACATTGAACAGGACTCCAACTAGACTCTGTCCCATTGACCACTACCCTCTGCCTTCTATCCTGCAGCCAGTTCATGATCCACCTCACTACCCGATTATCCAGTCCACACTTCCTCAGTTTGGCTGCGAGGATGCTGTAGGACACTGTGTCAAATGCCTTAGTGAAGTGAAGGCAAACCTCACCCACCGCTTTACCATCATCTATCCACCTGATTATGCCCTCATAAAAGGCTATCAGGTTGGTCAAGCATGACTTCCCCTTGGTGAAGCCATGCTGATTGTCCCTAATGATCCTCCTGTCCTTGATGTGCCTGGAGACAGCCTCTAGGACAAATTGTTCCATCACTTTTCCTGGGATGGAGGTGAGGCTGGGTCCTCCTTACCCTTTTTGAAGATTGGAGTGACATTTGCTATCCTCCAGTCCCTAGGCACCTCTCCTGATTTCCATGACTTAGCAAAGATGATGGACAGTGGCCTAGCAATGACTTCTGTCATCTCCCTTAGTACTCGTGGGTGCATCCCATCCGGCCCATGAATTTATGTACATCCAGTTTGCTCAACTTACTCCTAACTCAGTCCTCATCAAGCAGTCATGGAGACACACTGGTCTGCACCGTGTGTGTCATGACGGCTGGTTGCGGTTTTTTGGCCTCCTTGGCAGTTAACAGGAATAGATTTTAATGTAAGGTTCATTATCACACTGTCCTGAAGCATTAGGAAATAAAACTTGCTGTGTAGCCCCGTCTCACAGCTCAGTCAGTGGCAGCTGAAAGTCTTTGACTTCACTTTGGTTTCAAAAATGAATAAATGGGAGGATGTTGTGTATTTTATTCCCTGCTTGCTCTGAATGGGCTTTAAATCCAAGTTGATGGCTGACTGTGGCACTCCTGGTACCATTCAAGCCCATACGGAGAAATAAATGCTGTCTGCAGGTTCCAAGTTATCTCCATTTCGGCTCTAAGTGGTTGCGAGTGGTTGGTTTGGGCATCTCATGGTCCTGTTGCTTTTTTGTGCCTGCATTCCTCAGCCTGACCCCAGGCAGGGCTGAAGCTCCACGGGTTGGTGTTTGTGTTATGAAGGAGGTTGAATCTGTCCACCAGACCAGAACCCAGCAGGTTCTGTCCCCAGCTTGGACAGGTCCCTGTTGTCCAAGCAGGGCTTCTTGTGTGAGAGACGTTAAAAGTTGTCTTTTCCTCACCTTTCCGCATAGCTGACGTAATTCAGTGTCACAGCATCACAGACTAGGTTGGGTTGGAAGGGAACTTGGAGCTCACCCAATGCCAACTCCCTGCCATAGGCAGCAACACCTCACCAGACCAGGTTGCCCAGAGCCCCATCCAACCTGGCCTTGGACGCATCCAGGGATTCTGCAGCCACAGCCTCCCTGGGCAGCCTGTTCCAGAGTCTCAGCAACCTCACAGGAAGAGATTTCTGCCTCAGATCTCATCTCAAGCTGCCCTCTTTGAGCTTGAACCCAGTGCCCTTGTCCTGTCCTGTTACCAGAGTCCTTTGGAAAAAGTCCCTCTCTAGCTTTCCTCTAGCCCCTTCAGGTACTGGAAGCTGCTTTAAAGTCCCCCCGGATCCTTCTCTTCTGCAGGCTGAACAGCCCCAGCTCTTTCAGCCTGTACCCAGAGCAGAGAGGCTCCAGCCCTCTAATCATCCTGGTGGCCTCCTCTGGACTGTCCAACAGCTCCAGGTCCTTGTCCTGGGGACTCCAAAAGTGGCTGCAGGACTCCAGATGGGGTTAGAGCAGAGAAGAAGGAGAGAATCCCCTCCCTGGACCTACTGGTGACGCTTTGCATCCAGCCCAGGACACAGTTGGTTCTGGGCTGCCCTCACCCCTAGAATCATTGTCACCCGATTTACCACCAAACTCAACCATTATTCACACTGTTGAATCCACAACTTACCATTGTTGGAAGAAAAGCATCAGCTTCTTCCTGTGGGTTTAGGATTTTTATCTGTAGCCTCTCTGCCCCGATGCCATTTCTGCTGCTGGTTCCTCAGCTCAGGAGCCCTTGTGAAACATGACAGCAGGTTCTGCACTGAAATTGGCTGTCAGCTTCCCTGCCCGTTAGAAATGCTCCTGGTTGCAGGGCAATAAATAATGCAGACCCTGTTAATAGCTGCCAAATGCGACAGCGCTGCTGCTGCTGCCGCCACCACCACTGCTGGAGAAAAAGATGGTGCTAATAAACCCTGACTGGGCTCTAGCCACTGGCTGCTGAGGTTTAAGTGTTTACTGCTCTTTGCTTAAAACACTTGGCTTATAAATCAGAAGTGTTTCTGGACTTGGTAAGGAGCATGAATTGTCATCATGGCCTCACATTAACTTGATGACTTGCTGGGTGGATCCACCAGCCCCCAGTGGGTCACACAGAGTTGAAATATGAGAGGATTGAGGGTGCTAGAGCAGCACATCCTGCACTACTGGTGTTTTATAGGGGGGTGGAGCTTTATCTGACCAAGAGGCCACTGGGTTCTTGGGGTGGATCAAGAAGAGTATTGCCCGTAGGTTGAGGGAAGTTCTCCACCTCTGCTTTGCCCTGGTATGGGCACATACGGGGTCCTGGGACCAGTTCTAGGCTCCTCAGGTCAAAAAGGACAGTGAGTTACTGGAGGGAGTCCAGCTCACAGCTACTAGGATGCTCAGGGGGCTGGATCATCTGCCCTAGGGGAGAGGCTGAGGGAGCTGGGGCTGTTCAGCCTGGAGAGGGGGAGACAGAGGTGGCGGGAAGGATCTCATCAGTGCTGATCAATAGCTAAAGGACTGGTCAGGAGGATGGGACCAGGCTCTTCTTGGTGGTGCCCAGTAACAGGACAAGGGACACTGGGCACAGACTGAGACACAGCAGGTTCCATCTGAACAGAGGGCAAAGCTTTTTCCTAGTGAGACCCAGGCTGCCCAGAGAGGTTGTGGAGTCTCTGCTCTGGAGAAATCTCAGACCTTCCTGGGCTGTTCCTGTGGGATCTGCCCTAGGGGATCCTGCTCTGACGGAGGGATGGTACTGGATGATCTCCAGAGGTCCCTTCTCACCCCACCAGTCTGGGATCATTGTGGCATCACACTGGCTGCTCTGTCCTTTCTGCTCTTGAGCCCCTGTGGTTTATTTTCAGGAGTTCCTAACAGCTTGTAAAATCATCTTGGTGCTTCAGGTGGCACCAAGTGCAGCTGAAGAAGAGGCAGAAACTGCTGCAGGCTCTCTGCCCAGCCTTGGACAGCAGCTCTCTTCATCTCCCCATGCCTGGGGGGGGTCTTTTTCTTGTGGTTTATGACCAGGAAATGTGGCAGTTAATGACACAAGGAAGGGCCAGGAGGGTCCTGACTGCCTGCAGAGCAGTTGGAGTTCAGCTGTCAGAAGATGCCTCTCGAATGCAGATGATTCTGTTAAGTACTGGGGTGTGGAATGCAATCCTATATGTTGAAATAGAGGTGGATTCTGCTCCATCTAGATATTTAATGAAGGTAATTCAGCACAGGGAGGGTGTCTGTGCTGTGTTCCAGCTGGAGACTTCAGCACTGAGCAGGCAGGAGTGGTCAGGAGCTATTTCTGCCCTAACGGCCATGACAGAGTGGTGGCATAAAATGTACCAGCAGAAAAAATGTTTTCAAACACTTCTGCCAATGAATTTTAATGGCAGAGAGAGAGGAAAACACATAAACCCTCAAATTAACCTCCTCCTTACAATAGGCAGGAGATCTTCCTTAGCCAGAGCCATCCGGAGCTCATTCCAGTGACTGGAGGCTAAAGAAATGTGGGAAATGAAGGTTCCAACCCCGCAAAACTGGCTCCTCCTGGTGTTACTGACATGGAGGTGTTGATGGTGCTGGGTACCAATTGAAGAGACCTGCCTGGGGGTGGATTTTGGAGAGCAAAGCTGGCTTTGTTCTATTCTGGGGCTGTCAGCAGGTGTGTGTGCCCTGGGATGGGGAAAAAATAGCAAAACACTGCTTTAATCGATGCAGCCAGCCTGGCCACAAGGCTTTGCCCACAAGGCGGCAGTGGGTGACAGTGCAGCACCGCTTTCTCCCCTCTAGCAGTTCCTGCCATGGCCCAGCATTAATATTGATGTTGTCCAGGTGGCACCAGGATCAAGTCACACAAGAGAAGGACATGCCCAGAGCCTTTTGCCCCAGGGGATTTTGAGTTGTGGCCCCGTGTCTTGAGCCAGCAATTATTTCCACTGAGCAGATGGAAGAGCAAAGTGGTTTTGGCACATCAGATCCTTCTGCTTTACAGCCGCCTTCACCTTCTGTCTTTAGGAGCAAACTCCAGTAGCAGCAAACATAGATGGGTTTTATCTCTTGTTGAGTCTGGGTTTGGGCCTCCAAAGGAAAACAGCATTGCTGGGGAGAAGGCTGGAGCACCAGTGCTCTGAGGAGAAGCTGAGGGAGGTGGAGGGTTTGACTGGAGACAGGGAGGCTCAGGGGAGACCTTCTTGCTCTCTGAAACTCACTGAAGTTCTGGAGGTTGGAGCCAAGTGGGAGTTGGTCTCTTCCCCAGGGACAAGTGACAGGACAAGAGGAACTCACCTCAAGTTGCCCCAGGGAAAGTTGAGGTTGGCTCTGAGGACCCATTTCTGCCCCACAAGGGTTCCCCAGGCTGCCCAGGGCCGTAGGGGGAGTCCTTGTCCCTGGAGGGGTCTCAGAGCTATGGTGATGTGGGGTAAGAGGCAGGAGTTAGTGGGGCCCTGGCAGTGCTGGGGAAAGGAGTGGACTTAAAATTAAAGGTCTTGTCTAAATGACTCAATGATCCCCAGAGAGGGAGAACTTGGTGATGGGCAGATGTGATGTGAGGGAAGGACAGTACCCTCTGGTTTCCTTGTCTGTCCCAGATGCCTTCTCCACACTCTCAACTCTCAGGTTGCCAAAAGAAGGGATTTGGTTGAATGCAGCTGAATATACAAAACCCATTGCTCTAACTCAGCTGCCTCTTTGCTTTCCTACAGGTGAAGTGGAAAGGGAAGGACCTGTTTGATCTGGTGTGCAGGACACTGGGACTCCGAGAGACCTGGTTCTTCGGGCTCCAGTACACTATCAAGGACACAGTGGCTTGGCTCAAAATGGACAAGAAGGTTGGAACCAGGCTCTCCCTTCCTGGGATGACAGAGGCTGATGTACCTTTTGTTTCCCTTTTTCTTTGATATCTCTGGGGGTGAGGTGCATTTAAGTCTCATCTCTGAGGCATCTGTCAGTCAAAGGGGAAAAATGGGGCAGATGTAGCCCCCCTCAGCTTCTTCTGAGCTGTGAATCCTCAGGCTGAATCCCCTTGAGGATCCTCTGCTGGGATGCTGGACTTCAAGGGAAGGTCGTCATGTAAAGGAGGCTAAAAAGTCTCTTCTGTGCCCCTGAAAGTACGTAGTGGAAAAGTGAAGTTGCACTTGGGCTACTTTTGTTGTTGAGAACTGAAGAGGAAGAAGACCAGAGGGGGGATAAGGAGATGGAGGTAAGGGAGGAAAACTCTTCCCAGACATGCTGAGAGAAGCCATAGATGTGGTTCTGTTGACATCCGAAGGACATTATGTCAAAACCAGACTGTGAGGAAGGGCTGGGTGTCTCCCAGAATCACCTAATTGTTGGAGTGGGAAGGGACCTCAAGTGCAGCTCCCCCTGACAGGCTTTTAAACTAACAGGAATCCTCCCAGGACAGAGCCAGCAAGACAGCAAGGAATCACAGAATCATTGAGGCTGGAAAAGCCCTCTGATCTCATCCAGCCCAGCCCAGGACCTAACATCACCACATCGGCCACACCAAGGCACTAAGGGACACAGCCAGTCTGTCTTTAAACATCTCCAAGGATGAGGACTCCACCACTGCCCTGGGCAGTCCATTCCAGGGTCTGATCACCCTTTCCATGAGGAGGGGCTTCCCTAACATCCAACCTAACCCTCCCTTGCAGCTTAAGGCCCTGCCTTCTCATCCTGGTGCTAATTGCCTGGGAGAAGGGCCCAACCTCCACCTGACTACAACCTCCCTTCAGGTAGTTGTAGAGATGGAGAAGGTCCCTCCTGAGTCTCCTCCAGACTAAACACCCCCAGCTCCCTCAGCCTCTCCTTATTAGCCTTTCCCCTCATCAGTGTCCAGTACAGGGGAAGAATGATATCCCTAGTCCTGCTGGCCACACTGTTGCTGATCCAAGCTAGGATGCCATTGGCATTTTGTACCATACAGGGAAAAGCTGAGAAAGTCGGCTGATGCTGTAGCAGGACCCAGCATCGCTGCGATCGGGCTCAGCCTCTGCTGTCTTGTTCCCCATGCTGTTTGTTTGTGCCTTGTTTGTTTTCTCACGTCCTTACACATGTCAGAAATGTTTGTTTTCTGTTTTTCACTAGGGTGTCTGAACTTTTTAGGTTGGTTCCTCTGTTCTGTATGTCTAAAACTGCTCAATAATTAGTTTGCTGATGTGAGCAGAAGGGAGCTAAGACAGAAGAAACTAAGAAGAATAACTGACCTGCTCTTGTATCCCACAGGTTCTGGATCATGATGTTCCAACAGAGGAGCCCGTCACCTTCCACTTCCTGGCCAAATTTTATCCTGAGAATGCAGAGGAGGAGCTGGTCCAGGAGATCACCCAGCACTTGTTCTTCCTGCAGGTAGGAGCTGTCACAGTGTGGTGTTTCCCAATCCTAGGATGAGCAGGAGTGCAAGGCTCCAGAGTCACCATGTCACAGAATCACAGAACATTAGGGGTTGGAAGTGACTTCAAAAGATCATCCAGTCCAATTCCCCTGCCAGAGCAGGATCACTTAGACCAGGTTGCACAGGAACATGTCCAGGCGGGTTTTAAACATCTCTAGAAAAGGAGACTCCACAACCCCCCTGGGCAGCCTGTTCCAGTGCTCTGTCACCCTTGGGCAGCAGAGCACAGCTCCTCAGAGACAAATGTCATGGAGACAGTTGTCTCCAACACCCAAAACTTTGGAAAATAGATTGGAGCTGGTTTGTCTGGCTGCGCTGCAAGGTTCATCGCTTCCACAGTCTCCAGAACACTGGAGCACAAGAAAACCCCAGCTCTGTCAGAGGCTGCTGGTGTGCACAGAGAGAGGGGAAGAGGGAACCAAATGGTCCCAGTAGCTCATGCCCTTGCATTAAGCACTTGGAAACCAGAGCCAACCGACTTTTGAGCTTTTTTTTCTTTTGTATTTAAAGTACCCATTGAAACTTTAACTGCTGTAGCTGTTGTAGTGCTGGTGGCTGGGAAGAAAGAGCTTCGATGGTAGGAGCTCGCTGTCAGATGAGATCCAGTGGCTGAATCTATGTCTTATAAAGGGTTGTGTTAGGGAGCAGAACAGTCCTAGCCAGACCCCTGGGTACTTCCTGGGATCTGTGTGAGTCTCCCAAGGAAGAATCTGCTGCTTTTTTTCTCTTAATGAAGTGTGCAGCCCCCCAAAGATATCAAACATGACAGGTTTAATTTTTTTAATACTCAGAAGCCAGGAACTGTAAAGCCATGGCTTCTGGGAGCGGCATGTTGGGTCTCCTGGGCTGCTCACAGCGAGGTGACCCTGCGGCTCTCCTGGCTGCTGGGAGCATTGGGGGGAACTTGCCTCCAGTGCAGGGGAGTGCTGACTCGTAAGGAACCCTTAGTATCCCAGAGCAAAACCTTTGCTTGCTCAGGGAGTTGACGCTTCTTTTTGAGCTTACTGCTGGGTATGGGCGGCGAATTGAGCTGTAGCTTATGCCTTAAGAGGTTTTACCTCTATGTTTACACGCAAGACTTCACCCCCTTCCTTTTGCCTTCAGCAGTGGGATATGGCTTCTGTCATTTTTCCACCTCTAAATTTAGCCATTCTCACAACCTGTCTGGAAAAGGCGGCCTGTGAAAGCCTGAGCCCTTCCCTTCTGAACTGCCAGAGACTTCCTGAGTCTGAATCCTAATTAGTGTTAGGAAAATTGTTAACTGTGTGCTTGACAGTTCCAGTTAAACCCGACCACTACCATCTGCTGCAGCAGTCATGCTTCGTGCCTCCGCGCTAAACTTGTTGGTCTGTGTCTTACTGCTCCATGCAGGTGAAGAAGCAGATTTTGGATGAGAAGATCTACTGTCCTCCTGAAGCTTCAGTCCTCTTGGCCTCTTACGCTGTCCAAGCCAAGGTAGGCATAGGGGATCCCTGTGGGCCTACTGACACTGCTGGTGGGTTGACACTGGCTATGTTCTGCTTCCTGAGGAAGAGGTAGGCAGGGAAAGTTGTTACAAGCTGGGAAGCAAGAGGGCTACTAGCAGCTCTGCTGCCTTCTCTGCACGGCTGGTTCCTGGCTGCCTTCAGGCATTGGGCGGGTTTTTGCTTTCTCTTTCCAGGACTCTTTAGCAAGTGCTGAGCTTCCAAGCTGGAGTGCCTGCTTGAGTGTGCCTAAACCACTGGAGCAGGTGTATTCTCTGAGCCCCTGCAGTGGTGGATCTTCTCCCTGCTCCTGCAGGTGTAGCCAGAGGCACAAACAGCCAAGGGACTCACAGCTCTGCTGCTTCCCTGGAATGCTTGTCATCGTGATAACCACTTCAGTTTGAGTGCTCCATAGAATCTCAGACTGGGTTGGAAGGGAGCTCAGACCTCACCCAGTGCCAACCCCCTGCCCTGGGCAGTGACACCTTTCATCAGACCAGAGTGCCCTGAACCCCATCCAACTTGGCTTTGGACACTTGCAGGGATGGAGCAGCCACAACCCCCCTGCGCAACCTGTTCCAGGTCCTCAGCACCCTCACAGGAAGGGATTTCTGCCTCAGATCTCATCTCAGTCTCTCTTCTTGGGGCTTCAACCCATCCTCCTTGTCCTGTGACCAGAGTACCTTGAAAAAAGTCCTTCTCCAGACTTCCTGGAGCACTTTCAGGTACTGCAAGCTGCTTTAAGGTTCCCCTGGAGCCTTCTCTTCTCCAGGTTGAACAGTGCCAACTCTCTCAGCCTGTCCCCAGAGTAGAGGAGCTCCAGCACTCTGATCATCCTTGTGGCCTCCTTTGGACTCCAGCTTGCCACAACAACATTATTGTGGTTTTAAAAGGTTCTTCTAGCTTCTCCCTTCATCCAGGGTTTGATCTTGGGGGTTTGGCCACAGTAGGCAAAAGGAAAACTCAGTGGTCTTTGAGTGCCCCTTGATCCGATGGAAATGTGTTTGGTTGGAGAGACTCATCAGCCACAGGCAGGCACAGGGCCTGTAGAGGTGCTCAGTCTGGGTGCAGCACCCATTGCTTTACCAGAGTGAGTGAGTAAACACTTAGTCAGCATTTTTCTCTGCTAACCTGCTGAGCTGAGGATACATAGGGGATGACTTTCCTCATTGCCCAAATGAACAAAACCTTGGGTAAATATTGAGTGTGATTAACTCTTGGTCACAACAGCTCGTGCTAGCGCAGTCAGGAACAGACTGGAATTTGTTATGGGGCTGGTGTACCGTCCTGTGTCTGTTCTCTCTGCTCAGCTGTCTGGAGGAACTGAGCCAGAGCACTTGAGACCTTGCACGGCTTGATTCTGAACATAGACTGTGAGAAGGTGGAAGAGGGGCAGTGTTTCTCATCCCCACCTCACGTCTGTACCAGACACCGTGTTTCCTTGCTGCCCCTTCTGCTGCAGAGGAGAAAGCTGAAAGCACCGTGTTGGGGGCAGAGCTGCAAAGATGTTGCAGGTCATCGCCTTCCAGTGAAATAGGATAACAGTGTCCTTTCTGGACGAGAAAGTGGCCACTGAGTGCAGTAATTTCCCTAATAACATGCTGATTAGCCTGATTAGGGCCATAATGGCAGTGTTTTTGCAGCCACTTGATTGACAGCCAGGTTGGCTGGTGCTGTTGTCTCGCACCTACCTGCAATAACCAACTAAACATGTGGGTCATAAAACCGAAAAACTGGATTTATTTCTCTCTTGTTGCCTTCATTTGAGGAATTGCTGTGTGTTTTCCCCTCGAGCCCTGCAGTCAGCCCACCCACGCTGCTTTCAGACACTGGAGGCGGTTCAGGTTTTAAATAGCTGGGAGAGACGTGGAATCTCCCGGAAAAGAAACAAAAAACCCACATCCTGGCAGAAAACTAACAGCCAGGTGCCCCTCTCAGTTCTTACCCCTTAAAATGCAGCTCACTGCAGCCCTTGCAGCACTTCAGACCTTGTAGCACTAGCAGACGGTTATTTTATTTGATTTTTATGGGGTCTTTTTTCCTCAAACCAAACAATGCTTGGTGCAGTTTGATGTGAACACACTTGTGCTTATCCACCAAGGTGTAAACAAGGTGTAAGAAGATAGTAATGGCAACTCCCACATGTAACCCTATATAGGGATATTAACCCTATAGCTTGGTGAAGAAGAGCTGGAATTCCCAGTTCCGAAGCACCAATTTAATTGCAAGGCCTTTGGAAGTGCGTTTGCCTGACTAGCGGAGCCAGCAGACGCTGCAGTGCTTGAGCCCTGTGTTGATTTTGGACGGGTGAATAATTGATGTTCTCATCCAGTACAAGAATTCTACTGGGACCTGGAAATTTATTTCTTCTTATCCACTGCAGGAAAAATCAACATAATCCATTGTCAAGCTCAGATCTCCGTGGCAGATCGCAAAAGAAAATAATCACCTTTAATCCTGTTTGCTATTATTTTCGTCACCTCAAGACCATTTCTTTCCCAGCTCTCCAAGGTTATTGGAGTTGTTTCCACAGTTTTCTTGCTGATCCCTTTTGATGTGGGTTCAAGGGATGCTGGAGCACCGATAGACCTTTGAAGACAGTTGCTGCTGCTCAGCACCTTCCTGAATGAAAGTCTGTCTTTGAAAGGAGGAAGAAGCTTCCTGACCACCATGTGTGTCTGGGGTTTGGGTTTAGAAATTGCTACCATTCTGTTCTTCCTGAGCTGAAGCTCCTGTGGAAGGTCAGTAGGGAAGGGCCATCGCCATGTATTGAGTCAAATTGTCCTTGCAGTGGTCCCATCTGCTGGGCACTGAGAGTCGCAGTGTTTCATCTGTGTGCCTCATGTCCATCCTCTTTTCAACTCGTGAGGTTGTTTGAGATGCTTTCTGGTTGTTTCCTGCCCTCTTAGAGGAGGTAAACTCATTTTCACGAGCTCTGCGGGGACACTCTTCATGTCAATCCCTTAATGAGCAGTTTTATTTCTCAGTCAATTTACATTCTGCTCCAGAAGATGTAAATCTAAACAAATACTGGTAATTACTGGATGCATTTGATGAATCTGAATTGGATTCCACCACCCAGTTGAGCAACAAAGCAGACACCTGCCTGAGAGGAGCCTCTCAAACTCTGGTCATTCTTTTACATAGTTGCTCATTAGGGTGATGAGCAGTGACAGAGCAACCACCATCTGACTCACCCTGATTCCTTCTATCCCTCAGTTCTTGGTGACAGGTTGTTGGCTGTGTCTTGGCTCCCCATCCCATTGCTGGTGGGAGGGGAAGGACATCTCAGCTATAGTCCTTCCCTGCATCAGAGAAAGTGTTTCCTAGGATTAGAGTAGAGCTGAATCACAGAATCAGACTGGTCTGGGTTGGAAGGGAGCTCAGACCTCACCCAGCGCCAACCCCCTGCCATGGGCAGTGACACCTTTCACCAGCCCAGGTTGCCCAGAGCCCCATCCAACCTGGCCTTGAACACTTCCAGGGATGGAGCAGCCACAGCCTCCCTGGGCAGCCTGTTC
>JAOXOE010000256.1:64494864-64507939 GCA_028565055.1 Phoeniculus purpureus | reverse complement strand
AGTCCCCATCCCTGGAGGTGTTGAAGGACAGCCTGGCTGTGGCCCTTAGTGCCCTGGTCTGGCTGCTGTGGTGATGTGAGGTGCTGGGCTGGATGAGCTCAGAGGTCTTTTCCAACCCCAGTAATTCTGTGAAGAGTCAAAGATGCTTTGGCAAAATGCCACTTCTCCTGGTAGAAAAAGTGTATTCAAGAATGGGGAAAGAGTCGCAGAACCCTTTACACAGGAGAAGGACTCTTATTCTAGATCTGCTACTGCTGTAACCCCACAACAGATAGTTGTTAGCAGTTTTCAGTTTTGGAAAATGGAATCAAAGGTTGTGCCATCATCCCAAACTGTCTGTGCTGATGAGAATTTAGATATCATGCACACAGAAAAACAGGCCACAGCTGGGCATGGAACCCGGGTGGGTTTTGTCCAGGAGATGGTCTCTGTGCAGTCTTTGGATCTCATTCTACTTAAGGTACATTCACCCTGAAGACATGCAGAATCACAACATGGTTCTGTCTGGAAGAGGTTTTTAAGAGCATCAAGTTCAGCCTAGTACTGCCACATCTACGTGACTTTTAAATACTTCCAGGGATGGTGACTCCGCCGCCACTTTGGGCAGCCTGCTCCAATGCTTTACAACCCTTCTGGTGAAGAAATTTTTCATACTATCCAGCCTAAGTGTTCCCAGCATATCTTGAAGCCATTTCCTCTCATCCTACTGTTTGTTATTTGGGAGAAGAGACTGACCCCCACCTCACTGCAACCTCCTTTCAAGTAGTTGTAGAGAGTTACATGGTCTCTTCTCAACCTCTTTTTCTCCAGGCTAAATAACTCCAGTTCCTTTGGTCACTCCTCATAGTGTCTTGTTCTCTAGACCCCTCAGCACCTTTGTTGCCCTTCACTGGACACACTCAAGCATCCCAACGTCCTTCTCATAGTGACACCCCAAAACTGAACACAAAGTGTGTCCTCACCAGTGCGAACTACAGAGAGATGATCACTTCCCTGCTCCTGCATAGCGCTGGCCTTCTTGGCCACATTGCTGGCTCATAATCAGTATCCTTTTCCCGCCTGATAGCTTCCAGCCACACCTCCCCAAGCATTGTATAGTGGTGTTGTGCCTCAAGTGAGAAGCTGGAACTTGGCCTTGTTAATCCTCATCTAATTGGCCTCAGCCCATCGAAGGAGGACACAGACCTGCTGGAGAGAGTCCAGCACTGAGCCACAAAGATGATTAAGGGAGTGGTGCACCTCCCTGATAAGGAAAGGCTGAGGGAGCTGGGTCTCTTGAGCTTGGAGAAAAGGAGCCTGAGAGGTGACCTCATTAATGTTGATAAATATGTGGTGAAGGGTGGGTGTCAGGAGGATGGAGCCAGGCTCTGCTAAGTGGCTTCTAATGGTAGGACAAGGGGCAATGGGTGTGAGCTGGAACACAGGAGGTTCCACATCAATATAAGAAGGAACTTCTTCACAGTGAGGGTGACAGAGCACTACAATGGGTGGCCCGGGGTGGGTTGTGGAGTTTCTTTCTCTGGAGACATTTAAAAACCACCTGGACGTGTTCCTGTGCGTCTTGATCTAGGTGATCCTGCTGTGGCAGGGGGATTGGTTGGGATGATCTTTCAAGGTACCTTCCAATCCCTAATCTTCTGTGATTCTGTGTGAGATACCAGCTTTCCAAAACAGGGTCTCCAGCAATGAGATGCAAACAGCAGCAGCAAGATCTGTTTGATGCCTGCAGTGACTTAGGAAGAGAAACAACTGTCTAGAAATTAAGTCAGTGAGGTTATCCTGGGACTTCTGGCAGCAAACCTCCAGACTCAGTAACATGGAGTCATACTGTTCACTACATGCATCTCCTCCTGCCCTGGAAACCTTTGGTAATGCAGAGGACTAAGGCACCTACAAAGGATCATCCTTATGTGCTCTCCTCCTCTTGAGCTTGGAAGCTGTGCCAGATGCAATAAGTAAGTTAGAAGTCTCTAGTACATCATCTGTCTAGGGCTCTCATTCTCCCATCTCCTGGACCGTTGTTCTCTAGGCTGAAAATAAATCTAGAAGGAAGTGGCTTCTGCCTTGTGTTCCTGTTATGCTGGCTGGGGTGAATTTACACCAGATTTCTGTTTCATAACATTAATGACAGATTTTTTTTCTTCCCTTTTATTGCCCCTTTTCTATTGCAGCTGCCACATTCTCTGCTGCCTGTCAGATCCTTGTACAAATGGGGTGAGAGCTGTGATTCCCTGCCACCACCCAGCCCTCCAAGGTCAGTTGTTATCCTCACCTCTGACACACACCTGGGTGATACCTCAAAGCCCCCAGAATAGCCATGGTGAGAGGGGAAAAATACAACTGGATGGAGAGAAGTGCAGCTGAATTTGCTGTCCAGCACACTTTGCTTTTGCTGAGCCTCCTGTCTCTCTGCCTCAGTAGAAGGGAAGGAGTGGGAGGTTCCATATCAGAGTTGCTCCATCATTCTGCAAACTCAAGGTAAGCTGGTGCTGTCTGCAAAAGACCCCTCGATTATTGGTCTGATGCTCAGGGACAGGAATCCTTTCACCACAGGAGAATCATTAGGGATTGGAAGGGACCTCATAAGATCATCTAGTCCAATCCCCCTGCCACGGCAGGATCACCTAGACCAAGTCCCGCAGGAACACGACGCTGTGCCAGGCAGAAGCAAACAGCTGAATGCCAGGGAGCAGGGAGGGCTGGTCTCTGGGGTGTCTTTCTGGTTCATGTGAGCACAACCGCACAGAAATATGGGTTGAGGAATGGCAGCTGTCTGAGAAAATAGTGTGCAGTCCTGTCCCTTTGCACATTCAGAACTTGCATTCCTCCAAGCTGTTGAACAACTGCCCTCCTCAAGGGCTGAAAAGCTGAATTTATACCCACAGACGGTTTAGGCTGTTCTTGGGGCATCAGATCCTTGTGCTGACTGTCTCTGACACCGCAGGGCCCCTAACTACTGCTGGCTCCCTGGGTGCAGCCAGCCAGCCACCCCACAGCTGTGGCTCTCCACTCTGGAGCTGTTTCTGATTACAACTGATCCTCAAGTCCCCCTGCATGTCCAGTTGGCAGCAACTTGGTCACGCAAGCTTCTGTGCTCAGGAGAGCCTGGTCGCTGTCGAGCAAAGGCTGTGTCATGGAGGACAACTGGCTGACAGCCCTACAGTCTGCATCCAAGTCACGGCTCCCCTTTGTGCATGCTTAACCAGCTCCCTCTGCACTGGCCTGTGCTGTGCTGTTGCTTGGCCTCTTCTGTCATGCTTCCAGCTGCCCTTAATGGGACCATGCCCTCCATCTGTGCCCCACAGTTTCAATGCTATGGATGTGTGTTTTTCAGCCTGCACATCATCCTCCTTTCAATAGTTGTCCTACGCAGTTCTTCGTCATCTCTTGATGAACACCAGGCGCCCTCCTCACTGGTTTACTTGCTGCTTCTTCAGCTACACCACCACAGGAATCCCATTCTCTATTCTCCAGGCCTGCAGCCCTTCTGTTTTTCCTACCCAAATCAAACTGAAGGAGTCACAGAAGGTTAGGGATTGGAAGGGACCTCGAAAGATCTTCTAGTCCAATCCCCCTGCCACAGCAGGATCACCTAGACCAAGTCGCACAGGAACATATCCAGGTGAGATTTAATATTCTATCCATGTAGATTTCACTTAGTAAAAGATTGTGTAAAGCTCCTGTGACAAAGCACTATCCAGCTTGACTACTCTAGGAACTGACATACCTACCAAGAGACAGAAGACTGCACTATCAGAGTAATTAGAAAATAAAATCCATCATGACTTAAACTAGTGACAGGTGTTGAATCCTTCTAAGCACATTCAGGTTGGAAGAAATGTGCACCAAAAATATTAATTTATCCTGGGCGTATCATTGTCACCATAACATTCTTAACTTCAACATTATTACCCCTTTCCAAATGACTTCACTGTAAACTGTAAGACCTAGTTAAATGTCCTTTACAAAGTGCCAGACACAACTGTGCTCTCTCTAGAGCTGTAGAAGGGAAATAAAGCTAAACTGCTTCTCCTTGAGATCATGCATTTTAAGTAAAGATTTACTACACATTTCTCCATTATTTATTGTACTAGATACTAATTATTTATTAACCTAATTCACTTAAATTTGGGGATAGGAGTACTTCTCTGATTGTTTCTTGGACATATACATTAGCAACAGAGTGTGCTAGGCTGTCCTAGCAACGGGCTTGTTACAATGCGATTGAATTATGTCCCCATGGTGTGTTGAGGACAGCTGTTTCTGTGCACTTTTGGGTAGGATGGACAGGGATGTGTGTTTGCTGTGACAGAATCATCTGATGGCTTGAGATTCATGTAAATCATGATCACCAACTTTAGGTATATATAAAGCACCCTTTTCCTTCTGTGGGTGTTTTGATGCTTGCTTAATGAAAAGAATACCTTCACTATGAGTATTTCATTCTTACCATTCTGCAGCTTGTGTAAAAGCCTTTCACATGCACTGAGCTTGGTGCTTCACTCAGTTGTGTAACTGTATGCCCTGACTGGTAAGACACAGGTTAGGACCACTTCTCTTTTTCCTGCATATGATCAACAAATAAAGGCAGATGAAGGAGTCCACTGTGATACTTCCATAGCCCTCAAGTTGTGAAGAATAAACAAGAGACTTTAAAGTACACCTGTCACATTACAATTCAGGACAGCAATGGACTTCGTCCGACAGGCTGGTCTGTTGAGTGGAGTGTCTCAGGACATTGTGTACAAAGATGTACTCCATCTGCTTTCAGATTAGCACTTGCAGTGAGCGTTGACCTTAGCTTGCTGTGCTTTCTTTTGTTTTTGCCGTGACTTTTCCTGACACCCCATTATGCATTCATGGTCTAGAAAAAGTGAACTGAGGAAAAGATAAATTAATTTCCTTTCTATTAATTACATGCTATTAATTTAACAAATTTGGTTGTGGCTTAGAAGGCAAATATCTGTCCAGATTGCAAGACTTCAGTTCACAGCATAGCACCCTCACAAAGGTGATTTGGGGTAGTTTATAGAAAGGAGGACATCAAATGGTACAGTTCATCTCCAAAAGAGCTCCCTTAGAACTTATGTAGGAAAGGCAAGTGAATTTAAGAGTATAGGTACTATAGAAGCCAGAAACTGTAATGGAAAAGTAATTCTGCCTCATGTGGCTACATATCCAGGTTCTCAAGTGTGAACTAAGCGTTTATAAGTTTCTCAGAGAGAAGAGAAAAGAAAATAGGGGAAATGTAAAAAGGGAAAAGTAGAGTTAGATATTTAGGAAAACAATACTAATGGTGAAGGACACAGAAAATTCTTAAAAATTAAAAACTAGCTCCATGGAGAGAGAAAATAATGAAATTTATTTTCCTATGGAATTATTTCCAGTGTTGTTTAGAAAGATATGACTTTCACATAAAATTTATCTGATGGTAGAAGTTTTCATAATGCAGTTCTTCCATGTGTATTCCCTACTGTTTAATAAGGGCCAAGGTCATACTGCAGACAGCTGTACATTCTCTCTCAAGTACTTAGCTCTCTGTTTTCACAATATGTCTAGGAAAAAAATACCTTTGAAATGATTGTGTTCTATGTCAAAGATCATTGAACTTGGGGAACAGGTTAAAAAACTACGGACAGTCAAAGGGGAGGGATAGACATACCAGATGACCACTGAAATTTTATCTCTCTAAGAAAACTCACTGGGAAAACCAGACTAAAGCAAACAGAAGTAAGCCAATCACTTGCTGCAGACATCTGAGATACAGTGAGACTATTTCCAAATGAAAGTATATCACAGGATTAACACTTTGAGGGTAACTTTAAGGGAATGGCATCAATTCCAGCTCATCTGTTTTCGTAACAGAAAGCAACAGGCGGTTACAGTAACAAACCCCTTGATACACCTTTGCAGCACAGATGTCAGGACTGCAGCTTGGGAACACCTATTATCGCTGAGGGTTTGATTTGTAGGGATGATACAGTAATTCTTTTTCTGGGTTGATAGAATTCTGTTCTAAATCCTGTTTTCTGGCAGTCTTTTAGATGTTTCCCTGTTCATCCGTCTGTCCTGATGACTTGTGTGAGTGAGAAATTGTAATGAGTGGGATCTCCTATTCATAACTTGTCATGGTATATGGCAACTTTCCTAGCAAAGCATGGGTGTTGGTGAGGAGGCAGAAGTTCTAACATGGGTATTAAAGCACTTGTAGATGATGCTACAGTAGGTTTGGGTGGGTTTTCTAATATACCCATAACACTGCTATGCCCTGACTGACACACTAGACCAACAGACTGTAGATGAAGCAGAGTAGAGGATATCTGTATGCCACAGTAACTATATCTTCTTTAATTCCTTATTAGCAGGAAATCTGAATTATTAAAAGGTCTTTCTGAAAACAGAATTTTAAAGGAATGTCTATGGACATGCCCCAAAATCTGGATTTGAACCTTTTTTCACTTTGCTTGGGCTGTAGGAGACCCAGGCTCAGATTTGAGTTTAACATCATAATGAAGTGTTCTCGGCTCCATGAAACTGAAAACCGCTGTCTGTATGGTTCGTTTTCTCACTAGCAGTATCCAAAAAAGCACATTATATTTTATCTCTGATCTCAAAAGCTTCACAGACCAAAACAGAACTGAGATGAGGAAAGAAATGGGGAATGATGATGAATATCTCCAATTACTGCACATAAGTTTTGTAGAAGAGTCAGATGTGTTTCTGTAGCGTTGAGAGTTTAGTTTGGAATGCTTGATAAGCGCATCAAGTACAATCCATTTTTCTTTGTTAGCACAATCAATCACACTATGTAGACTGCTGATAAGGTATTTGTCTTTCGGCAGTTGTCAACATGTACAGCTAGTTGAATAAGCACTGACAAAATAAAGTTAGGCAGAAACATGTAGTTCATTGAGCCTAACTGCCTCGTTACAAATGTCTTTGGTTTAACAAGCTTTCACTGAGTGCAGAGCTGGGTTTGCAGGGAACCATTTATTTCCTCATAGATCTGCCACAGGGACAGAGTTCTCACAAACTACAAAATACTGAAATTGGGTTCACACATCCACTCAAGAACCAAGTCTGTTGTAGCTGCCCAGTGGAAATGACAGTATCATCAATTTAATGGTGGGGATTATCTGGGAAATTGACAGGAACACCAATTGCTCTAAGCAAATGCAGTATTCAGGTACTACCACTAGACATATAGGGAGAGTAAATGCTTTGGATTTAGTGTGGGCAGGAAATGAACTTTAATATGTACTTAAAAGTTCCTGTAAATTGAAAGCCCTATTTTTCAGCAAGTTCTACACTCAGACTAGAATGTGTTCCCTTCCTAAACCTCTGAAACATACACTGTGTTTGAGAGAAGAAAATCCACACAAAGTACTCATGCAGGGTGTCCAACTGAGCCAAGGTTACCCGTCTTCCTCCTATAATTACAAGTGCTTTAACATAGCTCGTATGACCTTATAGCTACACTTACTGTTTCTTTATCCCTCCTCACTGCACACAGAAGCATGATGGGGATCACAAAGTTCATCCTAGTGGCAGTTTACAAACTGTGGACTGCACAGAATTCAGAAGAATGACATTTGTGGATTCTATCATATGTCTGAGAAAAACATCACAGCAAAGTTTTACAAACACAGGAATCATTCCAAAATCATTGCTGGATTTCTGCTTATCCTCCTTTCCTAAAACAGTAGCTAATGGTCTGGCTTGGAGAAGTATTGAACTGTAGTGCTGTTGCTGATGACTCAGCTTCATTATCTAAAGCAGTATGAACACAAATTCAAAATCCACCACCAGTCTGTTCTCAAAACAAAGTGGGAAATTCCTGCCTGTAACTATACTGGGTCCAGGTGTATAAGTCTAAAGAGCACATGCAGTAGTGGAATTGGTGTTCTAGAAGTAAGAATTATAATATCCTTTTAAATTCATGTAACATCAAATATGTTTAAGGGATCTCCAACTAAACAGTACTGAGAAATACACTAAGGTTAAAAAGACAGTAACCCTGTAAATGTATCAGTTATCCCAAATTAGGACAAATTGAGACCAAAATATGGCTTATCCTTGTTCCTGTGAGAGTATGGTACAGATCGTAAAGTCACTAGTTGGAGGCACACAAGGAAAACACACCCATCACTGTTGCTGCCCAGCTTTGTCTAAAAAGTTCCAACAATGGTAGTGTCCTGTTAATACTAATATTATTACGGTTCTTCAGATTCTGTAGCTGTAGATTTAAATGCACAAGCACCAACTACACAGATTATTTTTTCAGTGAAACCAGTGCATAGAAAACTACCTACAGTATGTTAAATATGATTTAAAACACTGGACAAGCTCAGTACAGAGCTTATCAACAGCAACTCTTCACTGACTTTTTATCATCGTTCCGCTTGCTTAAATACCCGTTCCCACTTACTGAAAAACCCAGATATAGAAAGAAGGCTGTGTAATGATTAAAGAAAGGATGCTTCACTTTTTTAAAAAAATCTGACTTTTTATTAACTTGTTTAAAATTCTTGAACCTGTGTTTAATTTAATATAATTTAAAAGTTAATTACATTGTTATTGTAGAAGGTGTAAATGGATAATGAGGTGATAGCAGATAACCAGGATCATAACAACCCCATGCAACAGCACAGGCTTGGAAAACTGCCTGGTAGAAAAAGGCCTGGGGATGTTTTTCAACAGATGGCTGAATATGGGCCAGCAGTGTGCCCAGATAACCAAGAAGGCAAACAGCATCCTGGTTTGTACCAGAAGTAGCGCAGCCAGCAGTAGCAGGGCAGTGATTGACCCCTTGTACTTGGCGCTGGTGAGGCTGCACCTTGACTACCGTGTTCATTTTGGGTCCCTCACTACAAGAAGGAGACTGAAGTGATGGAGTGCATCCAGAGAAAGACAGCAAAGCTAATGAAGGGTCTATCATGCAGGTTTTAGGTCTACAGTGGCTAAGAGAGTTTGGGTTATTTAGCCTAGAGAAAAGGACGTGTGGGTTTTTTTAGTATTTAATGAGGATATGGAATTTAAAATGTAAGACTAATAAAAATAGTCAGTTATGCCAGAAACTCAAAAAATCCTTTGGAGTTGAAAGTGCGTAGTCATAGCACTAATCCTTTGCGATGCTTTGGCTCTATGCACAAACCACAGTTGCATTAGGTGCATGGAAAAATGTCTACATCATCTGCTCTGTATCCTTTCCTCTATCAGCATTGCTGAGCATCTGAAAATACTGGAGACTTCACTTTTCAAATTCTTCAGTGTTTTAGCCTAAGTTAGGTTGACATTAAGATTCTTTTAAATCTGTCGGTGACCATTATAACATTAACGGTACTCTTCACACCGCTTCTAATCACAGTTGTAATCAAGAGAAATCATGCCTAGATTGAACAGTGAACCTAAAGACTTAATATAATTTTTTTGTTACTTTCTAGGTTTTCTGATACCACTGATAACAGCAGTAGATAGTACATGGCTACTTTTAAACAGGAAATATCCAGCTGCCAATTTTCATATCTGCTAACGAGGAGAACACCACATCATGCTTCCTCTGTTAGCTCTGCTCACTTGCACTACCCTACTGAGTATTGTATCTACTCTATATATACAGGACTACTCAAAAGTTGAATTATTTTATTCAGTTTGGTAAAAGACTGATTAAAATCACAGTCCTTATCGAAGCAGTAAAACATATCTCTAGATCTTTCCATTCCCTGTAGCTGCTGCTTCCCTCTCCTATCTTCCACAGGGAAACTGTGTCCCTCTAATTGCAGAACTAATAGTTGAAATTTGGAAACATACCCTTGAATACCAATTGAGTCCCTAGCTGCTCAAGCCACAGCTTAGCTGCTAAAGTCAGAGTCTGACTTCTTCATAAAATGTGAGATAGAAAATTGGCATAATGAGAAATAGAAAGGATATTTACAGCCACAATTTAGTTCAAATGCAAACAAATACAGCAAAATGTTGCAGAGAGTAAAAAAGCCCCTTAGGTAATTAGGAATGAAGCAAGATATTCTGACCCCAAGAGCAGTTTACCCACACAAACTGAGAATCAGCAGAATGTTGCCACCCAGTTATAAAATATTTTTATTCTATTTATCCTCAAAATGTCACCATGCAGATTCTTCAGAAGGATGGAGCAGGAAGAATATGAGTAATGTGCAAAAAACACAACCTATTTCCCAATCTTTTGCTATATACTATTTCTGAAAATGTCACTACCATGCTGAGTCTAGTAATGGGATCATTAACTCATCAAATCAGGCTCAGAATCTAAAACTGAGAAATGAGACACGCTCACAAAATATCTCCGAAGAAATAGCTAATTAGGTGGAAGATGGCATGGTCTTGGCTCTGAGAAAGGTCAAACTAAAAGTAAGGCTTACAGAGTAGAATCTTAACAACTAAAACATATTTTTGAAATACCAGGAAACAGGAATGCAATGGGCATTCACAAACCTTAGTCCCTCACTTGTAAAGTGGTGCAGGGAAAACCAGATAGGAGACACAGTGGGATTTCTTTCCCTTGACCCAGCCTAAGATGTAGCTCTCCAGGGTGCTGGTCTCCGTGTTGGAGATGTGCAGCCTACAACCATTGACAGCTACTGCCTTCAAGGCTCTCTTCTAAGTTCTGTGATTTTGGGAGAGCTCTGGTTGCTGTCAAGTGGAGTTAAAAATACGAATTCAATTTTTGTCACTGGTAATAAAAATTAAAAAGGAAAGTTTGAGCAGTTAACGTGAACATTACGGTGGGACTGGGAAAATGCTCGCTATCCACAGGGTTGTTAATCTGCACACAGTTACACTTACAATTACATTACACACCTTAGTAAATTCACACCAGTATCCAGTCACAAATGAGTTCAACTGTACACCGTATCTCTCCATCTATACACACGTGCATGCACAATACATTGAGGAGAATAATACAGCTAAAGAAATGGAAAATATTGCATAGGGGGGAACGGAATGAAATATTGCAGACATCAGGAATTATTTAAATATGCATGAGACAGCAATTTCAACAAACATGAGGTGGTGTAGGAATTCAGGGAGGCCTCTTTTTTGCTCACTATAAAATGAGTAGGTGGGGAGAGGAGCACACTGGAAGGAAGGACTGCTTTCCTATTTGAAGCAAAGATGTAAATGGAGTACAGGGAGCAGAGGATTTTAACGGAGTCCTTAATGCTGAGGTGAAGGAATAGGAGGATGATGATTCCTGATCTCTATTTATGAGGTAGTAAAATGGGAGAAAAAGATAAAGACAGAAAGAAAAGAAAGGGGTCATTATACCAGTTCCTAAGGGGTGCTCAAATACAGGCTAGAGACCTATGAGATGCTGAAACCAAAGCATAGACAAAAAAGTTCTTATGAGACATCTCAAAACTACCAAAATTTGTTAAAGACATCTTTAAAATAAATGTTCTCATTTATCTCCCAGCTTCATCAGAACTGAATTTCCCATAGGCTGAGCAGGAATCCTGGAAGATACAAGTAAGATTTACTCAATTGTGGTCCATTAATGTTTGGAATTGTTAACTGAAGACATTAGAAATAAGAAGTCAAAGCATCGTATGCTTGAAATTCACTTTCCCATAAGACAGTAGAAGAAGTTAGGCTTAATTTGAACTAAATAAAACTTGCAAACAGCTGTAGAGAGCATTGTGCAACTGAACATAATTCCTCACTTACATGAAGAGATGAGAAGAGACAGGAACATCGTGTCTATAAAAGTGCCAGAAACTGCCAGAAAACTTCCAATTCATTCCCACACTGACATTAGCAAAAGGCAACAAACCCAAGTAGACAGTATAACAACCAGCTTATGATTACACCTCTGTTAGAGCAGCTGGCAGCATAGCCACTGCAGTTAGTAGGGAAGATGGAACATGCCCAAGGATTGAAAAAGGCACTACCACAATACTTGCATGCTCTTGTGCAGTGGATAAATATAAAAAAGACAAGCTGCAAGGCAATGGCAAGCTTTGCAAACAATGACTGATCTTGTCATCAGAGGTAATCATGAGTACCTGTGGTAGTTTAGCTGAGTTCTTAAACCAAATGGGAAATCAACATATATATGCATAACAACAATATCTGGCTACAAAAATATTATTGAAGACAATACAGTACACAGGCAAAACAAGCAGCTTAGCTATTCTATTGACACCTCTAGAAAGAAAAGGTATTACAATCCTATGCATTACTGGGGCCTCATAACATTGAATATCTACAGTACAGGCATCAATTTCTGAATTAGTTGTGTAGACTTTCTTTACATTCACTGAGCAGGAAGAGTGCTTGGAGAACACAATTTGTCTCATCCCAAAACAAAAAGCTCAAAATGGCCTTCCTGTAACCTATGAACACTTACTCCTTTCCTGAAAAAATGACTTTAAATACAGACCTTTGTACACTACCTCAAAGCCCGAGTTACTATTATTTAAGATTCCTAGTACATATTCAGTCAACTAAATGCAGTCACCTAGTGCTATTCCAACAATAAAGTTAACAGAACATGGACAACTTTACAACTCACCCTAACAAAGACACGTAGGTCTTGATTCAACTGAGTTCACATAAATATCTACTACCATTTGGGGCACACTACATAAATGGAACATCTACATGCTGTTCACAGATAAAGCAGGAAGTCAAAGAGAGTCTTATGTCCTTACAGAAGGAGCTCAGAGGGATAGACAGAACTTACCAGAGCATTTCAGATGTGAGTAAACACCTGTTTATGGGTAACAAAAACAAACTCTTAAGCAAATTTGAATTGTGTGGGTCTGGACATAAAGTAGGATGGTACAATGTTCTACTTATTACTATCTGTCCAAAAAAGTTTGGTACCATCAATATTAACTCCTGTAAAATAGTCTCTGCTCTAGGAGATGTTTCAAAATATCCCTGGGAATTTTTCAGGTGAGCGATGTCTGTAGTAAGTTAAACTAGAGCAAGGACATGAATCATGTGCATGGCTAACATCCCCTGGTGCAGCTTGAGGCTGTGTCCTCTTGTCCTGGTGCTGGCTACCTTAGAGAAGAGAGCAACCTCCTCCTGG
>JAOXOE010000256.1:64458281-64489115 GCA_028565055.1 Phoeniculus purpureus | reverse complement strand
TTCAAATTTAAACAAAATGAGGGATTTGTACTATAAATTGCCACGTTCTAGTTAAAATGCTTTGGGATAACTCCTTCAGGATAAAAGTGATTAAGCAACATTAAATGGTTCTGAGAGTGCTATAGAAGGTGACACACCAACTCATATAAATTTAAAAGCACAATAACTTTTATCATCAGAAATTTCCTCGTTGCGCATCATAAGGAAAATGTCAGTGTGTCGTTCATTAATATTCCAGCTAAGGAAAAAAAATCTTTAGAAATGTACTGAAGATCTCAGGCTACACCTGGGTGCAAGTGAATGCTTACATGACTTACGAACCTTTAACGGAGTGACTGAAGGAGTGAAGCCTGGTTAGAATTTGTGTTTGTTTTTCTCCTTCTGTACGTTAGAGCTATGAAATGAATGAATGCAGTTCTAAATATTTCAAAACTGTCCTCATCTCCACAGTCCTCTGAGTACTCTAGGGTCAAGTGGGCTGTAGGAATAATCTTTTTCATGTGATCAGATATTTTCCTTGAAAGGAGTTAAATTACAAATTGCTACATGGCCGTGTTGTGTATTTTGGGAGGTGACCTGTCGAATGCACCTTCTTTGTTTTCCATGTGTTGCATTCTTTAGAGCAAGAGCAAGGTCTCTAACAAGAGTAAGCATGTCTGTGTAAGCAGAAATGCCACACATTTATTATAATCTCTCTTGCTCTTTTCCTTTGTTCCTCCACATTGCTCTTTCTCATCTCATGCAAAAAATAAGAAATTCTTTAGCTTCTCAAGAGCAAGAGAAGCATGGAGAAGAAAACTTAGTTGATAGGATACAGCTTTTGCCAGAAGAAATGTCGAACTTTTTAAAGGTGAACAATTGTGGGAAGATAAAAGTCTAGGAACACAGTGGGTAAGAGGTCACTTACACAGTCAGCAAGGTTTTTTTTCAGTTTCTACAGGATGGTAGGAAAGTTGGCTGGCTAACAGAACCAGATGTCTTGGGCAAAATAACAACAGGTTTTCCTGTTTGCTTTGCCTTTAGGGGAAGACTTTGGATTTGTTCCTAAGAGGTACTATGAAGTTTCATCTTCCTCTCATTATGAACTCATTCTGAACAGACTGTGTGTAAAATTATGAATCGGTGAATTAAAATCTGGCTAATTATCCCAAATATCCAATTTGCTGTGGAATTTCCCTCTTCTCAGCATTTAGTAAACTCACCAACATTTCTGTTGTAGCTCACATTTACCCTCACCCTAGGTTTGCCAATGATGCAATTCCTATAACCACTTCAGGCACTCCTTTCTCCACACAATAAACCCCTTCTATTAGTTCTGAATGATGACTAGTTGTTCCCATCCCTCCTTTCATCATTTCATTTCACTTTCATTGGAAACTATAGAAAGAATGACAATTACTTTATTTCTCCACAGACCAAAGCATCATGTGTTGAAAGGAAGGGGAGTTGGAAGAAAACAACACAGCTATGGAAACAATGGCACGTGCTGTTGGGGGAATACTGATTCAAATAACTTCAGAAAATCCGGGGGGGAAAAAAACCAGTAAAATTTAACTCCACTTCTTACAGGGAGTCTGTCAAAGCATGAGAACTCTGTCCTAAAAGCACTTCAGACTGGAAATCCTGAACATATACTTAATAAGACATTAGATAGATTTAGTTTAGTATCTGCATGTTAAAGGACAAAACTAGCACATGTAGAGATACCCACATGCATACGTGTGTGTGTCGAAGTATTTAGCTGGTGAATGTGCCTCTAATACTCCTTCTCTAAATCACTGCTACTCTCAGTCATATTACTGAATTAAAACTTTAGCTATGGGGTCCCTAGGTGAATTAACTACGAAACTGGTCATGCACAGTATTTGGAGCAGAATGTCTCTACTCCTTGGAAGCTGAGACTTAAATGAATGATAAAATGGTCTCAATGATACGAAAATGACATTAAAAACTTGGAAAGACCTTGAACTACTAAAATAGTTAAATATTATCTGATTACAGGGAAAGAGACAACACAACTGAATTGATGAAACAATTTTATGTAGGCTGTAGGAGTCTTGTTCTATTCCTAATTGTTGAAACAACACTTTACATCACTGTATAATTAGTATTCTCCCTTGGAATGCTGTGAGTCGGTTATTTGGATCAAGTAAGCAAACCTTTTAAAAAATGAAAGGGATTATTTTGCCGCTGTGACTACTGGGGAAAATACTGCATGAAAAATATTGTTGATTTTTAACACTCTAAGCTGTAGAGAATTTACTCTCTAAGTAGCCTTTAGGAAGTGCTAACTTAGTCAAAAGTGTTATTTCTATTCTCATGTAAGGCAGTATACCTCCTGGAAAAAATATATGGCTTGGGGGGGGAAACAACCTACAGTAAATCTTATTACAGCTTAAGAGCAAAATTAAATCTATAGTTGTGCACTATGTTTTGAGGGTTTTTTAATCCCTTGGTTTTGATATTTCTACATTTAATATCTTTAGGAATCATTGTGCTCTTTACAGTTTCTCTTTGTTTTCAGCTCAGACAACAAATATAATTGAATGTCTCACTACAAAGCAGTATCATGACTTAGATATTTTAAACCATTTGTTTGGGACAAGTTGTAGAAGGATTTTTAAAAAAAACCCCTGCATTTTCAATCATAAAAATACAGTGTTTTGCTGGATGCCTAGAGAAAATAATTATCTCTCACTGGGAGTTAGATAACAGCATAAAAGTGAAGAATGCAAAATAAAGATTGGCTTAAAGCCAGTCCCCATCTTTAGGTTTCCTCCAAATTAATGCTTCTGCTAGTTCATTCACAGCATCTTCTCTGTTTCCCTCTGTTTCATGTTTCTCTGTTTTCCTTCTCTGTATCTAAAGGTGGAATGTACACTTAAACAGTTTTAAACACTTAAACAGTTTTTTTAATTGATCTGTGGAGAAGTATAAAGATTGTCATTGGCTATAAAATCAGAAATGCCACGCAGTATCATGTGGGGCTTCAGAGCACTCCTGAGATAAGCCAGATGAGATAGGTATAGGTGCTCTACAGTAGATGTGACACAGTTTGGAAACATCTTTGACTACGATATGTAGATTGACTCACTGAGTCAAGTTGAAGCAGTTCCTTTGGCTTCAGGCTGCCAGTTCAGTGCCTCTTGTGTATTTGTGGGGTCAAAGGAGAAGATCTATAGCACACACTGATGCTGTACTGTTTAGAAATTTGAAGAAAGGTAGAAACAAGCTGACCGGCATCTCAGTTTCTTTGATAACCGTATTAAGATATAGGTACATAAGATCTAAATTTTTAATGTATGTATAAAATCTCATTTACCTATCTATCTAGTCTATATTATCTATAATTTTAAGAAGGTACATTTTGCTCACTAGTATTAATGATTTAACTCTTCCTACTGTGTGGTCTCTACTTCCACACTACAACAGTTTATGAGTATTTTTTAGTCTATCCTTGCTATTGTTGCTGTATTTTCAAAACAATTGTGCATATAATTACCTGATTTTCCTTTTTTAATATATGCTTATGCTATTAGAAAACCCATTAAAAATGTATGAACTGAAAAAAGAAACCAATTTAAATTAAAATTTCTAAACTAGATATCTATACCAATAGATTCCTTTCAACTGTAGTACTCAACAAAAGAAACAGTAAAAATGCAAATATTATTTCTCTTTATAATGAGATTCCATTGCACACTAGTTCTTTGCCTAATCCTAGAATTGCTGTAGGCATTGCAATGGCTTGCTTGCTCTTCTTCTTCCCTTCTTGTAATTGCTTTCTTTATTAAGCAATAGTAAGTGTTTTTAAATACTTGACGTTAGAACGTTTAAGTTATTTACCTTATTACACTTCAGGACAACAAGGTATTTGTTTAATGTGGTGACGGTTTGCCATTTGACAGAACCAACATCCAAAGTTCTCAAAGAATTTTACATCAGTAATTTATTTCCTTTGCTCTGTTTCCTTTTTCATTAAACATTTTGCTAATCAAACCAAAGATGAGAAGATAGAGGTAGTTGAGATACTTCAAAGCTGTGCTACTGCTCTAAAGAAAATCTTTAATGTGGGTGTGGATGTAGGTGAAAGACATTTCCTAGCCAGGGTAGAATTGAAAGACACACGTCTGAGGCTTAGACAGAAGCCAGCAATTCCTAGTTTGTTGTTTTTTAGTAGTAATACAGCAACTGGAAAGGGACTGTGATTACAAACCAGCCATTGATATAAGCTGCTAAAGCAGCTGAAGTGTTTAAAATTATCCCTCCTCTTCCTATGTTTAAATTTCTGGTAGAAAAACTCCACTTCTGCAGTAAAGTATCTGGCTGATGTTTCTATGAATCATCTATGGTTTCTTGTCTCCTTAATATTTTTTTATACTTCGACTTGAATTCCTTTAGACAACATCTTCATCTGTCCCTCTTGAGTGCAAACCACTTAACATAAGGTATGTTCTATCATAAAGTAATGAAATAGGTGAATTTTGGATCCAGAGCCACATAGGATGTTGTCATTTGTTCCCTGGTCTGGTTTATCATTTCAATCTTTGTATTGCACAGTGCCATTAGCAGTTTGTCATGTACAGAAACAGCTGAGTAATTTCGGAAAGGACTTTCATTAGTAAATGAATCAAGGTTGCTTTGCTCTGTCAGAGAAGGTCGGATGTTTTATCAACATAGGAACAGCAGCTGAGCAGAAGAAACAAAACTTCCAAACACTTTCGCTGTAAATAACTGCAACTCCTCAGCTGCATTTCAGTTTCTGTCACCTACTTGGTAAGCAGAAGCAGTACAATGGTATTTAGATGATCCAGCTATACCACAAATGTCAGTTACAGGAAGCAATCAATTTACACCCAGCCCAGTGTATGAAAATAATTTATCCACCTTTCTGCTGAACATAAGGAAGTGCAAAGCAACAAACGCTTGACAGACAAAAAAGATGTATCTCAGCTAAGCAGGGAGGAAGAATTTAGTCAGCTCGTAACGTATTATTTGCTATATAATTTGCTTTTCAAAGTAGTGTTTATTTAACACAGTAACGTTTTACTACACGCGGTGCTAATGGAGGTTAAATAAAAGACACAAGGGCAGCAAAATGCTTCACTTACTTTTCACACAAGGACAAAACTGCTGTGTGAGAAAAATGCAGATTAATTTCTCAATCCTCACAGCACTTTTTGACACCACTGGCTATGGGTTGCCTCTTAAGTATTTGAAGATTTTACTAGGGCTGACTGATTTAGATTTGGATAGGTTTAAATCATACTTGTCAGTGTGCTATTAATTTTTAACCACAGTCATTTTTTCCCTAGACCTGTTAATATGCTAGGCAGTCCCAGAAAGCATAAAACTTTGACCCGTGTTCTCCAGCATTTGCATACACTGCTTTCTGTAGGTGCTTTATTCTGCAATCAAAATTCTGACTATCTCCTCAACAGCATACAGATCCAGGAATCCACAGACCCAGATAAAAGAGCCTTCAAACTGGCTGTGTGATTATCAGACACACATTCCTTTATGTTAACTGGTCTTTTCCCACTCAATTCAGATGAAACATAAATAACTTCATCTGACTATTAAACTTTGCAGACAACACTCTCTCTGGAGGTGCAGTGTGGTAGAACAGAATTTTTCCACATCTTTCAGGACCTTGAGATCTCTTTGGGAGCCACATTAGTCAGAGAAAGACAGTAAGGCTAAGATCACCACTGCCTCAGCACAATAAAACAATTTGATTGAGGCGTTTCTAACAACCCATTTGCCAATGAATGCAGCCTCATCTTCTCAGAATTTCAAAGCAGGTCACTATACTACCCCAAACTCTCAAGTTTTCAATCTGAGACAACTTTGTAGAAATAATTCAAGTATTTTGTTAGCATTTGACTAAAATTGAATCTCTTTTTTAAGCATATTTAGTATATTTAGTGAAATACATTTGCAGACTTCAAAACTGTCAGTCTTTCATTTGAAAACTCTCATGGTCTTCTCCAAACCCAGTAAACTTTCACTCTTTGCAGTTATGACTTACATTAACTAAGCAGTGATACAAAGTCTGTCAAAGGCACCTGTTCTGCGCTCTACAAAGGACTGTTCTTTTTAAGACCTCAGCTCTAGCATCCCTTTCATAAAGAGAATGCTACGAGGTGACTTCTGTGCATGTGTAGTGGGTTGACATTGGCCAGTCACCACGTGCTCACCTATCCACCCTCTCGGCAGGAGAGACGGAGAAAAATATGATGAATAGCTTGAACAACGAGATTATTCACCCATGTCTGTCATGGGCAAAACAGACTCAGCTGGGGGAAATTAATGTATAGCAAATCATTAGTAGGCTAATGGGAAATAAAAGCAAATCTGAAAACACTTTTTCCTCACCCATCTGTCCTGTCCAGGATCTACTTCACTTCCATTTTCTCTGCCTTCTCCATCTGAGCTGCAAGCAATGACAAAGAATAAGATTTCAATCAATTCATTAGATGTCCCTGCTGCTCCTATGTCCTCACTCCTCTCTCCTATCTCAGCTTGGACTCGAATCCACAGCAGACAGTCTTTCATTAACTTATCCAGCATGAGTCCTTCCCATGAGCTGCAGTTTATCATGAGCTGCTCAAGAGTGGATCCTTTCCACAGGATGCAGTCCTTCCGGAACAGACTGCTCCAGCACAGGTCTCTCATTAGGTCACAACTCCTGCCACTAAAACTATTCCAGTGCAGGTTCTCCATAGGGTCACAGGTCCTGCCAGGATCTTGCTTCAGCATGGACTTCCTTCAGAGTCATAGTCTCTTTGCAGTGCATCTACCTGCTCTGGCATGGCGTCTTCCATGGATCGCCAGTGGATATCTGCTCCACCACACACATTCATGGGCTTCAGGGAGACAGTCTGCTCAACATGGTCTTCACCATGCATCGCAGGGGAACCTCTGCTCTGGCACGTGGAACAGCTCCTCTCCCTCCTCCTAATTTACTTGGGTGCCTGTACAGTTTTGTCTCTCATATATTCTTACTCCTATCCTCTGGCTGTTGCTATGTAACAGCTTTTTCCTCTTCTTAAGTATGTCTACCCACAGGCGCTGATGGACTCAGTCTTGGCCAGCAACAGGTCTGTTTTGGAGCCATCTGGCACTGGCTCTGTTGGACACAGGAAATATCTGACATCTCAAAAGCACCACCTCTGTAGCCCCCCACTACCAAAATCACACCATGCAAGCACAATGCACCACGATGGTCCTACAACTGCGTTGGTCGGATGTAAAGTGAAGTAAATGGTGAAAAGGTTTTAAAGCTGGACATATCATCGTATACATTCAGACGAGACTCGTAAGAGAAAACAGGAGTGTGGCGAAAGCTCTTTGCTGTTAGTTTTCATAGTCAATTGGGAAAGGCTAAAAGAAAAGGCACACAAGCCAGCTTCCTGCACCAAACCCCATCTTATCTGTAGAATTAAACATTTATTCTGAGTTATCCGAACAGAATTTAAACTTTGTATTAGCTGTCGTGCCACCACTGCCCTCACTTTTTACTTTCTTCCCATGTTTTCTTTCTTTGGCAAAGAAATACAGAGAATCAGAGAGCTGTGAAGAACTCAAGTCAATAACTTTTTCAGACAGTGTCAATAACATCCCAACCACCTAGACAGATGCTTGTTTAACTTTCTTCAAAAAAAAACCTAACAGCCATTCTGCTTCATTCTCATGCAGTCTGATCCAGCGCTTGACCATATTTGTTGTACATTAAAAAGATTCTTTTTCTTCTCACCGAACCGTGAAAAACAGTTATCTTCCTCTTCACAAAAATTAGGGGGCTTTAAATTGAAGAAATGCCAATCCATTAATGTTTTTTCTTTGAGACAAACCTCATTTTCTAAATCATTTATGATATTTTTCATACCCTCCAGGCATCTTTTGAATTAAAAAAAACCCCACTGGATTAAAAATATTATTTGTCTCCCTTACGTAATTTCTTTTCCATTTACTACCACTACCTCCTTCAATCTTTCTCTTTTTGTGTGACATTTGCTGCGTGTTGTACCTCAGTCCACACCAGGCTTGAATCCTCCTCCATAGTTTGTATCTCACAGAAGTGAAACAAATTTATTAAAAAAATCCCCGAAGAATGTCAAGTTGTCCTTATTTCCCTTGTAAGCATCAAACACATCAAAATAATTATTTAAATGAGTAATAATTACAGTTATTAGTCGAAGTTATTACTTCCACCTTGAAACTCACTCTTCATTTTTTGGTACCACAATTATAAGGTTCCACACTAGTGTATTTACAATCAAAACTTAACATCTTGCCACCCAAATCTGTTTTAGTCCTTACTGAAGGTTTTATCTTTACAAAATCCCAGTAAATGTTTCGTTTTTCTGCCACTGAGCTGTTTTTTTTGTTAAAATTAGAACACCTTGCTTTCATCTACTTCATTCTTTGCCCTGGATTTTTGTTGTTGCTGCTTTGGGATTTTGTTGGGTGTTGGGGGGTTTTTTTTAATTGAAATTCTTTGGTGTGAGGACTGTCTCTTACTATGTTTGTAAAGTAGACAGCAGAATTAATCCCACTTGGGGATTCTCCTGCTGTTTTTCCAGACAAAATATATCAGGTCTAAAACCTCCAGTAAAAGATATTTCTCTTGCTACTGTCAGTAATAACTATTTCAAGTAAAAAGAAACTAAAATCCATCAGAAAAGTAGAAGTAACTTGGTAACACACTCGATCTTTCATCTGAGCAGTCAAAAATCAAAAGATTTAGTCTGATAGAAGACAAATGGTTTGGGGAAATAGCAAACGCACGTGAAATCTGGCTTGAAAGCTCTCCTGTGAGACACTGGAGAGGACACAAAGCTCTTTAAGCGTGTGTGGGGAGCACTTTCTATGCCATTAGTCCTTGATTAGATAGTGTAACAGATAATGCAGGAGAAAATTAGACTTTGACAAGAAGCAATTGAACCTGGAGTTTTGACAGTCTTCTGTTGGACACCTTATCACTTCTATCCTTAGGGCCTCTTAGATGTCACATAAGGGCTTTGCTCCAGTGGATAATTATCGTAAGTGCATAGTGAAATGTTACGCCTTCTTCCAAAGACGCGTCGGTTAACCTCAAGCACTGCCATAGCGGAGTGTTTGGGGAGGTCTGATTTTGTATGCTGTAGCATGCAGCAACTGTGGTCTTTGCTGGGCTGTAGAAAAATAGAAAGGTCATAAAATCAAGGGTTTGAAAAGCAGAATAGCCTTCTGGTGTTGACCTGGTTGATTGTGAGACAGCTTTAAACTTTCAGGCATGGATTAGAAGGAATACTCGTAGGGTTAGCCTCGCCTTCTGCATGCAATCATTTTTTAAAGTTATACTGATGTCACAAATCAAGTAGTGTCTTACCAGGAAGTGCGTAAAAGAAGCAAAGTTGATTCACCTCAGAGCTTAAAACAGGAAAGTCTTTTGAGAGATGACTAAACATGACATAGCTCTTATGAAAAGGAGAAATTTAGGGAAGATGAGAGCCATGGGATTTGGTTGTAGCCTCAACCTTCCACTGACATGTACATCGCAACACATTATACGTACACACAAGTGCATCAAACTGCTAACACTGTGCCTGTGTCAATCACTTTCAAATAGTTCAGTGAGACTGCAGGATCCTCTTTCTGCAACAACATCTTTAGACATCAGGTTGAAACAAATAGATCAAACGGGATGCAAGTGTTAATCAGAAACTTGTATGCAAGTGCTTAGTCGTCCTACTTCAGTTTCAAAGAGAGTTGAGATTTGTAAAGGCATGGCTCTATCCAGGAAGTTATCATCATCTATCCAAAACAGCTTGCCATGAAATGTTTGCTTTTCAGAAAATTATGATATTGATGTGGTTTGGGAGACTTAATTGTGTTTGACAACACTGCATTAAATCTAAATCCTGGGAAAATTTCAGTTTCACTTAGTGAATTTAAGGCTGAATTTAATGTCTTACTACACATAGTTGTTCCTTTATTGTCATAAACCAAAAGGTAACTACATGAAAGCTAATGCAATAATTAACCCTTTATACATTGCACACACCCCCAGGAGAACAGTTCACAGACTATTGTGTTTTTCACTGGAAATAACAAAGTAGTCAGAAATACCACAAATTAGACCCCCCAGAAGATTATTTGTGTGAACATTGCTATTTTAAAAGAGATTCAGAATAATATTGGTGGTTGCATTTGGGTGGGTGTTTTTTGCTGGTTTTATGAAACCAAAACCCCTTTGATTCCATGAAAAGCTCTTTGTTTTCCATCACGGAAGGGGAAATGCGCACATGTCTTTGGACTTCGGGTTAGACCTGCTGATGTCACAATGCTCTTTGAAACATGATCCAGGTTGCAGGGGGGGCCCACAGAGAGAGTTTAAGTTTATCCTATTTCATACAGTGATAAACTTAAGTGCTCCTGAACAGAGTATGAACAGTTTACAAAGGTCGTATTAGTGTGCAAACACTTCAGTTATTTCTACCTGATTTTTATTTTGTGTTCTGCACAACATAGGCATTTAGTGAAGCAACAGGTAAACTCACACAACAAGAAATAAATCTCACTATAATTTTTTGTAAGGTCAGAGTAACCAGGAAACTACTAGAGGTGAACTCATTGCTATTCATTTCACTTCGAAGTTGAATGTCAGTTCCCATGACCCAGTAAATGGAGTATAATTACTGAAAGTATATAAATGGTATAACTGAGAAAAATATGACTCCTGTAGATGTTCTTGAGAAAGAAGGTTTTTTTTCATACATCTAGGTGATTAAAAAATTGAACTCCTGGACAGCAAGATCGGTCAAATTACTTCCCCATCTTCTGACAGAAAAAATACACTTTGAGGGGCCTTATTAAGTAATCTATCTCTATTGAGCTCATTAAGTTCTGGACAGCTAATAAGACTATAATAGAATCTTGGATGTCCTCTATAACATAATCTGACAAGTTGAAGCTCCACTCCAACTTCATTTGGATGGGCAAACAATGAACCATATGCTACTTTCAAATTCAGCATTCTTCTTATTTGAGTAGGAGGTAGCTTAAGTAAAAATCAGGGTTGCAAATTCAGCTTCATTTTAACTTGTTTCTTATTCTTGTGAATGCTAGATTTCACAATTCATTTCACCTCCTATTGTAACAAAGACAAATGTAGCCTCTTCTTAAAGATGCTTGGAAACATCTATGCACAGAAGCTCATTCTAGTGCAAACCAAGAAGCTCCTTTTGGTCTGAAAAGATGCAGCACTTACCCGTGTACTCATTCATGTACAATATCTATTGGCACGTGACATACTACATATTTCTATACTTCCATTCATACCTCTCATTTACAATGCACCATCGTATGCATATAGATGTACATAGATGTAAGCTGATCCTGTATCTGCTTTCCTTCCCTTTTTTGAATGCGCAATGCCTTGACCTCTTGTTCTTTCATTTTCCTATTGTATCAGAAATCTGCTATATTAATGCATTATCAATCTACTCGGTAATGTTTTCAGAAACCAAACATGTACATCACCAGCTGTATTTGGTTTAGCTGGGCAGGAGTTGATCCTCCCTATGATACATCTCACGGTGCTGTGTTTGTGGTGGTAGATAGAGGGGTGTTGGTAACACATCACTGTTTTGGCTACTGCTGAGGAGTGCTCACACAGCACCAAGGCTGTGGGGCTTTTTTAAATTTTCTAATATCCTGCTCAGCTGTTTCATCTACATTTCTCTCCTAATTCATTATGAAAAGTCCTACCCGTCCTGCTAGGAGCTATTAGGCTTGTGTGCTGCCATGATGGTGGTCTGTCAGCTCAATAGACTGCAGAACACACTCTGGCCAGTTAGCCCAGAGGGCTCCATCAATAAAATCATGTGAGAGAGATTTGTGTGTAGACAGGAAGATAGTAGAAGCAAATTTAACAAGCAATATGCAATGATTGATATGTAATGTTTAGCATGCTAGGCAGGAATTCCTTTGAGTTTAAAACAAGAGAAACAGAAAATGATAATAGTAAAAAGGAAGGAATTTTTAAATTCTTTTTGCTGTCACATTCTTTTTTCTTTTGTAAGCAAATTACAGATAACAATAATTTGACCTGAAAACCTACACCACCAGTGACTAAGGTTATGTCGATAAGAATTTGCCCACGGTGAGGGGGTTGGAACTGGATGATCAGGTGGTCCCTTCCAACCCAGAGTGATTCTGATTGTATAACTTCTCCAGTGGCAGGGGGATTGGACTAGATGATCTTTGGGGGTCCCTTCCAATCCCTAATGATTCTATGATTTTGTTAAAGTCCTAGACATCAGAGTTCTGACATATCCTCTTATTACACACCAGACTGCTGTACTTATGTAAAGAAGTAATAAAATACTAGTAGCTCTAAACTGCACTGTTGTTTTGTTTATGTTTGGGTCAGTTTCAATGAGACCTCTGTAACAAATATACCACAGATTACACTTCATGATGAACACTCATGAAAAGGGTCACTGATTGAAGCCAGGCGTTTCTTTCTCAGTCTATCTTATATCCATTCAATGTGGTCCTTCAGAAGGTGAAACATGTAGCACATTTCTGGGCTAACTCCTGGCTAACTCTCCAGCTCATGAACAGTATGCATTTCTTTTTACTTTGTTTGTTTTGTTGGGTTTTTTTCCCACTCAATATTCACTTTGCTCTCATTAGAGGGAAAGCAATGTTTCTTAAAACAGCTGCTCCTTCACAAAAAAGCACCAGATGAACCTTGTGGTTCTCCCTCTTTACGCATACATACATAGATATAGACATGTCATCTGCCAGACAATACCTTCTCCTAGCAGAGTGTGCTGTACCCAGCGAAGTGTGACTGAACAGCACAAGCATCTCCACCCTACCTCTGCTGCCTGCAGTACAAGCCAGACAAGAGTTAGGTGGCAAACAACAAAGACAAAACACGACAGGCACAAAACAAAGTGTTTTTATTACTTTGTCACTACCTGAACTTAAGGGCACGGTTTCCTGAGACATCAGTGCGCACCTTTCCCTCTGCTTGAAACAGAACAATGAAATGAATCATGCAGTGGTTTGTTTTACATGAAATAGTCTCCCACGGTCTCCTGGGAATGTCAGTGAGCTGCAATAGGCACCGGGAATTTTTACTGCATACTTGGATTTCCAAGAATACAGAGCTTTACATCTGCTGTACCCATCGCCCTCGACAGAGTTACTTTATCCTCGGTGCTGTGGATGCACAGAACAGCTAGCAGTGTTCTCCTAAATCATAGCTCTGAAAAGAAAAAGAAAGAGAAATATCTCTTGCCTCTCTTTTCTTAGACACCCCCAGAGAATAACAACTTTCAACACCAGCATTTTACAGTAGGGACAGAAATAAATAGGTCCGTTTTTGAAATAAGAGCTGCTGCGCCTTACGGAAGTTTGAAGAGCATGTACAGATCCGAAGGTTTTTGCAGTCTACAGGTCAGATCCATGGCTTCAAGATCACCAACGTGTAAAGAAGCAAAGATAATGGACCAGAATTTCACAAGTGTTTAAACTTGCTGCCATGACACTGACACACCTTACACTGAACTACAGACTGTGATCTCTTGTTTGCACCTTGTATTTCTGCTGCAACGTATTATGAAGTTTAAAATAAAGGAAAATTCAAATATAATGATAAAACTATTCCAGAGGGAGCATGTTGTCTGGCAGGAGCTTTGCAGTTTACTAATTGCATTATGCGAAAGAAATAGCCTGCATGTCACTAACATTTAGAAATTTTAGTGTTGCTGCACAGATCTGTATTGAGTGAATTAAAATCCTTGTGCAGCATAAAATTAATTTCTATTGTCAGAGAAGGTACCTGACCTTGGTAGCTACTGCCTATGGAATCTTCTGACAATTCCAAATTACATGTCTGCTTGTTATTAATCATGTTTCAAGCAGCATCGTGATTTTGGTACATACAGCTACTCATCACTGTCTGCAGTAACCATATGGGAGTCTCATTTTGAAACTCTTGACGTCTAATCATCTTATTATGTATTTATTTATGAATATTTACATTTTCATCCCACCCATTTGGGGGGAATTCAGTTTGAGGCGACAACTCGTACATCTAGGTATCTTAATCAAAACCTGAATTCCACCTTTTAGGTCTAATGCAACCTCGTCAGCTGCCATCAGGAGCTGTTCAACAGTTCATATGACTCAGAAATAATACATTACAGGATCAAAAGGTGAACACCATGTTAGAACAGTCTTCCAAATGGAACTTCTTTGCGTTCAAAATTCAGACTTTAAAAGTGTCTTCATTTCTAAAGGGCAGCAAAAGTCAAAGCCTAAGGTTTTTGTGCAAGCCACAAATGTTAAAAAAAACCCTTTGTTTCAACTATTCTGAAGCACCACATTCTAATAAGGAAAAAATCTGCTGTTCTTAAGAAGATGGAAAAGTTGGTTAATATTGTTAAATGTTACTATATATATTAATGACAATATAAAATCGATCTCAAAATGCATTGGCCTTATCAAAATATTTCATCAAGGTTTCAAATTAAATTGTTGAAGAATTGTTTTCTTATGGCAACCTCTCACACTGTAAAACTTGACTAGCTCACATCAGCAGACACGGCCAGATGTTGCACTTTTCTCCTACGTCTTTGCTCTGTTTCAAACGCTCTTTCTGGGGTAGGTTTGATTTCATTGAGTTAGGTGAACTGAAATGACTTTTTCTAAACCGTGAATGTGGAGAAGTTAAGCACGATGTGCTGTGTCTTGGTTTCCTTGTAGCTTCCAAACTGACTAGTTCAGGTAACCAATGGTGTGATGTAGTTATGTTAGGTGATTTTGGGTCCTTAGTACTTAATGCACAGAAGGCGGTAAGTGCTATTGCTTGTAGCCAGCTGTCTAACTTGCCCGGTCCACCTGTGATGGGTTAGATAGTCACCACCCTCTCTCTTCTCTCATTTTAGTCTTCCTCTTGAGCAATCTGAGTACATGCTGTTAGATTTCATGGCTCTTGACCTCACGGAGGTTCTTCTGTGCACCTCCTAGCATGTTGCTCTGTGTGTGCTTCAAGTTGTTTTCCATCTCCCTCAAGTATAGCAGAAGAATAAAAATTGGAATATCAAAAGTTTTATTTAAATGATTTTATTGAACTCTTAGAATACACATTTTTTGCTTATGAAAACACATACAGTCAAAGCACCCAGAACTGAAATTTCTCCAAATCAATCTATGGCCTGGGAAATGAGAATTTCTTAGTAACAGCCTGTTAATTTGATTTATACTCTGTGGGGCCCAAAAATGAAAGACCAGAAGTTGTATAATGGGAAAAATCATGCAAATTATGGTCAAGTAAAGGAATTAGTGACTTTTCATAAAACTTTTGGCAACTCTCAAAGTCGGTAGGAACCTAAAAATCTGTTTCTAGCTAATATTTGCTATGGAAGACACTTTTACTATACTCCTGTTCATTTCCAGCAACTTTATTTCACTCCCTACCTTGATTAAAAGACTGTCTTTCATCTTCACAACGTAAGGGTTGGACTTGATGATCTATTAGGTCCCTTCCAACCCTGGTAATAGTGTGATACTGTGCTCCAGTCGGAAAGTCAGAATTTCTTTTCACAGAAGGATTTACAGGATTTAAAGTGACATTAATTCCTCTGTAAATAGGAGCAGAAAAAAGACAAAGAAAGGGATGGTAGAAAAAGGAACCTGAAGAAAGCTCTTAAGTAACTTATGTAGTGTTGCACACCATGTGGAACGTTCAGGACATATACATCGAACAACACCCTTTTTCTTCATTGTGTGCAGAAAGCATCACAGTTTTATGCATTTATTCTACCAGAACTTCTTACAGAAAATAATACATTAAAATATAGAAATAATTGCACTTCAAGTGATCTAGCGAATGCTAAACACAATTCCTTATTCCTTTACAATCTCTTGATTGTGACACGACAAAACTACATTTTGGTTTCAGCATTGACAGAGAGTGGTGTTTGATGACAACCAATTTTTCCAATAAAAGTTCATTACAGAAAAACAGTGCATAATTTAGATTCTCTCCTGGCTTTTTGAATCCGCAGGCAGCCATGCTTTCTGCTGCATTAACATTTTGATTGAATGAGCAGGGTCAAAACCATCACTTTTCTCATCCAGTGAAGGAAAACTGTTCTGAAACCAATCATCAATCAATGTATGTAATCAGCCTTTTTAAAGTACCTTGGGCTTTATTCATATCTTGCTCTCCGGTGTAATAAAATCTAAATATCAACAGCTTTTTTCTTCAACAGTCCTACCACATACACAATAACACAGTAAAAGGCCAATAAGGATTTGAAATGTGTTTTGCTGTTAACAAGATTATTACTATGGATTTATTCCAAAGGTTGGACCATTTCGACTCCATGACCTTTTGTATGCTAATTAATTTGAATATAATTGTTTATACATTATTGTAAGGTATAATATAGTCTTGCTACTTCATCATTTCTTGAAGTTAATGGCTTTTAAAACAAATCCAATAAAGTCAAAGAAGATGTCACTAATATCAATGCAGGATGCCTTTCAATATAATTTAATAGTCACTGACAGCCTATAAGCCATAAAAGCACCAGGCACTTGTCTTTTAACAAGATGCTGGTTTTCAGCAATGTACTGAGCCATCCAAAATCGTGTTGGTGGCAAGTATCAGAGCAGTAAAGGTGGCTAGTAATTACATGGCAACTTTCACTTGTAGTGCTTCACCGAGGTTATCCAATTTGACACATGGTAATTGATGAAATTGAAGGTTAAGCAACTTGCCCAGGTTTACATAGCGAATCAATTGCTGAATCATTTTCAGAGCGAGAAACTCAGTGGCTTATCTCTGCATTCTCATCCCATCAGAATTACCATGTGGGGTACTTTGAAGTTACCTGTTCTACAGATGGAAATTTGACTGGGACAGGATTGGTGCATAGGATTGTTTCTGGAAAATACATAAGGATTAGACTTCTAATAAGCACGATGCCATTAGTCTTCTTGCTCTATGAAGAGTGATAAGTTTCTACAATTAAACAATCAGACAATAATTACCTGATTTATCTCCTGTTAATATAGATATCAATCAAACACAGTTGTACCTCTGCACAAACCCACACTCAAGACACAATGAAAGAAGCATCCATTTCAGTACACCTCGGTACGCACCGTATGCTCATTTCACATTGACGTTCTCTTGACTATTGGGATGTCTCCATTGGGCCAAATTCATGATTCCTCTGTTAACTCAAACATCAAATAACACCTTACTGGTAGAAAACTAACTCATAAATTCACAAGGCACTCAGAAAAAACATATGCCCAACGTAGTGTATTCACTTTCACAGGCTAAGACCTAAATATCATGCAGCAGTAAAATTGTGATGTTTCTAACAGCCAAAGCAGATCATTTCAAGATCTTTGTCGCTTATATGGCATACACTGTCTAAAGTAGTTCTGAAAAGCTCAAGTAACATACTTGAATAACAAATAACCTGACTGATATGTCACTAGATGTCTCTCTCACTGTAACCACAAACCACAATATTTGCTTGCCATAGTTCCTGAATCTCTTGAAATTGCTCCAGGTCCAAGAACAAAAAGTAGACACCTGATTGTTACCCTGCACACCTCCAAATGCCATCTAAACAACAACCAATAGTAGCTCAGAGAAATATCATGAACACTTTAATTAAAAAAATCTTTCAACTTTAGTGTTGACTAAAGAGGGTTTTTTTAACGTAAGATCCTACCCTATCATCCTTGTCAGGTGAATATCTATATCCTTGGAAAGTTGACGGAGCCATTACTTGGCTATTCAAGACAGTAATCAGATTTTCTGAGCATCAATCAGCAATCATGAAGTCAGGAACATTTTATCATGAAGTCAGGAATACAGAGGGTTTTCATAAGCTAATCAGCAGGCATCAAATAGACAATCAATCTAATTAGTGGCTCACATTTGCGTGGCAATCACAGCTGCCAAACCTAGACGACAAATTTCATTAGTAATGAAATCTGAGAACTATGATTTGTGAACCCTATCATTAGACTGGAATTGTGGCTATGTTAAAAAGAGAGTCATTATGGTAGTTTGGGACATTTGAGGAGCTTAATTTGCATGGTGGGGTTCAGTTTCTAGTGTCTCTTTTGTTTTCAGGGTAAATCGAGATCCAGTTTGGACCGTAGTTCCCAACAAAGCATTCAATGGTATTTTGTTTCCAAAATGTAAATGCAACTTTCACAGTTCCTAATTTCCTACAGTGTCCTTTAAAAAATACTTGATCGGAGCTAGTCACACCCAGAGTACTTCTGTTGCAGTAAATATTTCTAGAGCTGAACATTTAAGACACACACATATGTGCATGTTCATGCATAAATTCACCATCTACAAACAAAGAAAAAACCCAAAAAATAAGCAATGAAATCAAAAGGAGAAAATGTTCCTGACATGCAATATGCCACTTACTGAGAAGGAGAGGTAGTAATGCCAAGGAAATGTATTTTTTACTTATTTTTCCCTTGAGGAGGCAGTGTCTCTTATCCACTTACCCAGTTATTTGCTGGGTTACTTTCTTTGGCTAGACATGGTGGGTCAGACTTCAATACATTTTAAAATATAAAAGTGTTGGTGCTTTTGCCTTAGAGGGGACTGACATGTGGTCTTCTCAAACCCTATTTTACTAAGACTCTATAAAGTACCTATGTTACCATTACAGAGTCTAATCTCAACAGCTAGTGTGAACTGATTCCTTTAATCTAGAAGTTGAAAATACTGTCTTTTATGTCCCTGTGATCTGAGAAATTGAAAGAAACACCGGGAATTTTAGATCATTAATGCCCTAGATATTGCAGCTGTGGAAGCTAAAAAGTGACAGTGACCTTGAAGAGGACTCTATTACCATGCTATTTATGTGTTTAAGGTCTATCAGCTCCATATGATATACTATCACCTTAGCTAGATTAGCAATTATAGAGCCTATTTTAACAGCGGTACATCTTTTGGCATATACTCAGAGAATAATCAAGTACTGGATACACACGGAAAAGAACCGTACATACTTAGGCTCCTCTATAAAACGCAATTGAAGCATCCTTATGAACCAGCCTGAGTAATGGATGACGACCTTATTTGAAATATTCACTGATTTTTGACTGGAACAGTCCTGGAACACCACTAATCCAGCTGCTGCTGACCACTACCAGGATAAGCACTGCAGTGAACACAGTGTTCACCATCATCTTAAGATAAAGTTTATATACTTTAGCTTAATCACATTTCAATTGATAAATTTATAGCCGTAACGTAAAGGTTCAGAATATAGAGTTACCCATATCTAAACATTAAAATCAGACCTATGTTTAATTCAAATCTAATTGGATGGACACTTCTAGGAGTTCCAAGGAGTTTATGCAAGATTTCCTAGGAAAAAGCGTGATAAATCTTCAACCATTAACTTCCACGACTTCTCATCTCCCAATTAGTCTTTTTACAGCATGACGCTGATTTAAACACTCTTTCTTTACAAATGGCAGAAGTAAAAAATATTAAGTAAAAAGTACTGTAGAAGGGACTATATAAGTAGCTTAGACTTTTTTGGTTTTCTTTCAAACCAAGAATCACAGTGTGAATTGGACTAAATGCCAAGAATAATGTAACAGCTTAAAATGAACAGTTGAAATTAACAGGTGTTATAGCATATGCTAGATTTAACTGCCAAGTATTTCACACCTTCATTAAAACCTTTCATGTCAAATTTAAGGCAATGTTAAAATAAAGAAGAAAAGCATAGCTTAAAAATGAATAGCTAATAATTAACTTTCAGAATGAGGCTATATGGTGACAGAGACATTCACGGTTCACTTTGTGTAAGAGTATATTCTACCTAGGAAACAATAAGTAAGGGTATCAAACCTGATTTTAATTTGGCAAACTTTGTGTTTAAACTATATAAATTAGTGTAAGCTACAAAGCATTTGAGTAGAAGAGATAATGGAAGAATGATGCATTCTCCTCTCATGGGAGTATGATAAAACAAATCAGAACAACAAGGAGGTACACTGGCTAAACGCCGCAAGAGCTGGAAACCTGTAGCCCAGAAATGCACCATTGTTTTTTCCCAACACAAAGCACAGGCTTTTTACTGAATTTGCAAGAACTCAGTTCTTGTTAGGGTATTTTCATGTTAAGTTACCATTGTAACAGCATTTTATTCTCCTGACCGTGTGGCTAGGACTATTTTGCTTTTGTTTTCTTATTGTTGTGTTGCACAGGCATGTTTTCATGGAGATACAAGTAACAAGTAGTTACTCAGTGAAGAACAAAGTATCAAGTAGTACAGAGGAATACAGTCGTGATACAATAACAGAAGCTTTGAGTAGTGGCCAGACAGGATACAGTGTACAAGGGTAGTAGCATGGAGCTTGACACAGGTTTGGCACTAGAAATCCCACTGCTTTAAACAACTCACCAATGGTCAGTTAAAGAAATGAGGACTTGGAGCTGGGCCACATTGATTGCAGGAGTAAAGAAGAGTAAGAAGAAAAATACTACCTGTAATATATAAAAACCACTATATATATATATATGGATAGGGATACATAAATGCATACGCTTATATATATCTATATATTCAGTTGTAGCATCGAGTTGCAGACCAATGAAGAAAAAACAAAGTGTGCAAGAATATTACCAAACATACAAAAATAACCCCTAGTGGAACCACGTTGCAGAGTGAAGGGCACAGCCAGGAATGGAAGGATGAGCACCACCTCAGTAAAAGGGGTAGAAACTGAGAAGTGTGTTCATAACACTATTAACTTATCTTTAATTGCTCTTATTAATATTACTTTATTCAGAATAAAAGCGTTATTATTATATAATAATTAGTACTGAATTAAGTCTAAATCTTGGATGAGGCTGTTAAGATTCCTTTTACACCATCAATGAGTTCTTGGCATTATGAAAAAGGAGTGTTTCCTTATTGCACAGACAAAAGGTTTTGAGTATAATAGAGTCTATGCAAGAACATGGCATCAGCTCCCTGAGACTTGCAATGTTTTACCATCCATAACAAGACCTATTTGAAAATTCCACATATTTTGTACCTAGGGAAATCATCAGTAATTCATTTTTAAGGAAACATTTCCTGTACAGAAATATTTTCCCCAAGTTTTGAACTTTTGTTGAAGGCTTTTTTGTTGTGATGAGGGGGAGGCATGTTGTTGGTTGAGATCTTTTCTGAAATTTGAGTTGTTAAAAATGTCTACATCTATGGGCTGTGCATAGGGGCATTACTTATGTCCTTTTATCTGCAGTTCAGAATCACAGTTAAAACATGCTATGGACTGATTCCGTGGATCACAGAGCCTGGAGTTGTTTATATTCTGAGAGAGAAATTTTGTATTTATAAATAAAACTTTGTATTATATCATGCAAACGTTCCTGTTCTTTTGCATATTTTTTCCCTACATATGTGTAAAAAGAGTATTACTGTGTATTGGCACTTGAGTAACATGAGTATGATCAAAGCTTATGGGTGTACAAATACACAACAAAAACATGCTCCCCAAAATGTCACAGTCTTAATGCAAAGAAACAAACAGGACCTGGCTATTGAACACAAATGAGGCAGGCACATGGGAGAAGTGAAGTTGTTATGAATACGGGAGCATGCATCACCAGTGCATATGGGCTGCTTTACTAGCCCAAGTCATTTAGAACTTCATAACTACAGTAGTCTTTAAAACTGTTAGGCAATAAATAAATATTTGAAATATTAATAAGGAAGTAGGAATGCTTGAATGTAGCACAAAACTAAAAGAAAATCTTGTTGCAATGCTTGTTCTCTAGCTTGTACAGCTATGTCGAAGGACAAATCAGAAATACAATATGAAGCATCTTCCAAATGACAGTTACTTGAAGGAGCTTTTACTCCCACTTTGGAAGTTGCTCTAGAACTGAATTCCTCTGGTAGCTTTATGAATACATTATGATAATGCAATTCTAAAATATTTATTTTAGCTAATAGCTACTTCCTTTAGGTGAACACTAACCGTGCTGAGAAGTGCTGTAAAGAAGAGGCTAGGAATGGAATCAGAAAAACAGTTCATTAGTTATCTTGGATTTTGAAAGAAAGAGAAGTAATTTTTATTGTAGATGGATATTTCTAATATACTTTGTCCTTGGCCAATGATGAAATGTGAGGGGAATATTTAGATATGTAGCCAAGCGTGAATACATATCTCTACTGTTAATAGAGTAGCTTCTTATTTTTCAAATTTAGATAAAATCATAACATTTCAAGTTTTAAAAGATGATTGAGCACATTTTTTTCCACTTTCCCTGTTTTGTTTTTCACTGCTATTTTAAAATACATGTATGCTATGATGCACTTTTCCTGTTCTAGGGTGGTTGTTACCTTCTCTCTCCCTTCTATTCCTTAATTTCTTAAAAATGTAGAGCTGGACCAACAATTTCGGTTGGTAGAGCACAGTAACATCTGAATAAAATCCAATAACAATACAGATACAGAGCCAGGATTAATTCTTGTGTTAGTGGATTGCTCAATGCATTCTTTTCGATTAAAAAACCACCATCTTCCAAGGTTTAAAAACTTTTCCCTTTAATTTGCCCTATTTTCAGCAGTTCACTGTTTTACCTCAGTTCCACTGTTTTTCCTTGTTTTTCAGTCCAATTTTTCGATTTGTAAATGGGGGGGGAAAAACATAAAAAAACCAAAAGCAGAAGTAACAAAAAACCTTGGACAACATTTATTACAAATAAAATTATTGTATATTAACACATGTACAATTTTTTACCTATTTTCCATTCTGACTTTTGCCCCAGACATTTTTAGACATGGTTTATCTATGACTTTAAAAAAAGAAAGTAAAGACTGGCTTAAAGTATCACTAATAATATTAATTTTTAAATTCTCATTCTATGTCCTGAATCCTTAACCACTGACTGAGATTTCTTCTTACATTACAGTTACATAGTAATGTAAGTAAATAAAACTATGTGTCTCTGCCCACTTGGTAGGAAATCAGACACACATAATACTAATCATCTTAATAAATGCTACTTAAATTCTTACAAGGACACTGACAAAGTGCTGGCTGGACCTGTCTCTATGGAAAGAGACCCTGGTAGCCATGCTTGCAACCACAATGCCCTTGGAGATTTGAGTCATATGTGACTAAAGAATACAATTAATTCCACCATAATTTTTCTTAATGTCAACATAAATTTACAATGAATTTACTAATGAAGGGAAAGGTATCACTTCCATGTCCTCCTGTTGGCTTCTTTCAAGACACAAAGTTGATAAGTTTGATAGACTTCAAAATGGGAGCCTGCACAGATGAAGATTCTGTGTGTATGTATAAAAATACAGACTGGAGCCTTCTGCTAAAATCTGAACAGTCTGTTTTCTTACTCTTTTAAACAAAATTTGGACAGAAGAGCTGACCACAATAGAACAGAACATCAGTGCTTTACTGTCAATCTAAATTCATCATATGGAACCTATCATTTAATGCATATTTTTGTGAGCAATTAAACCAAAGCACAGAGAAACCACATTTTCTAAAAAACAGGATAAGTGTCATTTTGATTTTTAATTGTATTACATTTTTTAATGATTTTTTATGTTCATATATTCTAGCACCATGCTTTGACCTGCAATAATCCTGGACAATCAGAATATATTCCCTTCTGAATGGAAAGCACACTAGACAAGCATCCTCTGCGTTACAAAAATGAGTCACAGGCTACTCACAGCTGGGTAGCTTGATGCTGCCAATTTTTTTTAAAGGATAATTAGATCCTAGTTAGATACTGGAAACATCACAATTTTGTTACCCAGATTTTGTGCATAAAGTATATCTTTTTGAAAATATCAGCCTTTTCTATTTCAGGTTTGGATGACTAACCTGTCTTTAACACAGTAGGCAGACCTTGTGCTGACAAGAGCCAAAACATACTTGGTCCACCTTCTTCAGGAACATAAGGCTCCCAAGAAACATTTCTGGTTTTGCAAGGACAAGCACGTCACAGCCCAATATATAAGATTGCTCCTTTTGTAATACCTGAAAAGGTTTTCCAATTTTTTTTTCAGAGTGACTTTTAAATCAGTTTGTTGGAGTGAATCCAGAAAAAGGGCTACAAAGGTGATCAAAGTGCTGGAGTACTCCTCCCATGAAGAGTGGCTCAGGGAGCTGGTTTTGTTCATCCTGGAGAAGAGAAGGGTCCAGAGGTACATCCTGGAGAAGAGAAGGCTCCAGAGGGACCTTATAGCCACCTTCTAGTACCTGAAGACACCTACAGGAAAGCTGGAGGAGGACTTTTTATGAGGGCATCTAGTGATAGGACAAGGGGGAATGGTTTCCATCTGTAAGAGTGTAGATTTAGGTGAGATTTTAGGAAGAATTTCCTCACTGTGAGGGTGGTGAGATGTGGTTGTGGTTGCCCTGAGAGGTTGTTTGTCCATGCTCCATCCCTGGGAATGTTCAAGGCCAGGTGGGATGCTCCACGGCTGTGGGGCTGGAACTATATGATGTCTGAGCTTCCTCCCAACCTAAAATACCCTATGATTCTATGAACTGTCTGAGTGGTACCTAAATTCCCCAAGGTTAAGCAGTTCATGAAAGGAAGCCTGCACATGGAACTGACATTTTACTCACTGATGATCCTAGAAAGGAACTTCCTCTTAAGCGACAGACAGATTCCAAAACCCCATAACTGTGATATATTTTCCACTCTTTGACTTCCTGAGAAAGGAACTATGCATTTCAAACGGAAAAGGAACATGCTGGCTACCTGCACACTTTGCTTATTTTAAGGACATCAAAATAAATCTTTTTAATATAAACACGTATGTTCATCTGCTAATTTGCCCTCTTCCTAACTAAGAAACTAAGATAATGGCAAAGAGAAAACCCTGGAAAGACTAGCATCCTTTGACACACTTACCTGCTTCCAAATTCCTAAGTGTTACTGTAAGCAGTTGAGTTGAGAGTTCATGTGCCTTGAATTCTTTACAGCTCCTGCCACAGAAGTGCACCTTGACTCAGAAATAGCCATGTCAGTATGGAAAGAAATGAGTTCTTCTTCACATCTTGTGTTTTAAGGTTTGTCTTGGGGCTCATAGCAATTTCTCTGCTGTAGATTACATGGCTGGGTACCTCTGGGATCCCTTACCAATTTAAAAAGGCCAAGGGAGCAGTATATAAAAAATGAACTCTTCCTGGCATCTGACATTGCTTAGTCACATGTTCCTCCATCTTCCTCTCCCACAGAGTCAGAGAAATATACTGTTTGCTAGAGTCTGTAAACATCTTCACTATCAGCTGGAAAGCTGGAATATTTCTGTTTCCTGCAATGAGAATTGCAGGATGGTTTTGTCTGTCCACTAGTTCTACAATGAAGCACCCCCAGAAATACACTTGTGTGGTGGGTTCAAGACCACAAGTAAACAGAAGGAAAAGCAGCTAGATCTTGATGAGACCTTGGGTAGAATTTGCCAGACAATGGGTAGTTTAGTGAAAATGAAAGGGGTTTATTAAATCTATAACTATATACAGGAAGAAGAAAAAGTTTAAGAAAGTTAGTGTACACAAAATAGACACTCTGTCACAAATGTCATCACATATTCTGAGAAGAATACAATGAGAGATTACTACGCTATTGATTTTTGGGTTTTTACATTAGAGACCTGGGGAAAGCATGTCAGTCAAGCAGAGAGGGGTAAAACCACCCTCTCTTCTTCGTTCTGAGAGGCTTGTCAGGTCCCCTATGGGTTGTAGCCATGGTCTACAGACACCAAACCCTCGGCCGTTCCAAACTGGCAAACTCCTCAATTCTTCAAAGTAGCCTGTCTAGCGAAACAGGTCTGATTCCTCAGATCCTGAACTGCATCCCTCAATGCAGGAAACATGTCTTTTAAAAAGAACCCTGTCTCTTTTCTTACCAAAGGTTTAAGGATTCTCAAGTCCTTCTGCTTCTTTCATAACGCACAGTTCAGCTAAGCACGAAGGAATTCTCAGATGCCTCTCCCAAGGCTTCTTCTCTCCCCAGTACTCAAGGATCCCCAGATCTTCTCAGGGGCAAAAACGTCAAACTATTTCTCTTTCTGCTGATCAGTGGCTCAAAGATGGTGGCGCCTGCATGGCTAGCCACGTGTAAAGCACACTGCATGGCTGCACCAGCAGTGGGGCCGCCTCCTTTGCCACAAACGCGGCTGTTCTATTCCTGGTTTTCTGTCTCTCCTTCTCTCTCTTCCCTCCTCCCACATTGATTACAGGGGAAACAGGAATATTTTTCAGCTCACCACGGGTTGTTGGATGCAGCTCTGAATCGCTCCACGTGGGGAGGAATCGGAACTTGATGGTTGTTGCTACATCAGCCCACTTTCAGAGGAGAGAAGGGCTTTCCATCATCATGGCACAGAAGCCAGTCCATGTCTCTACTGGCACCAGGGCCATGGTGGCAGGCTGGAGGAAAGGGCAGTCCTGGCACATCCTGTCCTGTCCCCCACACCCACCCAGAAGTGGGGGGGCAGCAAGATCTCCCCTAGCACTGATGTGCTGGAGGCAGCTCTCAGAGACAAAAGGGGCTAGAATGATCAGTCAGCCACCTCCTCTCTTACAGTGTAACCCTCTGCCTAGCTCTCCCAGGACAGGTCACTGGAAGAATTGTCTTAAAGAGAAACACACTTCTTTTTTCATGAAAGCAAAACTCTACATCTGAAAATTTGCATAATTTTTCAAACCATAACAATTTGCTTCTACAATTCTATTATTATTTTGTAACAATCTTCATTATCTTTCTGATTTTCATGTACGACACATCAGCAGTGCCTCTTGTCTCTACTGATCACATTGATGATGCCCAGTAATAGTTATTTTCACAGCGAAATCATATGGTGAAAACTATCTCTCTGGCTTTGGAAGCTGTAGATCATCACCCATGTGGAATGCTAGAGGTAGGAAATGTCACAGATGTTGCTTACATACATGTAGGCTTATGTGTGCGTGTGTTTCTGTGTGTAAATCATATCCTAAGATTATCTTCAGTATTTAGTTTTTACCACTGCTGGAGATGGGATACTGGACTACAAAAGCCTGTAGTGGACTGTTTTGACTGAGTGAAGCAGCTTTAATGCTTTGTAGACAAAAAAAGTTAAAATGTCAAATTATTGCTTTTGAGCTCTTGCCTTTTGTGTTTGTACTGACAATTTGTGCTGCTGGTCCTTGTGAAAACAACAAAGTTGTATCTTCCACCCTGGCATCCTTGTAAAAGGGCTTCAGCAGTGAAAATTTCTTCAAAGTCACAGGTGTATAGGTTTCCTTTGCCCTTTCAGAACATGAAAGATGATGAAAAGAAACATAATTGTACTCTGAATATTTTAGACAAAAAAAAAAGCAGAGCTGGGTTTTGAGTTGGTCTTTTATCCTGTTTTTCCAGAAGGTTTTGTGTTTAAAATACGTATTTTCTTAAACATCTGCATCTTCTACTTCAGGTTTGAGCTGATAACTTGTTTTTGTGCAGTAGGCACACCTCACGCTGTCACAAGTGGTAGCGATACAGCCTCACATTTCACTTCCCTTCATCCCAAGGAGCCCTTTGCTATTATGCCATTAGAGATAATGTGAAGCTTTGAACTGAAACACCACAGACACCGGTGATGTATGTCGACTTTTCCAGCCAATGAACTGCCACTGTACAATGGGACCTGCTCAGACACACCAGACCTTGTGGAAATGAGATAATAATTTCTGTAGAGAGCAGTGTCAAGCCATAACACCTTCTGCAGCTAAGTTGCTGAAGGAGCAATGTGTTTCTCCTCTGAGAAGATGGAATAGCATGTGTCAAGGCTCTAAAATTTACGTTTATGCACTGAATACCTTTCGAAACAGTTCTTGCTGCAGTGCAATCCCCAAAACACCTTGAATGGGGGTTGCATGTGTTGTGTGAATTGCTTGCATTTTGGAACACAGGAGCCCGGAGGCAAAGGTGCTGTGGGGACTTTCTTATTGCAGAGCTCAGAATGGGTGTATGCTCTATAGGGCTGGGTGCACAGTGACTAAGTCTTACAGCAAATGATTGCTATGAAATTCTTTTAAATGCCTTATAAAAGATACAGAAGACAAGCAGAAAAAGTGTTTGTTATGTAAAACATTCAAGGAGGCTTTCATTTTAACAGCATCCTTTATTCCCCTTTCTTTTAGCTGCAGAACATTTTTATGAGGAAAAATCCCTGGTTGATAGTGTCTTTTTATACAGTATTAAGATGATATTAACTCCCCCTTTGGGAGAGAAAAAGAAAATAAAAAGTACCTGAGATGGCTGGCGCTGCATTTGTTGTCTCTTTTATTGGAATCTGGGCTTGCTCCCTTGAAAATAAAACAAGACAAGCAGATACAGAAAGGGAGAGGGGAAAATAACCAAGAGAGGTGTAGGCGGCGGGGGGAAAGGCATCTTTTTGTACTGTTAACTCCGATTTGTAACCTTGCTGCTGGAGAAAGACAAGCACAGCACACAGTCTTATCAGCCACTCCAAGACCTGGCAAGCTTGAATAAATGTCTTGCTGTTTAAGATCTATTACTGTTAGATGTCTTTCTGGTCACAAGGGTAACAACAAAAACACCAAAAGACCCATTATAAAAAAACCGAAACCAAACCAGAAAAATAAACCCAAAAAGTACAGAGATTTGGCAAAGGTGAGACAGATTCTATTTAAACAGAAAAGGAGGAGAGGCACAGATAATAAAGGACAAGGACAAGAGTTACACCACAAGCACAAATCTCCTGCTGCAGCCAGCTTTCAGGACCCAGGCAAAGCTGATGGCAGATATGCTGCTGTTCCACTCTTCCCTACATCTATCTTGTCCACCCAGTCCTTCTCTGATTTCTCAGAAGCCCATACATATAAAAGTGTGCTGCACAGTCTGAGCTCCTAAAATATGGTAAACCTGGCAGCTGAAATGAAAAATTTTGCTCATTCCTGCTTTGTTGTCTTCCCAGCAGTGCTGTCAAACTACCTCTGCCAAGTATGGTGACTGGCATGATATCCCATCTTCTTATATTTTTATTCGTCTCTTAAACCTAAGTTTTGATGTGCCACTGTTGCTCCATTGCCTTCTCATCTTTATTCTTCCAATTTACTGGAAAATAACTTATCCAAAAGTATTAGGCAACCTCCTTGTTTGCAAAGATTTCATTATTTACATTCTACTTACTTTCAGAAACAGGGTTTTTTATAACATTTTGTGTTGGTCTTCTGCCGTGTGGAATGATGGAGAACGTAGATTTGTTTGTTACAGCCAGAGTGAAATATCAGTTGCAATATGTCATCCATGAAGTCCTGGTAGAGAGCACCTAAGACTTGTGGAGTATGTAATACATTATCCGAACACAACTGTCCTATGGGGAGAAACCTCCAAACCCCTTTTTTTTCACTTACAAGAAGCTCTCAAACAAAATATCTGCACTTGATCTACACCTGTATGAATTCTGTTTGTTCTGACAAGATCTCTCTATGAGCTGTTTGAGTTGACCTCTCTGTTCTTGCACACCTTGAGCTGGTCCCAGCAGGAATGTAAGAGGCAGAACATTCTTGGATGGCAACTGAGCATGACCTGGGGGTCTTTGCGCATCTCAGTCCACTGATGGTAGAATCTGAGAGAATCTCAGTGCACTGAAGGGCAAATATCTTATGTTTACATTTGAGAGCAGTAAGTTACTTTACACGCGACACCAGCAAAGTATTTCGGTCTATTACAGCAAGCCTGCTCTCCTGACTTACTTCCCTTTATTGTTGCCCCCACCTGATCTTTCCACGCTCCCAGTACAATCCATTTGTGCCCAGCCTTTAGCAATTCTTCTGTTAGGGGAGAAAGATCATGTTCTGCTAATTCTGAAGCAAGATGAGGGTCTTACTCACAAAATGAGTACAAATCTAAGACATGTCAGTAAGATCTGGCTTCAGGTTCAGGAAAGCCAGGAAAAAGTCAAGAAAATGAGAAAAGCACTGGCACTATGCTTTGCATTGGCCTTGAGAATGATGAAAGGAGCTGGGGTAACTATCTTTGTGCCCTTATACTGGGCATCTACCTTCCTCAGGAAAGTGGTATGGAAAGTATGGAAACCATATGACTTAACGTCATAGAATCATGAACAGGTTTTATATACATCAGGGACATCAATAGCAGAGGAGTTTAGATAGTCTTAAGCACAGCATCACTTAACAAGTTCCTTTACTTTTACTATGGAAAAAGTAAATTCTATTTCAGGCATTATGTTTGAAAAATACATTTCCACTTTGTGCCAATCAGTGGATAATTGTTTAAGATTTCTGTCAAGTGCTTCAGTACTAGTTTCTTTATCCCAGCTTTTAAAGATTTAGATTTAGAGCAATATTCTTATATTTAATCACTTGGTAGCGTGCTATCTCGTGTAGGCATTACTGATAAGTAAAGACTTTTAATATCTTTACCTTTCTTACCACTGCTTGTTCAAAAGAGAGTAATGGCAGTTCAAAATGAAACTGTCATCACATAAAAGTAGTCTGTTTTTCCTAGGAAATGTAGCAGGTTTTTTCTTTCCTTCATAGATTTACTTGGTAATAAAACAAAAGAGATAAGAAGTGAAAGAGGGAAATGAGTTCCAGGACATCTGGCGTTCCAGTTCCAGTTACTCCAAATTACTGGTATAAAATTTGGCACTGCATAGAATCATAGAACCATAACGGATTGGAAGGGACCCCAAAAGATCATCTAGTCCAATCCGCCTGCAACAGCAGGATCACCTAGACTAAGTC